>CM054123.1:103365241-103620241 GCA_028751855.1 Ambrosia trifida | reverse complement strand
ATAAAGATTGATTTTGTTTTTAATTTTATCAGAAAAGAATATATTGATGGCCAAGAAAAAATAAAATAGTAAACACTACCAATATTGAGTTGTTATAGGAAAACTGTTAAGGTCGGCTTACACATAAACTCTCATTTTGTTATGGATACTCAAGTTTGGTTCTTTACTTCTTAATATTGAGTCTCATAATAACGTGTCTTAAATCTTAACATAAAGATGTTGGTAGTTTAACCATGTTGGATAAATGAAGACATGCTATAATATGCTGGTTAGGCCTGTAAATGAATAGAATGTTCATTAATTGTTTGGTGTGAAGTTCATTTATTTTGATTATTTAATAAAAGAATGAACACAAACATGAGAGAGGCTAATGTACAAAGTTTCTTAACGTACAAAGTGTAAGAAGCATTCTCAGCCATTAGATTTAGGCGGTGGCAAGATGGTAATTAACAATCCTAATCATATTTGGGTTAATCTAACCAAGGGTAAATTAGGAAAAACACGTTTAAATTTCTGTGAAATCATAACAGACATAATCGATGCAAAAATTTTCAACGATTGAACCTGATTTTTCATCGTTTTCAACTCGATTAAACGTTCAGAATCATTAAACAATAAAAAACATTCGATTACAAACAAAATCAAAATGTATTTACAGAAATAGAAAAAAACAGAGTATGAAAATTCAATTGATAAAATTAGTAGAATCATATTTAAAAATCACCATCAATGCATGTATTATTCACAGAAACGAACGATGTTGATAATAGAAGAGGAATTAAAGAAAAAAATGGCTTTCAAAAAAGTTTCAGACGCGAAGATCAGAAACTGTTAAACAGAAAATCATAAAACGCATTTGGTTTTATATAAAACGCATTTGGTTTTTTGTAAAACGCATTTGATTTTTTTATAAAACGCATTTGGTTTTTTAAACACTATTTAAACTGGTTTTTTACAAAAACGCACTTGGTTTTTTTATAAAACGCACTTGGTTTTTGTAAAACGCACTTGGTTTTTGTAAAACGCACTTGGTTTTTGTAAAACGCACTTGGTTTTGTAAAACGCATTTGATTTTTTGTAAAACGCACTTGTATTTTGTAAAACGCATTTGGTTTTGTAAAAACCATTTAGTATAAATAAAAACTCACATTTTCCTCACTTTTCCCCCTATTTTACTCTGTTTTCCTCAAATAAACAAAACAACTATATTCACACACACTTGAGGTAATGTTTTTATAGATTGGTTGTTTTTTTCTTTTTTTTCTTCTTTTTCCTTTGTTTTGTGATTAGCCAGAGACACAGAGATGTTGGCTTCTTGGTTGTCTTGATAGAGGAAGTGACTAGATCTGAGCCACGATTGAGGTCGGGTTGAAGGCGAATAACGTGAAGGGTTTTGAAGGCGAACAACGTGAAGGGTTTTGAAGGCGTCGGAGGTTAGAGGAGAGAGGGATCGGTGAGGCTTTGGTCCGGCGGTTGGGTGATGGTGGTGGTGGTGGTTAATGAACGATTAAAAAATGAGATGAATGATCATTACCTTTTTCCCCTTTTAAATCAAACTGGAGTGGGTTAGGATTGGGTTAGTTAGAGTTAACTAGGGTTTACATGTGTCAGTCTGTGGTGGCTTCTTACACTTTGTAGGTTAAGGATACTTTGTATCCTATACTTTCTCCACAAACATTTACACACATTCTGTTCGTTCATTTATGTTTATGAATGTCCGTTTATGTTGGTTTAGTTATGTCCATTCATGTCCGTTTATGTTCGTTAATGTTGGTTTAGATTTTAATAAATATACAAGTAGCTGTGTATATCTATACTATATTATAAAGCATGGTCGGCCCTTAAGGGGTGCGGGGAGGACTCCCGGCCTGGGCCCAATTTCTCGGGGGCACATTGACTTCCCGACAATCCAAGTTTTCTTAAAGTGATGTCCTTAATTCGATGGATTTTTGTATGTTTTTTTTAACGGCAAATTTCTACTCCTTGTGAGACTTGAACCCATGACCTCCCCTTAGGTGTTTCTAGAAGCTTTGCTTCTACCATTGGACCACCAACCTCAATGGCGGATTTTTGTATGTTTGGGCTCCAAAATTGTTAATCAAGTATTAAACAAAGTGAATGGTAGTTTATATAAAATAGAAAGTAAAGAAATGTTGAGAGAGTTAAGAATTAATGAAAAAAATGAAATGGGTTGAGAAAAAATTTTTGCAGGTTTATAAATGAGTGTAGGACAAGAGATGATGAAGAAGATGAAATGAGGAGGGCTCACACTTAGTTGTTTTTGCTTTTTACCAGTTGGTTTTGTCTTCTTTTTATCTTTTAATTTTGTTATGAAACATTTTTTTTAATTGACAGACTTTCACCCATTTATTTTAGACTTTCACCCATTTATATTTTCACCTTTTGTGGGATTCGAACTCCCAACCTCCTTCAAGAGAGTTTGTTCCCTCTACCGTTAGACTCCAACCTAAGTGAGAAATAAAATTTGATTCATCAATTTGATATTACTTTAATCGTAGCTTAAAAAATAGTTTACATTATTTATTTCATTAAGGCCTAAAGTTAAGGTTAAGGGGCACAATTTTTGCAGCTCGGCCCAGACACCTGAATTTTCAGGGCCGGGCCTGTTATAAAGTATCTAACAAGGATTCCAACTAAATTTAAGTAATTATAACATTTTGTTCTTATGGTAGAACAACTTAATGAAGTGAGTAAAGGTGTAAAATAATCTTTTTACATGAGCATTAAAATGATAAATGAATTATTAGGTAATTGATGAATACAATTAAATTGCTTTAAATTATATAATAGTAATATCTCATCATATTCTTGTAATATGATAATAATTAAAAAGAAGAAAGTGAAGAGATGCAATTCCTTATCTACTAGTTGGGTGCCCGCGCGTTGCGGCGGGGCGACATATATTGAAGCACATAGTGTCGGAAACCTACGCAATGCAGCGGTGACGATAATGTAGTACCCGATACTCATTTTGTGCTAGTTTACAACCCTCTCATGGTATATTATATTGTATTTATATTGGTGATCTAAATCAAAAGGCGCGTGTATCAAAAATATACTTTGATACTAACAAACTGGTTATCAAACCCATTAACACGAAAGAGTATATACATGAAACTGAACTTTTTCCTTTGAGTGGTTCTACATGAAACCAACCATCCAAAACAACAAAGAGAACCCGATCCACTAAATCATTAACAACATTTTAAGCTAGTTGCACGAACTCACAAAAAATAATACATTTTTCTTATGTGGTTAAATGAAGAAACCCTTTTGGCAAATTTCGTGTCTATAAATCTTTAACTTCATAAAGAAAGTAAAACCCATTTTCTGTAAACTCCATGCAATTTTCTCCATCTCTAGTTGGGTTAGTAACACCATGCTTCCAAAAGATACGTAAACAACTGAGTTTGAATACATGGTTTTAAACCATTTGGTGCAGTCATCATCAAATGGTCTCCATTGACTTGCACCGTAACCTTTGTGATTCGTTTTCCTTAGGCACATTAATGTAAACATCATTACCATTTGAAATGGGTTGTTTGTATAATGATTTGAAAAAGGGTTAAGTCACACATTCGTGTCCTTTTTTTATAAACATGTAGTGCATGAAATATGATTACAAAATGTATAGTAGTCGTACAACCTATTTTCTTCCCATAAAACTGCCTTGTTCCTCGTACAGTGACCACATAAAAAAAACTTGTAACTAACACGATTAAGGCCTTATCGTATAATAAATCAATAACAAGTGCATAAAACTTCTAAACTTCTCACTCTCACCAGAAAGTTTCGTCTTTTTGCAAGATCCGAATCCCAAACACGACCATACATGTCATCTAGGTACCCATTATAACATGTACAAGAAGAACATTCTTCATGAGAATTATGTCCAAATCCTCCCCTTCAAAACTCCAATATCCATGAAAACATATGTACCACTAAGTTATATGAGTGAAATTTAAATAAAACAAGTAAAAAACTATATGAATTACAATAAATTAAAGATTAAGAAAAAAAACATACCTGATTGATTGATTACACTTTGTATAGAGAACAAACTTTTATTAAAGAAAAAAAACAAAGAGTAAGGATCAATGGAGTACCAAATGTTATTGTTTTACTTGGTTTATATAATGATATATTTGCTTGAGTTAAAAGAAATAATGAGTGGTTTAATTAAAATAATTGAGAGTTAGAAGCAATTAAAGGGTGGTGACTCTTTGGCTTTCATATGATTTTTGTAACTCTTAAGACTTTTGGATTTCTTTCTTATTCATTAATAATTAGTTAGATTTACATTAAACTCTAAAGTTTAACTCTATTACATAATCAACTTAAATATTCATGTAGAATGACAATTTTACCCTTTTACTAACTTCATTAAGTTGTTGTACCATAAGCATAAGATGTAGTATTTACTTAAATTTTGTTGGTATCCTTCCCTCATGCTTTATAATATATATATATATATATATATATATATATAGATATCTACACTATTATATAATGCATCCTAAATGGGCATCAACGTAATTTCACTACCATTTTAAGATGACATATGAAAAGGCATAAGCATACATCTCTATATTTTAGCCTCTTTCTTCCAATTATGCCCATTTATACAACATATATATCATGCCTATGGTACATGTGACTAATACACCGTTAATATCTTCTCCACAATGTAACCCCCTTTATACATTAAAACATATATGATGTTATGAATTGAACTAAATTAAATAGAATTGAAGATTATGATTAATTTGCCAATGAGGAGTCATGGCAATAAACAAGAACTTGATAGAAATGCATTTATATAACCATTGGCATGACCTCATATGTCATTATGTTGTCATTCACACACAAAGCATCCTCTCAATCACCATTTTAGATATTTAGTCTCGACTTTTAGTGATTATTTGATAATTTTATGATATTTTTCAATTAAATATATGTTTTGGACTACTTAATTTATATATTTAAATCCATAGACTTTTTAAGGATTTTTATGACTCGGACATATACCTATATATTTAGAAAATTATTAATTTAATTGCCTTTAATTTTATTTAGTAACCTCTTTTTCTAATAATCCTATTCTAATATATCTATATCTATACTATTATATAATGCATCCTAGATGTGCATTAAGGTAATTTCACTACCATTTTAACATGACATATGAAAAGGCATAAGCATACATCTCTATATTTTAGCCTATTTCTTCCCATTATGCCCATTTATATAACATATCATGCCTATGGTACATGTGACTAATACACCGTTAATATCTTCTCCACAATGTAACCTCCTTTATACATTAAAACATATATGATGTTATGAATTGGACTAAATTAAATAGAATTGAAGATTATGATTAATTTGCCAATGAAGAATCATGGCAATAAACAAGAACTTGTTAGAAATGCATTTATATAACCATTGGCATGACCTCATATGTCATTGTGTTGTCATTCACACACAAAGCATCCTCTCAATCACCATTTTAGATATTTAGTCTCGACCTTTAGTGATTATTTAATAATTTTATGATATTTTTCAATTAAATATATATTTTGGACTACTTAATTTATATATTTAAATCCATAGACTTTTTAAGGATTTTTATGACTCGAACATATACCTATATGTTTAGAAAATTATTAATTTAATTGCCTTTAATTTTATTTAGTAACCTCTTTTTCTAATAATCCTGTTCTAATATATATATATATATAGGGTAGGGATCATACGAGAACCAACTTTAGGGAGAGAACCAGAGAACCATTGTCAACACAAACAAAAAAAACCTAAAAACCCCACCTTCACCCCTTAAAAACCTAAACCCACCCACCTCACTCCCTAAAAACCTAAACCCCCCATCCCCCACACCGCCCCAACCCTCCCCCCCCCCCCCCCCCCAATTGTGAAATGCACATGTGCAGCTAACCCCACACCCCCCAAAAACCAAAACGCTCCATCCCATCTCCCCAAAAAGATACCCCCTCTTCCACCATACCAAAAAACTAAACCCTAAAGCTAAACCCATTAAAAAACTTAACTATAATAGTGAAATGCACATGTGCATGTAGTACAATTATCTTATTTTATAGTTTTATATAGGGGTTTTTTTAAGTTTATTCACCAACAACCCCAAAAAACCTAACCCCATTCCCATCATACCTAAAAACTAAACCCTAAAGCTAAACCCATGAAAAAAAACCTAACTATAATAGTGAAATGCACTTCGCGTTTATTTAAAGTGTAACACCCCAACCGATGGCGGAATCATCGAGGTGCCACGTGGTGACGATTGTTCAAAAACACATGGTACTAAAATGTAAATATTATTGAATAATCCAAAATTATCTTACATGAAAATGGAAAATACATTGTCTAAATGAAATGTAAATATTGAAATAACTGAAATAAAATAAAGCACTAAATGTTCCTTGCTAAAGCACTAGATCAAAATGCACCTGAAACATGTACAAAATAGATTTGGTCAACATATGAAATGTTGGTGAGCATTCCTAGTTTTGATATATATATAGTAGATTAAAAAGTTATACAATTCAAGTGCAAGCTATAGTGCAATTATGTAAACTATGTATCATACAAATGAGCGAAATCAACCCTGTGACTGTATAATGTACTGTATGAACTGTAGTGTACTTATCCAATAAATGGATAAAAGGCTTAACACTGGCCACGGATTCTCCGATGAAAAAGGGGGAGAATCAATCTAGGCGGGTTGTCAATCCAAATAGCGCTATCCAATGTTAAGGTCGGCTTGTACCATGTTAATGATTTCACTAAGTACAAATGTAATCCACATGTATTGTCTAAGCATAAAGCACGTTGTAAGCAATGCACATAGTACTAGAATTGTATTGTAAAAATGTAAACTTGTATTTGAAATTGTAATAGTGTACATGTAACACCCCAAAAGTGAATAAATACAAAAAGGGGTAGGAATACTCACAGTTCACGTAGTAGTTTGAGATTTAACTGGACAACGAGATATGAATTGAGATTACTCCCAAATGATCAACCTAAAGTATTCGATAATGTGTAAGGGAAATAACTCTAGGATATATGTATTTCTAGGGTTTCGAATTGGGGATAAACGTCTATTTGATTAATTAATGAATTGTTTATTAAATATATGAAATTTAATAAATAAATAAATAAAAGTCTCTTTGTAAAATATTAAGTTGAATATAATCATAACATAAGGTTTTAAGTATGAAAATAATTTTTATAAAATTATTTTCTTGAAAATAGAATATTTAATCTAATTATTTCAAATTGTCAAAATATGACTTTAATATCTAAAAATATTAAAATAAAAGAATTTCTGAATTAAGAATTGTATTTCAGTTCTAGATAGTTAGAAATAATTTATATAAAATTTTGGTACAAAAATATTGAAAAATGAATTTATTATGATTTATTTATGATTAAAACTAACAAAAATTAATTAAAAATATAAAATACACGGTTTTTCTGAAATGAAAATATTTTCTGAAATGTATATTGTTGTACAAGTTTAGGATAATTTTTGTGAGATTTAATAAAATCGTTTAGATATTTTTATAGAACTTAATAAATATAAATGAATAAACTTGTATTATTAATAATATATATTAAATAAATTATTTTTGAAAAACTAAAAATTGGATGATGAACTTTATCAGTGGAAAAACATAAAATAAATTTTGTAGAATTTATAAAATAGTTTTAGTATTTTAAAACGATTTTTAAAAAGAATGAAGGTAATTATAGGTATAAAGGATAACCAAAAAAAATGTCTTATGCTTGTGGGATTCGAACCTGTGTGATTCAGTTTAACAACAACAGACACAACCACTTGATCTAGATCAGTGGTTGTGTTGGATTCGTGTATGTTTAAAATAAATACTCAGTTTCTGCGAGTGTGTTCTTCCCCAATTCTATACCAAGAACCCTAGATTTTCCAATAACTAGATTCGACAAGCAATAGCCCCTTATATGATGGGGCTATTGTATGTAGATGTCCGATGAACAAAATACAATGACAGAATTGGCACTTACCAGTTGTAATCTCGATGAACAATGGGTCAAACAGAAAAGTCAACAAGGATCGAAATACGAGTTTCAGGATACGTTAGAGAGAAAATTAGGATTAAGGGAAATGTTATCGGCATTTTTTTTATCAAGAGGGTGGGTTTAATTTATAGGAAAACGCAGGAATGGAAGGTTTAGATGATTGGTCCCAAGCTTGGTCAAAACTGGGTCATAAGGCTCGATTAAAGCTGTTATGGAGTCAAATCGGGTATGTAAATGTGTACGGTCAAAGTCAAGTCAAGTACATTCAGTATGGTTTCCATTTCTTGTTGAAATTAAGTGGTCAGAGGAGGAATTCATGGCTCCTAACTGCTGCTGCACGTTGACAGCCAAGGAAAAAGGAAACAGACGCGAAAGAAACTGGGTTTAAATATCTAACGGGTTGGGTTAAGAACACAAGCGAGCTGTAGCTCAGCTGGTGTGTGCGTGGATGCGTCTGGACACAGACCTGGGTTCGAGTCCCGTGGTCTGTGTTTTAATTTCCTTTTTTTTTTTGAAAGCAGATAGGGCCTTGGGCTTGCTTCTTGGGCCGGTCTAATGGGCTGTTGGGCTCCCAAATAAGGATTGGGTATTATGTTGGGTTTGGTTTGGTAGGTTAATGGATTAGGGAAATGGTTTGGGTTTAAGGGTTAGTCTAGACTAATATCATTATCTATCATCATTATTATTTTTATTATTATTATTTTTATTATTATTATTATTATTATTATTATTATTATAAAAAAAAATATATATATATATATAATGAAAAAAAAATGACGGATGTCACAGCATCCCCTACTTTTAGAAACTTCGTCCCGAAGTTATTAGAAACATAGGGTTATGGATGCTTGGGTAAAATTAAGATAACTGTGGTTGGAATGATCTGGATAAGGGGTTTGATAAGTGTGAGTTAAGGATTGGATTAGGTTCGTCTTGAAGAATAAGGAGAATAAGAATCTAGTAACACTAAACTTCAAGTTTTAGGACCCCTAAAATAATTGCATGAGTTGATTGACTATAGAAAGACTAAATGAACTACCAAGTAACTAGAGTTTGTTCCTGGTCCGACTTCCAGTCTCACTTTCAATGCATCATTAGTGTTTGTATACAGGGTGTACCGCAGCTAACCCACCACACCTTTGATACCTTGAAAACGTACTGGACGTCTTCCCAAAAACTCTAATAGAATTTCACACTACCCTAACGCACCTGTAAATTCATGATTACGTTCCGGACCGGAATCATCAATTTACCTTACATTAGGGTTTTATGTCCTTCTATGATCCTAATCTAACACACATTAACGCAAATAAATTTCACAAGAAGATGACACAACAAACACGTTGAGTTACAATGAGACGTTATCAATGAAATGAGGCCATGTAATGAGGTCAATTGCATGGGTTTGCAATGACTTGTAAGCATAATAGTATTTAAGTATGGGCTACCACTCGTCCGAGGAGCCCTTTAAATGAAATGTTTATCTGAGTTGCGTGGATAATACACACACGCAAGCAAGTTTGTAAGTACTAAAACCATTAAGTGTAAGTGTGGCCTATTGAAATAGTTTACGAATATCATGAATAATTAAATGTTCAATGGATAGTCAAACTAAGTGAAGAATCAAGTTTTATGTAATAACCAATGATGTTTTGAGAAAAAATTCTGTAGGGTCAAGTAAGTGTTTCAAATAAATGTAAGGTAGAGTCTTGTATGATTAAAAATAAATGTAATCAATATGATAAATTCCCAAATCTGTGTTCGTACACAATAGTACGCAAGGAAATTTCTAGATGTTGTATGCTAATGAGTGCGACAAAATTGGGTACAAAATGAAAATAGAATTATGAAAATGAAAACACGAGTATTGGATTTCTCGAGTCTGGGAAGATTTCATCCATGGCTTAACTAGTGGGATTAACGTCATCCTGATCGTCTACTTCGTTGATACCGAAATTAAAAGCTTGTCCATGTGCCACTAGGTTTACATTGTTCAATTTGGGACATTGAGGTAGCATGTGGTTAGGGTCTCTACAATGATAACATGCCCGACCGTTAGTAATCTGTAGTGGTTTCCGGGCAGATGTTTGATGATTATCTTGCGTCCAATCTGTTGCACGACAAGTAGTGACAAAGTGTCCAAACCTTCCACATCTAGTGCATTGACGACATGGAAGATTTGCAGGGTGATGATACTTGCAAGTGTTGCATTGAGGATGGATTCCCATGTAGGTTTTCTTGTTAGGAGGCTGAGTCACAGGATCCACATCAGCCTGGTTTTGATTATCGCCCATTCGTTTCTTAGAGTTTGAAGCAGTAGTGGCGGCCTTTGCTAAAACAGTCTTAGATGATTCAACAGCATGGGTGGTTTTCTCAGCGGACGTCTTGGTGCCCTTCCTAACCAAGTTTCCTTTCCTTACGTGTTTGTCTGTTAGAGTGGCTGCAAGCTGGATGGCTTCCTCCACCGTAGTAGATTTGCTCCCAGTGACTACGTCTTGTATCAGGTCAGGTAATTCCCTCGATATATTTCTCGATTGCTCGAGAGACCGGGGTGACCATGTGTGGAACCAATATGCTAAGTTCATGATATCGGGTATTATATGCAAGATTCTCTCCACTGTCTTGTTTGAGCTCACGAAATTCATCTTCCAGTTTTCTGATTTCGTTCCTAGGGCAGAATTTGGCAATCATGAGTTCCTTAACTTCAGCCCAAGATAATGATAAAGCAACATCCGCTCCTCGATTGCGCTTTTCGCCATTCCACCAGGTTAGCGCCCCCTTTTGAAGGACACTAGTAGCATAGCGAACGCGGAGTTCATCAGGACATTCACTGTTCACGAAAGTACTCTCCATGCTTTCAAACCATTGGAGGAGGCCAGTAGCACCCTCCTCACCAGTGAATTTTGTGGGGTTGTAGGAGTTAAAGTGTTTGAAAGTGCACCGATGTTGAGTTGTACTCCCTGTATTGGCACTGTTACTATTCTGGGTTATCTCACTGACGAGGTTTGGGATTACTGCAGCAATTTCCTTAGCGACTAAAGATGCGAGGCGACGATCAGAACGTTGTCCAGAAGTATGAACAGGGCGTCGGCGGACATCTCGGATCATGCGGCAAGCAGACATCTATGAGGTAGTCAATGAATAATTATGAGATTAGGAAATGTATAACCGTACAGATGATTATGAAAGTATGATCTTGTAAGTAATATATGGGAATCATGAGATACAAAATATTGTATATGAAACGAGAGAGTATTATTGTAAAACTTGCATAAGATACTTGGAGTGCCCTTGTCTAGCTGTAAAACCCAACAAAAACGTTGACTTTTCAAAGGAGTTGGACCCAATGGTGATCAAAGAAGACATGCTTTAGCCTATAAGTGGACACTCACTCCAGGAATCCCCAGGCAAGCATAACAGGTCCGTAAATGGATTTATGCGCTATGCTTGCCTATGCCAGAAAACCCAGTGTACAGGCGTCCACCCTTCCAGATTGCACGTGTCCTTATCACACTCATTAAAGTTCAACAACTTTGAAGGAGCAAAAATAAGAGTAGGCATTATGCCTAAGAGTGTCTTCATGAAAGGTACTGCTTCCGTCCCATGATGATGTAGACTTTCCACTCCTTTGTAGGACACCATCTCTATGCACCATGATGAAAGATGAGAAGAATGGAGAAGAAGAGAAGATAGAGGAAGGAAAGTAGAGGGAAATGAGGAGTAGGGTAATTCAGGAAATATTATGCATGAAAGTTGAAGTTCGGTTATAGTCTAGGCCTATTTCATCTAGTAACCTAGTTCCCTATAACCATGGCTCTGATACCAATCTGTAACACCCCAACCGATGGCGGAATCATCGAGGTGCCACGTGGTGACGATTGTTCAAAAACACATGGTACTAAAATGTAAATATTATTGAATAATCCAAAATTGTCTTACATGAAAATGGAAAATACATTGTCTAAATGAAATGTAAATATTGAAATAACTGAAATAAAATAAAGCACTAAATGTTCATTGCTAAAGCACTAGATCAAAATGCACCTGAAACATGTACAAAATAGATTTGGTCAACATATGAAATGTTGGTGAGCATTCCTAGTTTTGATATATATATAGTAGGTTAAAAAGTTATACAATTCAAGTGCAAGCTATAGTGCAATTATGCAACTATGTATCATACAAATGAGCGAAATCAACCCTGTGACTGTATAATGTACTGTATGAACTGTAGTGTACTTATCCAATAAATGGATAAAAGGCTTAACACTGGCCACGGATTCTCCGATGAAAAAGGGGGAGAATCAATCTAGGCGGGTTGTCAATCCAAATAGCGCTATCCAATGTTAAGGTCGGCTTGTACCATGTTAATGATTTCACTAAGTACAAATGTAATCCACATGTATTGTCTAAGCATAAAGCACGTTGTAAGCAATGCACATAGTACTAGAATTGTATTGTAAAAATGTAAACTTGTATTTGAAATTGTAATAGTGTACATGTAACACCCCAAAAGTGAATAAATACAAAAAGGGGTAGGAATACTCACAGTTCACGTAGTAGTTTGAGATTTAACTGGACAACGAGATATGAATTGAGATTACTCCCAAATGATCAACCTAAAGTATTCGATAATGTGTAAGGGAAATAACTCTAGGATATATGTATTTCTAGGGTTTCGAATTGGGGATAAACGTCTATTTGATTAATTAATGAATTGTTTATTAAATATATGAAATTTAATAAATAAATAAATAAAAGTCTCTTTGTAAAATCTTAAGTTGAATATAATCATAACATAAGGTTTTAAGTATGAAAATAATTTTTATAAAATTATTTTCTTGAAAATAGAATATTTAATCTAATTATTTCAAATTGTCAAAATATGACTTTAATATCTAAAAATATTAAAATCAAAGAATTTCTGAATTAAGAATTGTATTTCAGTTCTAGATAGTTAGAAATAATTTATATAAAATTTTGGTACAAAAATATTGAAAAATGAATTTATTATGATTTATTTATGATTAAAACTAACAAAAATTAATTAAAAATATAAAATACACGGTTTTTCTGAAATGAAACTATTTTCTGAAATTTATATTGTTGTATAAGTTTAGGATAATTTTTGTGAGATTTAATAAAATCGTTTAGATATTTTTATAGAATTTAATAAATATAAATGAATAAACTTGTATTATTAATAATATATATTAAATAAATTATTTTTGAAAAACTAAAAATTGGATGATGAACTTTTTCAGTGGAAAAACATAAAATAAATTTTGTAGAATTTATAAAATAGTTTTAGTATTTTAAAACGATTTTTAAAAAGAATGAAGGTAATTATAGGTATAAAGGATAACCAAAAAAAATGTCTTATGCTTGTGGGATTCGAACCTGTGTGATTCAGTTTAACAACAACAGACACAACCACTTGATCTAGATCAGTGGTTGTGTTGGATTCGTGTATGTTTAAAATAAATACTCAGTTTCTGCGAGTGTGTTCTTCCCCAATTCTATACCAAGAACCCTAGATTTTCCAATAACTAGATTCAACAAGCAATAGCCCCTTATATGATGGGGCTATTGTATGTAGATGTCCGATGAACAAAATACAATGACAGAATTGGCACTTACCAGTTGTAATCTCGATGAACAATGGGTCAAACAGAAAAGTCAACAAGGATCGAAATACGAGTTTCAGGATACGTTAGAGAGAAAATTAGGATTAAGGGAAGTGTTATCGGCATTTTTTTTATCAAGAGGGTGGGTTTAATTTATAGGAAAACGCAGGAATGGAAGGTTTAGATGATTGGTCCCAAGCTTGGTCAAAACTGGGTCATAAGGCTCGATTAAAGCTGTTATGGAGTCAAATCGGGTATGTAAATGTGTACGGTCAAAGTCAAGTCAAGTACATTCAGTATGGTTTCCATTTCTTGTTGAAATTAAGTGGTCAGAGGAGGAATTCATGGCTCCTAACTGCTGCTGCACGTTGACAGCCAAGGAAAAAGGAAACAGACGCGAAAGAAACTGGGTTTAAATATCTAACGGGTTGGGTTAAGAACACAAGCGAGCTGTAGCTCAGCTGGTGTGTGCGTGGATGCGTCTGGACACAGACCTGGGTTCGAGTCCCGTGGTCTGTGTTTTAATTTCCTTTTTTTTTTTGAAAGCAGATAGGGCCTTGGGCTTGCTTCTTGGGCCGGTCTAATGGGCTGTTGGGCTCCCAAATAAGGATTGGGTATTATGTTGGGTTTGGTTTGGTAGGTTAATGGATTAGGGAAATGGTTTGGGTTTAAGGGTTAGTCTAGACTAATATCATTATCTATCATCATTATTATTTTTATTATTATCATTATTATTATAAAAATATATATATATATATATATATATAATGAAAAAAAAATGACGGATGTCACATAAAGATCATTGAATAAATTTTTTTCCACTTTATATATCATATCACGTCCATTTAAATGATCATTTCATTATGGCAATTGATAATTTATTCAAAAGTGTGCTCTAATAGTGAAATGCACATGTGCATACGGTATATGACGTAATTATGACGTAAAAAAGGCCATTTTTTTGTTTTTTTATTTTTTTTGTATTTTTTTTATTTTTTTTTTTCAGAAAGATTAACACTAAAAAAACATTTTGGTGTTTTTACTTTTTTTATTTTTTTATTTTTTTAGGTTATATAATTTTTTTATTATTTTTTTTTATTTTTTGGTGGAGGGGTTTTTGTGTTCAAAGTATATTTTTCGTGAGAAGTGTGAGAAGGACTAAGAATTGACATGTAGACATCATGTTTTGGATTTAGGAATGATGTTTTAGGTTGTTTTAACTTGAAAAACACCAAACACAACAATCTAAAACACAATACAATGTATTATAGTCGTTAAATTTAAAAAAACAGTTAAAACACACTAGTTAACGCATAAAACACACTACTAATGTTCTTAGAATGGTGTTTTAAGTTTTAAGCCTAAAATATATTGTTTTCGGTTTTTAATTGTTATGTTTGGTGTTTTTATAGGCAAAACAATCCAAAACATCACGACTAAGTTCAAAAAATGATGCCTAAGTATCAATTTTTAATACTTCTCACACTTCTCACAAAAAAAGCACTTTGTACACGATCTTGACCCTATATATATATATATATATATATATATATATATATATATTAGGGTAGACTTTTGATAGTTATTTAATTTACAAATTAACTATTTAGTTTTACACGCACTTTAATATTCATTTTGTCATATTCAGTATTTAGGAACCATACACCCTATAATTAGGATTCATACACCATGGCTCACATCACAGACCAACAGGAAGCTGCCACATACTTAAAATGTGATGTCATACACCTCAAATGTGATGTCACATGGTGTATGAATCCTAGAACCCTATTCACTATTCTAATTATGTAGAAATAGTTATTTTTTCGCATTATGTGATATTTAGTTATTGAAATATATATAACTTGACATTTTTATACATACTACTGATTGTTGTTTATACTTAGACATAGTTTGACATTTTTGTAACTAGCGTAACTTGATAGATAATTCCTTTTAATATGTATGTAAAGTGATTTACGTTTTTTTTAGTTAGATTAAATGAATAGAATATTATACTAATTAGAATTCTTCATAATGAGGGTATGGGTGTCTCATTAGACGAAACAATCGCGAACATGAGAAATGACATATATATGTTCGGGGCATATTCGGGAATATACCACAAAATCGACCAGTTAGTACTACGGGATGGCAAACCCATCCCACACGCCATTCTTTTTTTTTTATGGCTTTATTTAGAGTATTTAGCTACTTTTTTTTTCAGAGACTGAAATTTTGTCTTCTGATTCATGTTTTCAGTATTCTCCCGCATCAATGTTTATTTTTTATTTGTGCTTTCAATATCAAAGGACTTCCACCAAAATAATTGTCACACAAAAATACATGATGACTTTTAGTTTAAAATTATTATATATGTAATAAAAGTTTACGGATGCAGCCCCGCCGCAACGCGCGGGTTCCTGCTAGTTATCTTATTAAGGAGAAGTGATGTACAACATGGTAATTTGCATTTCTGTACAACTTAACAAGCAACATGTACAACATATTTAAGAAAAAATTAAGGGTATTATTGGCATAGTTGTGACAATTAAGACACTTAGGAGGGTAGATTAGTAAATTTAACATAATCCAATACCTCACATCCTAAAATCTTATCCCAATTATGCCCTTATGTTCAACTTTTATAACACAAAATACAACCTAACCTATGATACATCTTAGATGGGCATTAAGGTAATTTCACTACCATTTTAAGATGGCATATGAAAAGGCATAAGCATACATCTCTATATTTTAGCCTCTTTCTTCCCATTATGCCCATTTATACAACATATCATGCCTATGGTACATGTGACTAATACACCGTTAATATCTTCTCCACAATGTAACCCCCTTTATACATTAAAACATATATAATGTTATGAATTGGACTAAATTAAATAGAATTGAAGATTATGATTAATTATCCAATGAAGAGTCATGGCAATAAACAAGAACTTGTTAGAAATGCATTTATATAACCATTGGCATGACCTCATATGTCATTGTGTTGTCATTCACAGACAAAGCATCCTCCCAATCACCATTTTAGATATTTAGTCTCGACCTTTAGTGATTATTTGATAATTTTATGATATTTTTCAATTAAATATATATTTTGGACTACTTAATTTATATATTTAAATCCATAGACTTTTTAAGGATTTTTATGACTCGAACATATACCTATATGTTTAGAAAATTATTAATTTAATTGCCTTTAATTTTATTTAGTATCCTCTTTGTCTAATAATCCTATTCTAATATATATATATATATATATATATATATATATATATATATTAGGGTAGACTTTTGATAGTTATTTAATTTACAAATTAACTATTTAGTTTTACACGCACTTTTATATTCATTTTGTCATATTCAGTATTTAGGAACCATACACCCTATAATTAGGATTCATACACCATGGCTCACATCACATACCAACAGGAAGCTGCCACATACTTAAAATGTGATGTCATACACCTCAAATGTGATGTCACATGGTGTATGAATCCTAGAACCCTATTCACTATTCTAATTATATAGAAATAGTTATTTTTTCGCATTATGTGATATTTATTTATTGAAATATATATAACTTGACATTTTCATACATACTACTGATTGGTGTTTATACTTAGGCATAGTTTGACATTTTTGTAACTAGCGTAACTTGATAGATAATTCCTTTTAATATGTATGTAAAGTGATTTACGTTTTTTTTATTTAGATTAAATGAATAGAATATTATACTAATTAGAATTCTTCATAATGAGGGTATGGGTGTCTCATTAGACGAAACAATCGCGAACATGAGAAATGACATATATATGTTCGGGGCATATTCGGGAATATACCACAAAATCGACCAGTTAGTACTACGGGATGGCAAACCCATCCCACACGCCATTCTTTATTTTTTATGGCTTCATTTAGAGTATTTAGCTGCTTTTTTTTTTCAGAGACTGAAATTTTGTCTTCTGATTCATGTTTTCAGTATTCTCCCGCATCAATGTTTATTTTTTATTTGTACTTTCAATATCAAAGGACTTCCACCAAAATAATTGTCACACAAAAATACATGATGACTTTTAGTTTAAAATTATTATATATGTAATAAAAGTTTACGGATGCAGCCCCGCCGCAACGCGCGGGTTCCTGCTAGTTATCTTATTAAGGAGGAGTGATGTACAACATGGTAATTTGCATTTCTGTACAACTTAACAAACAACATGTACAGCATATTTAAGAAAAAAAATTAAGGGTATTATTGGCATAGTTGTGACAATTAAGACACTTAGGAGGGTAGATTAGTAAATTTAACATAATCCAATACCTCACATCCTAAAATCTTATCCCAATTATGCCCTTATGTCCAACTTTTATAACACAAAATACAACCTAACCTATGATACTTCTTAAATGTGAGACCTTTCAACCCCTCATCTATATTATTATATATACTTCATTATAATCAATTTCTTGAATGCTAATAGTCTTTTCATAACCCTAAACAAAATCTTAGAGCTAATTTCATGATTTGATCACACATTGTTTTGTCCAAAATAATTATGTCTTCATTAGATGAGAAGAGAAAAAAATCAATGAGAAGTTGAGACACTTGCAAGATATGGTTCCCGGATGCTACAAGGTATAAAGATATGAGTTAATCTTTATATACATATATACATTTTTTTCTACTTGTTCATATGTTCTTTGGCAATTACAAAAAAATTATCTTCATAATATATCATTGTTTTGCTCCTTTTAAATTTAGTTATTTGCTATAGACAATGGGAATGCCAGTCATGTTTGATGTAATAATCAACTATGTTGGATCGTTGCATAATCAAATTGAGGTAATTTAATTGTTCAACTTACAATTAAAACAATAAACAAGCAATATTCAGAATATTGATGAGAAAATATTTTTCAAAATTAATTAGTACAATTTTTTCTTTTCTTTGTGCATTTTTAGTTTCTCTCCATGAAGCTTTCAGAAGCCAGCATGTTCTATGACATATTGACCTCAACTCTACTGAATTGAATGATATGGCCCCTATGAAGGTAACTGATGGCTTTCCTAACTATCCTTGTTAAGAAGTTGTGTATCTTGAATCATATATATTGTTAACTAAATAAAACGGACAAAATTATAAATATAACATTCTAGATTTGCTAATACGTTTCTAATATATTATAAATATTACTTCCACTTATTGCATGGGATGAAAACTGATGTTGCAGGGAACACATGGGCATGAAGGACAGATGATGGAGAGGTATGGAGACATTCCTCAATTTCAATCAACATGGTCTCCTTGAAGGCTATGAAATAGTTAACTCTATAAATCTATATATGCATGCTCAAATATAACTTTATACGTAAACTGTATTTGTTCTAAGACTTTTAAGGTATTTGTTGGTCTATTTAATGTTCTTGTTACACGTTGTATGAAGTGTGGTTCACAATATTATTTTTCTTTCGGCAATTGTATATTGTTTAAATTCTAATTCTAATTCATAAAATAAATTAAACACTAGCATAAAGAGAAAACAAAAACTTAACTATGTGTTAATTACTTAAGTTATTTGTGTTAATAAATAAGAAATCAAAAAGCCATAAATTCACGCTCACGCTAATGAATCAACCCGAATTTTTATCTTCTATATCTATACTATATTATAAAGCATAAGTGAAGGATACCCGCAAAATTTAAGTAAATACAACCTTTATTGCTTATAGTACAATGCTTATTGAAGTCATTCAGGGGGTAAAATTGTCTTTCTACCTAAATATTAAATTGTTGAAGAAATTAATTTAAACATAATTATAAAATTGATGAGAAAATTAACAATAATGTGGTGACTCTTTACATTCATAACCTCCATGTATTTATTATGTTTGTATCAATGTTATTAGTATTATAAATAATGGTCATGTATTTAGTATATAAATAACTAGGTTATATACCAGTGTGATACACGGGTTGGACAATTTAAATTATATATATTATATATAAATTTAAAATCTAATTAAGAAAAAATAGATTACATATGTTATTTAAAATAAAAAAAAGTCTCCTGTACAACCGAAAAAATTTTAAATTTTCATCAGCCCCTAAATGATTTCTTGTAAAAAACATTTTTATTCACATAAAACTTTTTTCAAACATTCCAAAATATATCTTCCATACACAGCTATTACCTTGTAGACTGCAGGTACAACAAAACAAAAATAAAAAAGTAATAAAGGTAAATCTGTTTAGGCTAAGATATAAAAAAATGAAATTAATTTAAATGTATCTCCTCATCCGTTAAACCATCCCAATCGAGTATTGTTCATTTTGGAATTTGACATCAAGTTTCCTCAAAGCCAAAGTATTTCAAACATTGATTATATAATCATTTTTTTTCTAACATCAAGGTCCTTAAACATAATGACATTTATTGGTTCAATTTGATTGTATTATCAAAAAAGATTGTGTAAATTTATAGCCTGAAAATAAAGATTGAAACGAATTAGTAATGCAAAGAATGTTTAGATATTGTATTTCTCTATTGAAGTAACTTGAAAAAACAAAGTCAATGAAGATTTCAATTAATTATTTTTCATATATAAAATGTATTTTATATATCAAGCTATTATAATATGAAAATAACCAAACATATTTAGTTTTGTATTGAATCAAATATTTAATTAATATGGATTGATTTGTTTTATTTTATTTGTTTAGAATATTGTAAGAAATATAGTTTTAAACTTTGAAAGACCACATATTAAAAACACGTTTTTTAAGGTACACGATTTAAATTTAATAACATATAAATACATTATCTTAAAAAAATAAATAATTTTAATAAAGATTACTTTTGTTAGTTCATAAACATTTTCAAATTATGTCTATTAATTTACTTCTATTTTTTTATTAAAATATAATTATATTAATTGATTTACAAAAACATAGAATATATATTAAACTGAATTCCAGTAATTATATTAATAATTATAGTTGTAACAAATAAAAACTGACTAAGTAATAATTAATAAATAAAGAAACAAATTAAAATAAATGTATTGTTTGAAATAATAAAATGGGAGGCTTTATAATGGAGTTCTATGTACTCTATGCGCTGTCTTTTATTACTATAGATAAAATCGATTAATGTTGATTGATGTATTTTATTAATTTGTTTTGAACAATATAAAAGTCTCACAAAAAAGCTTGACTAATTGCATTATGTTATTACTAATTTGTTTAATTGACTTTTGAACTATTTTAAGCATTTAAAATTAATATGTATTTGTTGAACATAGTTTAACATCTAAAACAATGACCAAAATAATAAAACTTAATAATCATTTGTCAAATATTGTAACCGAATTAATTTTAAACTTAGAAAAACAGATTAAATTTTTTTAAAAATGGGCTAATTTAAGGTACATGATTTAAATTCAAAGTTAATAATACATAAATATAAATATATTATATAAAAAAGAATCATGTGTTTTCTTTTATTAATGATTTCAGTTACAACTATGATTATTAATGTAATTACTAAAATTTAATTTAATAAACTTATATCATGGTTTTGCAAATCAATTATTATAATTAAATTTAAGTTTAATGTATTAAATAACTAGATTTTTGCCCGCGTGTACACGCGGTTCACCAACGTACATCTATTTGGAGAATTATAACGTATAAGAAAAATACAGTAGAAATTGTGACACCCGGCATATTTAGGTTAATACTTTTCATGTTTTACATACATACGTTTCGTACTTTACATACATGCGTTTCATACTTTGCATACATACGAGTCTACCTCAACGAAAACATTGAAAACAACTACTTAATATCATACTCAACTGGGGTCAGTTAAGTCGTACTGATGATTCGGGAATCATCGGGAGTCGTTACAATGGTTCGTGGGGCCATTGGGTGTCGGTCCATAACTATGTGTACAAGGATCGGTGATTCGTGGAATCTCCGGGTTTAACGCACACACGCAAGTCTCGGGTCCCGGGAATTGGTGATCGGGCGGGAACGTGTCATTTATCATGTATTATATGTTTACAATCATTATGTGGCTTGTCGGTATGTGAATATGTGTTAACATGTGTTAAAACGGGGTTTAACGCGCAAAACACACCAACACAGGGGTTACAGGCGATTAGGCCCCAATCACACTACTGTTCATGCGATTAGGAGGCTAATCACACTACTGTTCATGCGATTAGGCTCCCTAATCGCGTATAAGTCTGCATACTCGCATGATACGTGCTGGACGACCAAAAACGCCTATAAATACCACCCTTGACCTCCAAAACATCATTTGTGCAACCCTAGCCGTCCCATAACATAACCCAACACACAAACACCCTCTGGAACTCGTTTTTGCATCAAAACCACCATTTTCAAGCTTATTCCATCATCACCTCTTGATTACAAGGTGTGTTCTTCAAACCCAAACCTTTAAATGATTATGTTTTACTCCCTAAACGTCCAGACCTGACTTATAAATGTTTTTATCTTTGAAAATCCATTTAAAACCGTTTTTAAACAAACCCACACCTTTACATGTGTTATATGTGTTATATATGTTTAAAGATAGGATTTTTAGGATTGAATCATGGTTGTTCTTATGATATTATGATGTTTATTGCTGATATAAGTTAGTATGATGATATCCTAGGAGTTTGAATGGTTGTGGTTGTGTATTGTTGATATTTGATATTTTGACCCATTTGAAGGATTTTGAATGATTAAGGATGATATGAGGTATGTTGTTGATTGAATGATGTTAGGGTTTGTTATA
Source organism: Ambrosia trifida (assembly GCA_028751855.1). Taxonomy (NCBI): domain Eukaryota; kingdom Viridiplantae; phylum Streptophyta; class Magnoliopsida; order Asterales; family Asteraceae; genus Ambrosia; species Ambrosia trifida. The sequence goes on along the minus strand of CM054123.1, from coordinate 103,597,667 downwards.
GGATGATGCTAGAACAGTAGGATGCTATCGGACAACGTGATTATGTGGTTAAATCTGAATAATTGCTATTTAGGGCAAGTTCTTGCATGTTGATGTGATGTTTACATGCTAAGTTGCCATTTTGGGAAAGCGCTCGCATTCGGGACTGTTAGAATGATAAAAACTTAGGGGTTTTGCTTGGAATATGTTTGTTAATGTGTTAGAATGATTATTGGATGTTTTTACATGTTTCGGATCTGATTTGGAGTGTTCGGCGCGCGAAAAACCATATCAGCTGCACTATAGGCGATTAGGGATCCTAATCGCCTATGTTATAGGCGATTGGAGGCCTAATCGCCTATATGAAGGGCCTACTCGTGTATATACAGGCGATTAGACCCTGTAATCGCCTGATTGACCCACCCTACTCACATGTTGACTTTTCCTAATTGCTAGTTTGATTCCTAATCGCGTGTAATGCTGCTGTAAGTATATTTTAACATCCCGGAACATGATTTGACGCCTAGGAACATGATAGGAACCCCGGGATACACCCAACGACTTAGTAACACGTGTTCGGACCTGTTTACGCGTTAATCGGATATTATGCTAGACTAGGTGAACTGTTGCGCGTATTAAGTGTTCAATTGCATATTTGGCATGATGTCTTGTATTTATCTAATACGTGGAATGTCGGGTCACCAATGGGATGTCGGACCTTGTCTGGTGTGGTCTGTTAAACGTTTAAACATCATTTCATATGTACACGGTTATGGTCTGGACTACTAGGGACTAATCAACCTACGGGTTGTTAGTCTAACACCTTATACGCTCGTCATGATAGGTCACCGGTATTTGGTGCCGTCTATTGAGCAGCTTTACTTATCTTAGTGCGAGGAGCAACATCAGGTGAGTTTCACGGCCCCACTTTACGTTTTACATTTCGGGGGAGACACATGCTCATACTTATTTCATAAATTATCATGTTATACTAGTGTTAATTCATTTACATACTATACGATACGTAAAGTCCCGGGGAAACCATGAATATGCTGAATAGCATAACGGGGGAAATGTGGATAGATCTATTGGGACTGACAGACCCCATCCGTCGGCTGGGAGCCGGGCGGGTGCATATTGTCTCGGTCATAACGCTACCGGAGGTAGTGCATAATCGTTTCGGGCAAAAATCATATATCGTTGTCTGTAATGGTTTCCGGTCGTAGTGGTATTACTCATGCGTCTAGCTAACGCTATCATTTCTAACATAGTGATAACATGATGGCTTTCATTACTTAAACATTTAATATAAAACCTGTGAACTCACCGGCATTATTTGCTGACGTTTTTAGCATGTTTGTCTCAGGGCGTTGAGGTAGCAGCTTATCATAGGCGCACGGAGTCGCACGGCGTCTAGGATTCATATGCATTGTCTTATCTTTTTCAGACTTACGTACTTATGCATTTTGAGTTGTAATAAAATTACGCTTCCGCAGCGATGGATTTATGAAAACTTGATGGTTTGTTTACGTCATTTTACGTATCATATAGTGTCGTTTATTGTGACCGTTGACTTAGATCCTGGTTTGTCACGCGCCTCGCGGTAAAACCCCGCACGTGGAATTTGAGGGTGTGACAGATTGGTATCAGAGCCAATGGTTATAGTGAACTAGGACTGCATGTTGAGTCAAGTCTATAGCCGAGTCGCACACACTAGACGGTCACATTCATATAAGTCATGTCATATGGGAATTACCGGGGTGTTTGTATTACATTCGTTATTATCATTTATGCTTACATCATCTATCTATTACTCTTATTTCCTATCCTGTTCTTCATCTTCGTGCTGAAGACGAAGGGCCTTACTACCCTTGCACGGCAGTGGTGTACGTTGGAGTGGCTTCGGCATCCTTCGGAGATTTGTCCAAGATTCGGACATCTCCCCTTTCCATACTCCAATGAACACACTTGCTCGCACACATCATCTCACACTTGTACTTGTTGTTCTACATCTTAGGTGTTGTATCACCTAGGAGTTCTTATCTATTCTTGAATGTGGGTGCCTTGTGGTCTGAAAGTCAAGCTAGGAGCACGCCTCGGGGACCATGTAGAGCGACTTATCATTTCGGGTGCACACGAAATAATAAGTTGAGGTGCATGGAAATCCTGGTGGACTCTGCGTTTGATCTAATGACTATGATGGAATCCAATCCGTTGATTCACCTTATTATTTACGGTTTCTTCGTGATTCTTTGTTATCTGTTCTGGAACCTGATGACTTGTCTTTGATCTTGACAGAAGATGGCAGGACGTCGTGGTGGTCGCGTTGGTGGTCGAGTTGGTGGCCGGAATGGCGGGGGACGTAATGGGGGTCGTGGCAACATCAGCATGACCCAGGCGGAGCTGAATAATCTGATCCAGGAGCACGTGGCAGCTGCTATTGCTGCGCAGCAGGCCGCCCAGCAGGGCCATGGTGGTAACTTAATTACCCCTACTCTCATTCCTTATCTTTTGTCGTGTGATGTCCGTTTTCTGACCTGTGTTGCTTGTTGTAACAGGGGGTGCTTTTCCACCTCCACCACCTCCACCTCCTCCAGTCCACTGTACTTATAAGATGTTTCAGGACTGCAAGCCCCATAACTTCAGTGGGACTGAGGGAGCTGTGGGACTACTTCGTTGGTTAGAGAAGGTCGAGTCTGCTTTCTCCATGTGTAACTGCCCAGAGGAGTATCGTGTGAAGTATGCTTCAGGGACATTCGAGGGACATGCCTTGACTTGGTGGAATTCGACGGTGCAGACTATTGGTTTACTGGAGGCCCATGCGTTGCCATGGACCGAGTTTGTGTTTCGTTTGAAGAGGGAGTATTGTCCCAGGGATGAGATCAAGAGTTTGGAGCATGAGTTGTGGAACCATCAGATGGTGGGATCTGAGATAGAGGAGTATACCACTCGCTACCATGAGTTGGCACTTCTGTGCCCGGATTCTGTGACGCCTGAATATAAGGCTATTGAGTTCTACATTAGTGGGTTAGTGCCTGAGGTGCGCGGGTTGGTGACCGCGAATGATGCTACTACACTTCGGGATACCATTCGGTTGGCTCATAGGCTGACTAAGCAGAAGGTTCAGGAGGGTGTTTTGCCTCCTAAGGGTACTGTGGTGAAGACCTCTGATGGCAACAAGAGGAAATGGGAGAGCGTGGGAAAGGGGACAGTTCAGCCTCAGCAGCAGCCGAAGAAATTTGAGACTACGGGTGCATCTTCTGAGCAGAGGCAGAGTGGGTATATTGGGAGGCTGCCTAGGTGTGATCGTTGTGGGTACCATCATCTCGGGGATTGTAGTTATTGTACCCGATGTAAGAGGAATGGGCATCAGGCCCAGGGCTGCAGGGTGAATCTTCAGGCTCAACAACAGGTGGTCGCCCCTACTACTGCTACTACTACCACTGCTGCACCCAGGGGAAATCAGGGATGTTATCACTGTGGCGACACGGGACACTTCAGGCGGGACTGTCCTAAGGTGAAGCAAGGCGAGGGTGGCGGTCGAACTGCTCCGGCTCGTGCGTATGTCATTGGTGCTAGGGAGGACCAGGAGGATCCTGATACTGTTACTGGTGAGTATTCTTTTATTGATTCTCGTTGTACTTGTATTCATTTTCATTCACATTGCTTGGCGATTCGTATTCATTGTGTGCATTTAGTGGTATTTGATCATCGCTTGCATTCATCGGTCTGATGTGGGTCCTTTAGAGATGCTACTTGGACGGTACCGGTGTATCATTTATACCGATCACAGTAGTCTCTAGTAGGCCTTCGATCAGGATGATTCATTATTCTGTAATCACCTTGGGGAGGGCGGCTCCCCCGGCATAGAGTAACTGTTGCTATCATTCTTCGTTCGTTGTTATCCTTTCGTTTACATTCTGGGAAACGTTACTTGGTTAGGTCGACACTCATCACTGTCGAAGAGTGAATCTCGGGGCGAGATTCCTTTCAACAGGGGGATGATGTGACGACCGGGAAATTTTTGGGGAAATTTTTCTTTTTATCGTTTCATTCTCTTTGACTTCGGGAAATTTTCGGGACGAAAATTCTTTCAACTGGGGGATGATGTGACACCCGGCATATTTAGGTTAATACTTTTCATGTTTTACATACATACGTTTCGTACTTTACATACATGCGTTTCATACTTTGCATACATACGAGTCTACCTCAACGAAAACATTGAAAACAACTACTTAATATCATACTCAACTGGGGTCAGTTAAGTCGTACTGATGATTCGGGAATCATCGGGAGTCGTTACAATGGTTCGTGGGGCCATTGTGTGTCGGTCCATAACTATGTGTACAAGGATCGGTGATTCGTGGAATCGCCGGGTTTAACGCACACACGCAAGTCTCGGGTCCCGGGAATTGGTGATCGGGCGGGAACGTGTCATTTATCATGTATTATATGTTTACAATCATTATGTGGCTTGTCGGTATGTGAATATGTGTTAACATGTGTTAAAACGGGGTTTAACGCGCAAAACACACCAACACAGGGGTTACAGGCGATTAGGCCCCAATCACACTACTGTTCATGCGATTAGGAGGCTAATCACACTACTGTTCATGCGATTAGGAGGCTAATCACACTACTGTTCATGCGATTAGGCCCCAATCGCATGAACAGTCATGCGATTAGGCTCCCTAATCGCGTATAAGTCTGCATACTCGCATGATACGTGCTGGACGACCAAAAACGCCTATAAATACCACCCTTGACCTCCAAAACATCATTTGTGCAACCCTAGCCGTCCCATAACATAACCCAACACACAAACACCCTCTGGAACTCGTTTTTGCATCAAAACCACCATTTTCAAGCTTATTCCATCATCACCTCTTGATTACAAGGTGTGTTCTTCAAACCCAAACCTTTAAATGATTATGTTTTACTCCCTAAACGTCCAGACCTGACTTATAAATGTTTTTATCTTTGAAAATCCATTTAAAACCGTTTTTAAACAAACCCACACCTTTACATGTGTTATATGTGTTATATATGTTTAAAGATAGGATTTTTAGGATTGAATCATGGTTGTTCTTATGATATTATGATGTTTATTGCTGATATAAGTTAGTATGATGATATCCTAGGAGTTTGAATGGTTGTGGTTGTGTATTGTTGATATTTGATATTTTGACCCATTTGAAGGATTTTGAATGATTAAGGATGATATGAGGTATGTTGTTGATTGAATGATGTTAGGGTTTGTTATAGGATGATGCTAGAACAGTAGGATGCTATCGGACAACGTGATTATGTGGTTAAATCTGAATAATTGCTATTTAGGGCAAGTTCTTGCATGTTGATGTGATGTTTACATGCTAAGTTGCCATTTTGGGAAAGCGCTCGCATTCGGGACTGTTAGAATGATAAAAACTTAGGGGTTTTGCTTGGAATATGTTTGTTAATGTGTTAGAATGATTATTGGATGTTTTTACATGTTTCGGATCTGATTTGGAGTGTTCGGCGCGCGAAAAACCATATCAGCTGCACTATAGGCGATTAGGGATCCTAATCGCCTATGTTATAGGCGATTGGAGGCCTAATCGCCTATATGAAGGGCCTACTCGTGTATATACAGGCGATTAGACCCTGTAATCGCCTGATTGACCCACCCTACTCACATGTTGACTTTTCCTAATTGCTAGTTTGATTCCTAATCGCGTGTAATGCTGCTGTAAGTATATTTTAACATCCCGGAACATGATTTGACGCCTAGGAACATGATAGGAACCCCGGGATACACCCAACGACTTAGTAACACGTGTTCGGACCTGTTTACGCGTTAATCGGATATTATGCTAGACTAGGTGAACTGTTGCGCGTATTAAGTGTTCAATTGCATATTTGGCATGATGTCTTGTATTTATCTAATACGTGGAATGTCGGGTCACCAATGGGATGTCGGACCTTGTCTGGTGTGGTCTGTTAAACGTTTAAACATCATTTCATATGTACACGGTTATGGTCTGGACTACTAGGGACTAATCAACCTACGGGTTGTTAGTCTAACACCTTATACGCTCGTCATGATAGGTCACCGGTATTTGGTGCCGTCTATTGAGCAGGTTTACTTATCTTAGTGCGAGGAGCAACATCAGGTGAGTTTCACGGCCCCACTTTACGTTTTACATTTCGGGGGAGACACATGCTCATACTTATTTCATAAATTATCATGTTATACTAGTGTTAATTCATTTACATACTATACGATACGTAAAGTCCCGGGGAAACCATGAATATGCTGAATAGCATAACGGGGGAAATGTGGATAGATCTATTGGGACTGACAGACCCCATCCGTCGGCTGGGAGCCGGGCGGGTGCATATTGTCTCGGTCATAACGCTACCGGAGGTAGTGCATAATCGTTTCGGGCAAAAATCATATATCGTTGTCTGTAATGGTTTCCGGTCGTAGTGGTATTACTCATGCGTCTAGCTAACGCTATCATTTCTAACATAGTGATAACATGATGGCTTTCATTACTTAAACATTTAATATAAAACCTGTGAACTCACCGGCATTATTTGCTGACGTTTTTAGCATGTTTGTCTCAGGGCGTTGAGGTAGCAGCTTATCATAGGCGCACGGAGTCGCACGGCGTCTAGGATTCATATGCATTGTCTTATCTTTTTCAGACTTACGTACTTATGCATTTTGAGTTGTAATAAAATTACGCTTCCGCAGCGATGGATTTATGAAAACTTGATGGTTTGTTTACGTCATTTTACGTATCATATAGTGTCGTTTATTGTGACCGTTGACTTAGATCCTGGTTTGTCACGCGCCTCGCGGTAAAACCCCGCACGTGGAATTTGAGGGTGTGACAGAAATAGTGTATTAAAGTATAAAACAACGAATACAAATTTTATTCAAATATCACTAAATATTTTGGACGTTTAACACGTTATGCAAATACACATGTAGGAAACTACATGAGAGCCAAAGATAGGTCATGTTACAAAGTTTCATAACAAATCTTGTCAATAAAGATTACTTCGAGCTATAAAATAATACAAATGTAGCAAAATACATGAGGTTTATGATAGAATGACTCATAAAATACTTGTTTTGTTCCTTCTTTTGCACCTCCTTACTTATTCCTAGCTTCTTGCTAGGTCTTGCATGCTTTCCTTTTTAATTTATGTATCGTGCCATTAAAAAAAAAGAAGTCAAACTGTTTTTAGATGTACTACACAATGCTATCCTGCAAATGCATAGGTATTATGCAAACTACTTTATGAGTAGTCACCATCGTTCTATCCTTGTTTCTTTCTTTGTGGACATAGAAATATTAATAAAATAGTAAAATTATCATTCTATGTTTTTTAAACATAGAAATAGCAAAAAAGCTTAAAGCAAGAACTCACTATGTTGTACTTATGGTAGTTCCATTATACAAGATAATTTGTTTAGAATGTGCATTAACATCTAAAAACATACCTCTAGAGTTTGTGGGTCACTTCTCTTCAACGACAACATTTTTTCCATTGATTGTGATTGGCGAGGCCTGAACATATTAATATATTTATTAAACCCAATTCGAACTTTTTTCTAAAAACTATTTTAACCCAAGCCTATTTTGATCAGAACCTGAGCCAAACTGATATTTTTTTAAACTGATTTGTTTTGACCAACCCATCGCACCTATTTTGCCATGCTTAGTATTAAACTATAAACACTCAATGTTAGCAAAAAGTATAATAAAGAAATAAAATAAAAAATGACTCCACAAATAACTCGATTGCTTTTTGAACAGCTTCAGGGGCCTCAAATTCAACAAAACCAAAAAAAAAAAACCCTATTGCTGCTAAATTAGTTTCAAGTGAACCAAAAAATGAAAAAGAAAAAAAAACATAACCTTATAAAAACAAATAAAAAATAAGTTGTTACTTACCCTGTTGCTTCGAACTTGGATACCATTAGCTTTAATAGGCCAAATCTTCTTAAATTCCTCCTCCAGCATTGCATGTGTAGCACTCATAGGAAGACCCTTGATATACACATAGTAACCTTCAACTGTAAAAAAATAACCTTTTTTATAATTAAAACTCATGCATGAATGTAGAAGAACCTACAGAATGAAAAATCAGTAATCATATGGTAACTTACATTTTAAAATTAACAAAGATCATTACCATTAATCGCTAACCATTCCTTAAGATCTTATCTTCTCCGGGAGGTAGGTAAACAACTTCCCTCAAATTCCCACTACCTCAAGTTGCATCAATGTGTTTTTAAGTTGTGCGCCCTATATACAAATGTGTTTTTTAAGCTATGCGCCCCGTATACAAATCATCACATATTAAAAAAAAACACACAAAACAGTCTTGAATAGAACTTGGAACGCTAATAACCAAAATTGGCCCTTTTATAAATAAATGGGTCAAACAAACACTTTAAGCAAGCATATGCAGAAAACTACTAAATATAGACGAATAATGATTCGATAAAAGGAAAAGTGTGCCCGGCTTTACCACTAAATAACAATATAGTGCACTCAAATAAATTCAAGAACTGTAAAATATTTACCTGCCATCATGCTCAGAAATCCATTGTATTTAGTCATGTAGGGTGATTTTTAGCTTGGTTCCGTTAAGAACAGTTGGATCAGAATTGATATCTTTAATTGCAGCTTCTAAAGCAATTTTTTCCACCCTCCGGATGATGGAATGAATGTCAAGATAGACGCAATTGATACGACATCTGGTCTTTATAAAAACTGGTATTAGTAACTCCTTCAGTGAAACATCCACTAAAATTTACCACCACAATCACCAATGCCCAAACTAAATTCTTAGCCATTTTTTCTTAAAAAAACGCCGATCTCATACACCCTGATATGCCAAAAAAGAAAAACAAACAAACAAAATCTTAGCTTCTGACTAAAGATCCTATTAATAGTATTAGCAAGAAGTAACAACAATGAAGTAAAACTTTTAGACAAAATCTTAGCTTCTGACTAAAGATCCTATTAATAATATTAGCAAGCATCGATAGCTTTATACACGTGATCTACAACAATAAACAGACTTCATTGATAAACAAAATGTGTCCCTTATACATTATTAGTTTAAATGGATATTTATTTTATGAGACCTGGGATAGTGGCATGACTGCGTAATTCTGAAGACAAGGCATCCACTTGTTCTTTAAAGGGCACCTTTATGAAGGAAATTAAGAAAACAAAAACAAAGTCAACACAGAAATAACATTGACCAGTTATAAAATGAGAAGTCAATAAAATCGGACACATTTATGTTTACCTTTCCGGTCAAAAGAAGCCAAAGAAGACCCTCGGGTAACGGCTCTCCACCAGGCTTTGCAGCTGGCAGGACCTTCTGGCATTCGGGTATAGAGAGACCCCGGAAGCGAATTCCCTGAATAATGAAAAAAAAGGCTCACTTTCAATATAAATTCACCAACTTATTTTGTTGTGTAACATAAGAATATGAATAGTAATAATCAGTTATAGCTCCTAATGCATATAAATAGATAAAAAGATTATATTACTGGCATTGTCATTACTTCTTAAGTGCCAAATTATTTACAATAATTAAGAATCAAATGTACGAATATATACAAAAACAGAGAAATGTATTATAACTTACCTTGACAACAACAACAATCCACACAACATCACTATCTTATCAAAAAGAAAAAAGATTAACCACCCACTTCCAAGAAATTATTATTTTTTAACCACCCACTTTCAAAATTGATAACCCATACTTCTATGATATTTGTGGGTTATAGCTGCAAGAACAATATTAACTTTTTATTTGCATTATAGTGAATGTTGAAAGATTATAAATACCCTCATCATATACTGTCACACCCTCAAAATCCACTTGCAGAGTTTTACCGCGAGGCGTATGACAAACCAGGATCCAAACCAACGATCACAATAAACAAGTCTAAATGAACATATGCAATTTAAGAAAACATAGTTTAGAATCCCCAATTACAGCGGAAGCTTATTCAAAACATAATCCCAAAATAAACCAAGTGTTCAACGTTTGAAAACCATGCAATCCTAACTAGACGCCGTGCAGACGCGTGCGCCCTAGTTCCATTGTGCTACCTTAACGACCTGAGAAAACATGTAAAAGTTTACGTCAGCACAAAAATGCTGGTGAGTTTACAGGTTTTGTAATCACAGTACCAAGTTCAACCTGTCCATACTATAACAAATCGAAAACCCAAGTACGCTAGCTAGGCGTATGTTTTGCTACTACTACGATTGGAAAACCATTACTAACTCGCAAACCAGATGTCGTGCCCGATGTAGTAAACCTGTTGTTCCTGTTTGAGACAATATGCACCCGCCGACCCTCCAAGTCGACGAGCGGGGTTGGTCACTCCCAATAGCGCTATTCACATTTCCCCGTTGTGCTAACCCGCACATTCATGGTTCCCCCCGGGACTTCCAAAGATCGTATAGTAAACCATAGAAACCCATAGTATGACAGTAGTTACCAAACATAAGTTTTAACACATGTTTTCTCCCCCGAAAAGTGAAACCAGTTAAAAGAGGGGCCGTAAACTCACCTTAGGTTGCGTTACTTCGTAATACGAATAAACTCAGCAAGCTATGCTAGTCCCGTAAAGCGGCGACCTAACATATGACAGTTACAAGTACTTAGACTAATAACCCGCAGGTTAGTTAGTCCCTAGATGTCCAGACCATAACCAAGTTCGTTTGAAAACACCGTGACTGTTAAATTAACCCAAAGTACAAGACTCGACATCCCATTGGTGACCCGAGACTCCCCGTGTTATGCTTACACTCTCAAACATACCATCATGCAATCACACTTAACATACGTTAACGTCCAACAAGTTACAGCACGCAGTTCAAGTATCACGTAAATAAGTCCGAACATATGTTACCAAGTTATTAGATATGTTACGGGGTTCCTAGCATGTTCCTATATGTCAAATCGGGTCTCGGAATGCTAATTTACACTTACAGCAGCAGTACACGCGATTAGGAAAAGTCAACTAGCATTTAGGTCATAAGACATGTATCTACTAGCAATTAGCTCATAAGACATGTATCTACTAGCAATTAGCTCATAAGACATGCATCTACTAGCAATTAGCTCATAAGACATGCATCTACTAGCAATTAGCTCATAAGACATGTATTTCAGGACTTAACTAGCATTTAGGATCACAATTGCATGTAATAGAGGCATTTAGCCCCCAATCGCATGTAATATAGGCGATTAGGGAGTCTTTACAGGCGATTGGTCTCCTAATCGCCCCTAACATAGGCGATTAGGGTTGCTAATCGCCAGTAACCCAGCTGTTCCGGTTTTTCGCGCGTTTAACGCTCCAAATCAGATCCAAAACGCGTGTAATCATCCAATATCAATCCAACAACTATACCAAACATGTTTAAACCAAAATCCTTCGTTTAGCCTCGTTTTATCAGCCCTGCATGCAACCATGTAATCCAAACACAATACACATAGCATGAAACATCACATTAACATGCATAACTATAACCCTAATGAACAATTACTCAGATTTCATTAACATGATATCATTATTAATCTGAAACTAACCTAATAACATGTTAATCATCCATCTTGAATCATAGAAACCCTAGTTTTTAATCATAAACACACATAACACATGCATGATAGTTAGAATCCGATTAACAACACTTATTAACGATTTTCAGAAAGCTTTTTCGTTTTAGAACAGGTCTGGACCGTTAGGGATTTAATAAAAACGTTAATAAAGATTGCATGGATGAAAATCACACCTTAGATTGTGTTAGATTGATGAAATAAGCTTGAAACCTTGTGTTTTGATCCAAAATCACGTTCCAGAGGTTGTGTGTGTGTTGGGGCGGGTTATGGGACGACTAGGGTTGTTATTATGAAGTTTAGGAGGTCAAGCATTGTATTTATAGTCGTTTTTAGTCGTCCAGCACGTAACACGCGATTGTGCAGCATTTACACGCGATTAGGGCTCCTAATCGCATGAAACTTCATGCAATTAGGGCCTAATCGCCCCTAAGGCATGCATTTAGCATGCCAATCGCCCCTATGAAGGCCCAATCGCATCCCCTATAGGCGATTGGGCTCCCCTAATCGCCTATAGGGGCTGGTTCCGTGTGTTTTGCGCGTTAAACCCCGTTTTAACATATGTTAACACATTTTCACATACCGACAAGTCACATAATGATTTTAAACACATAACACTTGCAAACAAACATATTCACACTCGTTCACCAATTCCCGGGACTCGAGACTTGTATGTTCCGTATGACCTGACGATTCTACGAATCGTCACCATTTGTACACTTGGTTAAGGACTGACATCTAATGAACCTCTAGACTAACATCCGATGATCCTCTATACTAAACTGATAGTTCCCGACCCATAACACGACTTAACTAACCCAGTTAAGTACAATATACGCGTGACTCGCTAAGGTAGACTTTCATCTAGACAACGTTGTTAACCAGAATTTGCCGGGTGTCACATATACCACCATCAAAACATAGACCTAAAGATGATTACCTTTTATTGTATCCGAATGAAGATCAAATTCTATAAGAAATCAAATCCAAATTCTTCGAACATGAATCCAAATCCACGTCTAGCAATAATCAAAATTCAAAATTCAAAAAAAATAAAGTTACATCAAAAATCAAAATCAAAATCCAAATATGAAATGAAAGTCAAAATCCAAATAACCAAGAGAATTACCCATTACTGCATAACATTCATTGATTTTTCAATCACTAACCAAACAAAAACATATAACTAATAATCTAAATTATAAATCTAATTAATTAAACCTTACCATAACCAAAATCATAACCAAAACCAAATTCTACGCAATTTCCTTTGCATCCTTTAAATCATCGGTTCTATGCAAAAAGAAAGCATCAAGACGAGCACAAGTGATAGATTATGTATTCAGTTTACTAACCATTTCTTAAAAAAAAAAAAAAAAAAAAAAAAAAAAAAAAAAAAAAAAAAACCTTAATTAAAATTCATACTCTCTGGTAACAAAACCTGAAAATTAGCAAATAATCATGTAAATAGTCAAGATGCAAAATCAGAAACTAAATAATTGAGTCTCTTAATTATTTGATATAACAAAAAAAAACAATAAAATAGGGAAGGAATAAGTTGTTTATAAGAAGATTTATATAGAAGATTTACCTAATATTGATTCTATGCCACCCTTCGTGAAAAAAACCCTAACCATCGCCACCCTTGGGAATGTCGAATCTGAAAGAATTGATGAACCACTTGTACTTGTTAAAGTCGAATAAGAAGATCTAGAGATTAAGGGAAGAAGAGGAATAGCGAGAAGAGAGCATGAAAAAAAAATCATACCTTGGAGACGATATTAGGATGATAATCAGATGCTAGAGAGAGAGCTGAATAGGAGATGAATGTGAGTTTCTGTCTTGTGAGGGAAGATGGAGTGTTTTATTAATTATCACTTTAAAATTAGAATTGATTTACAATTAATTATCACACCAACCAAATTACTATAGGCAAAACGTATATGGACCAAATTTTGAATTTGTACGAAATTTAATACTCCAATAATAATCATAATGAATTACCTAATTTAATTTAATTAATGATTTTTTATTTTTAGAAAAAAGAAATTTTTTATAAAATCTCACAATTGGACACTTGGCACAAATTGATTGGCTATATAATTGGAGGATCAATGTGGGAGTGACAAGTGTACACATTGAATTTCATATATTAGTTGTATAGATAAAATGAGAGAATTCATGAGGGAATGCCATGTGTCCCTCATGTGTTTTCTTTTATTATATAGTGTAGATGTAGATGTAGATGTAGATGTAGATGTAGATGTGGTGACTCTTCACATACATAACTTACATATCTTTCAATGTTTATAGTAAATAAATTACACCATATATTATGTATTTATATCTTCTTTTTTTTATTTATATCTTCTTTTTAAATTTATGTGGTTGCAGGATGGTATGATGTGACACTTCTGCACACAAATGAATATGTAGGCTTGAAGTTTGCCAACACACCCAACCCATGACACGTTTCAACCAATTAAAGTGAGCGATATATGTAGGCTTAACGTTTATACAAGCAAATATGGTAGAGATACTTCATGAGCAACGTCATCATCATCCTCGATGGTGTTTTGTTTTCTCTGCTACTATAAGCTTTTAGGAATAGAATTTAAGTTTCTGATCTCACGAAGTCACCACTTGTTTACATATCCAAAAGAAAACAAGTTCTTATCGGTCGATTTGGTAGTTTTAACTATATTGATTACTAATTTGTTTGGTCCAATATATTTGTTACGTCGCTTGTCAAACTAACATAAAACGATAGTATCTATGCAAATCATTGACTGCGCTGCATCTCGCGGGTGCCCTAAAATAATAGAAATATGTTGCACACTACAAACTGCATTTTAGTAATTACATCTTTTCCACTACAATCTTATGGTCATTAAGAGATACAACGCCACTTCACTACGCTAAGCACCGCTCTACGATGGCATACTTATCTGCCTTCGAAATACATAAAAGGGTCCCACCGAAGGACGTGGGCCAATCTAAGGGTGTTGCAAGGAATAGTACGGCCTATTGTGATGTACCCATTTAAAATATTCAGAAGGTACACTTATGAGTTTCAGTTTTTAATAACATATATTTTATACATCGTTGTTTTCTACTTCATCATAACGAATAACCAACAAACACGATGCGCGAGGGCGAAACAGATGCACCCGCCGCAACGCGCGGGCATTCCTACTAGTAAAATTAAATGATTTAGTGATTACTTTAGAAAACTAAAGAGACAACAAACTCTTATAAATCAATTTTCTTTGTTCATAAAAAGAATGGTTAGACAGAAGGTGAATGTAAAGGGAAAACAGTCAAGCAAGATGCTTTCCGTTTGAATACATTGAAAGAAGTGAATGTGTTTTGCAAGCAAGGTTAGTCAAGTGTTTTATGTTTTTTCTCTACTTTGGTTATGTTTGTATGTATTTTTGGATTTAGTTTTAAAAAGATGATTTATTTTTGTTCATACAAGACATCCTTGTCTACTCTTGTTCTTATTTGATGATGTTGTAGGAGCTTCAACTTTTATGAACATGTATATGTATGTATTGTGGTATATATTCTTGACATCATTTTTCTTTCTCTTCAATTTGACAAACTCCTATTTTGCTTTAGCCATTACAACCTCGTCAAATATAATAAGAGATTTAGATTAACTATATCATCAAATCATGTATAGATAACTATATCATCGTGGGGAGTTAAAATGAGATCAATGTTGATAATGTTTTTTTTATATAATATAGGGTTAGAACTCGTGAATAAAGTAAGATACAAATTATTTGGTCAATAGAAAAACACAAGAATCAAATCTTAGTCTCACAAGGTGGATGAACATATATTTATGTTAACATATGAAGTTTAACAATGTATAAGATAAATTATTCACATCTAATGGATTATCACAGGTTTACGGGTTACAATATGTTGAGATTTACTGAAAAATATAAAATACTTGAGTTATGTCTCTTGTTTTATAATGTTTGAATATGGGAGTTTAAACTAACTTATAAACATATGATACAGTTTTATATTAATTGTTTACTGAAGAAAAGAAACAAAAATATCCCATGCTTAAAAGAAAATGAATAAGTAAATAAAAATCTTTCGAACTATTATAATTTGCGCTTCTAGTATAATAATATAAATAATGGTTGGGTGTCATTATTATTTCTATGTATGGCGTCATTGTAACACCTCGAGGTGTTACGGGTCTCTTAAACGGGTCGGGTCGGACCTGACCACCCGATTACTAAATTAAATATTCAAGTTCGAATCTTGCGACAAACCGTTTCAACCGAATATATAGATAATAATTATTAAGATTTTATTATCTCGGTTAAACACTCCTTATCTGATATTAACCCGCTGACAAACGCCTATTATTTTACTCTTATACTCGTTGCCAAACACCCGAGTCCCAGCAATTATCCCTGTTACCAAACACCCTCTATTTAATTATCCTATAAAAACCCTTTCTCTCTCTAATCTCTCGCTACCCTCTCTCTCTCTGTTCAGTATATACACACACAAAGTGTGTTTGGAATATAGATGCTCTGATCAAAGCAGCCTGACCGGAGACCATGGCCGACGACCGCCGCCTCCTCCTCCGGTCATCACCATCGCCGTCGTACGTCGTCTTCTTCTTCTTCCGGTAAGCAGCCCCGAGCCCCTCTAACCTTCTGTCTCTGACCGGTAATCTTTTCTGTCCAACGATCCCGAACCCGTGACCCTTCCTTCTGTTTCAGTTAAGGAACCGGACGGTCACTGAAAGCCGGTGACTGTCATCGGAAAACCCTTGCTATGTATGATAATAATCTTAGAACCTATCCTTCTAACCAACCCGTAACCGGTAACCTCCTCCTCTGTTTGTTTGAAGGTCCGAAGAACGGACAGTCACCAACTCCGGTGACTGCCAAGAAACCCACCTATAATTGTTACCTTCTCTGTTAGACGATTGGATGGTTACCCAACCCAATTAACTATCTTTCTTTCTGATTTGTACTCGATGTACTGCTAAACCACCCATGAAACCATAACCCACTCGGTTACTACCCAATAAACAAACCGAACCATCCTTTTGGTTTGAGCGGTTCTTGATAACCACTTGCAAGCCCCTTCCGTTTATTCTAAATAACTGATCGGGTTTTCCCTATGAGAAGTGATTGTGTTTTGGTTATGGACAACTACCATTAAGTATAATTATTAACATGTTGTTATGTTGATTATTGTAAGGTACCAATACGGATGACGGGTCCGATACCCGGTTCCATATAAATCCCGGTCAACTCCCGATTATGTTCCGATAATAATTCGGTAAGATCCGGTCACTATTTCCTATTGGTTGATTGGTCATGATCTTGTAATCTATTTATTAACACGGTGATTATATTGATTGCGAGGTACCGATCATTGAATTGGAAGAATACGAGTCGTCACCGAGTCGACTCAGTGACTCGGTCAACACCGAAATAGAACCTGGTCCAATAACTAGACGAGGAATATTATTAGAATTATACGAATATATATATAATACGAATAACGTACGGACTTGATAATAATAATAAGAGAATAAGAATAATATATAAAATATATACGTTTATATATACACAATTTGATATATTGACGATATACTAGACTCGGGTAAGTTTGTGTCTAGAGTTCTTTAGGTTCGCGTGCCAAGCTGTAAAGGCCAGCTTTATTTCTTTTTGCCTAGATGCCCAAACCCCGAGTTTAGAACTATCTAATATATACTGAATTCTATATATATAAATTATATATATGATATATATCCTAAATATTACAATCTAACAAGTCCCACGCGTAAAACGTATCAATATATATATGAAATATAATTGTAATAAGAAGATTAGCTGAAGATATAACGCAAACAAGTGAGTATCGTGAACTCCCCACTTTTACTGTTTTATTAAGTGTTTTCGGGGGAATACATGTCATTTATAAGAAAACATAATAATGCTTTACATAAAAGAATGATTAATAATAAAAGTTATATAAAGGGGGTAATAGAAACGACAAGGACAGTACTGGACGGTATCGCCATTTCCTTTCTTGTCCAACTAGAGGACAAGAACCAGTTTTACCCGAGTAGAGGGTAGAAATCATTATAGTTATCACAAGCAGAGTGATACCATAGATAGGAATGGCAACCAATAGAATATAATCGGAATAATAGGCATATAATTGAATTAATAGAATATATTTTCCCCTCCAGAATTAGAACTGTAAAGCATGTTTATAAAAGAATATTTTAAATAAAAGAATTATTAATAAACGAACTGGCAATTCACTTTATAAAATACACGACCTCACCAACTTTATGTTGACAGAAACTATTTTTGACATGTGTTCAGGTAACCCAACAGCTATGATGACGTGGATCTCAGAAGACTAAAGACTGTTATTAACCTGGATTCCGCTGTGTAGCTCCGATAACCCGACCCGACGACCCAGCCACGTCAGCCAGGGTCGTTACAGTTGGTATCAGAGCGGCGCTAATAATGGTTTTGAAGTCTTTAGTAATCCGGGATCTACCAGAATATTTTCTAAAAAGAAATGTTGCTTAGAAAAATAATTAAGATATTAGAAATATTAAGAGAAAATAATAGGCGAGTAAATTTTTGGGTACCTAAATGTCAAACCATTATAAAGTTGGTGAGAACCATAACAGTATATTATAAATTAAAACGAATCCATTACAGGATATTACTAGAATGATTATGTGGGGTAAATTGACAATTCTGTACACAATTGTGAATTTATATGCACATTCAATTTTTGGGAAATCTTACAGGATATTAAGGCTATAAGAAATAAGAAATAATACAGAACAGAAACCAGATATATTAAAAGAAATCAGAAAATAAATCCAGATATAAAACACGAAAATTATAGAAGTATATATATAATTAGATATAAAAATTACAAAATTATTCTTCGATATTTTAATCGACTTATACGAGAGTTTAGAAATCATATTTCACTCTCTAGAAAAACTCGTCGATTTATAATCATTCGTCGCATCTCTCCGAAATTTCAGTCTCAATAATTATTCAGATCGCTAACCTCACAGTTATTCCAATAATTATAAACAGAATACGAATATTATGCTCCAACTTGAACATTCCTATGCTCGAGTTTCCAGAAATATTATTTTTACACCGTAATTTCCGAAATTTTATAAAATCCGATATGCTAGAAACATATAAATATTGTGTTTCTAAAGAATTTCCTTCAATTATTTAATCAAAGATTAAATATATTTCGCGATTATCTATATTGTTTTAAATCTTTTTAGTATGATTTTGGAAATTTATTGAATTTATTCTTAGTCATTATTATTTTTATAATAAACCAGTATTTCGATTTTTAGTAAAAATATATATACCCCGATTTTTAAAATAACGATTTATTCAAAAGATTGAGAAAAATCCGATTAATATTTTTTATTAAATCAAATATTGATAATCTTTGAAAAACCCGAGAATCTATCTCAGGTTTTATCCAAATTTATCCATTTAACCTTAAAATTTTGATCTCAATATTTTGAGAAATCTATTTATTTTATCAATCCGAAATAAGAAATTTGTTTATTAAAAATTTAAGAATTCCGACATTAAGAAAAACTTTTATCATGACTCTATTGAATCGTTAATTTTATTTTTGAAAACGAATATTATTATGAAACTCGAATCAGTATTGTTATTATAAATAATTCCTAAAAAGTTTTTATATAAGAGAACCACGACCGTATTATTTTACCGAAATATAATTCATATCGTATTTAATGTTATTTTCATAAATATTTATTAATCGAATCCGAATTCGTATATATAAATATCAAGAGCCTTTTCAGTATAATTTTATATATATATATATATATATATATCTATGTTCGATTGTATAATTCCTCGATAATATTCCAATATAAACGATAATAAATATTATACATATTCCGTTTTATAATTTAAACTCGTCTTTATAATTATATAAAAATCTTAGTTATACGTCATCCTTGATCCTTTCCAGAAATAAATAATATTTGGACAAAAATATTATTCTCGAAATTCCGTAACCAAAATACTTTGGAATCTGTCGAACGAAACCAAATTCTTACTCGCTCGATTATATGACAATATAAATACCGTCTTAATCCTATGACCCGAACAAGTCAGGGATATTAAAAGATTGGATTGTTATATTGAATATCTTCTGAAACGAACAAATTCTTGAACGATTGACAGTCTATTTCGTTAGACTTAGATCAACAAGTTTTATCCCGAATAATATAATTTCAAACTCAAGAGAAAATAAAGAACAGAATATCGAATTAATATGTAAGGGACACATACCTATTGCGATTAAGATAAACGAATACTGGAATGTTAGGTGAGGTGGAATAGTAATTATGATCGCGACATAATTATGAACACCACAGGCACAGGAACATTCGAGTAGGAGTTTATCGAGATCACAGTATGTTAGGGTCACGAACATATTAAGAGAAATAATAAGAAAATAAATATAAATCTGAACTATCAGCGTATCGTATATGGAGAATACGACCATATCATTGGCAATCTAGTTGAAATTTCTTTGTGAAATACGACTAGGAATAGATTCGCAGAATAAAAACCATCGCTCGGTTAAATTCTATGAATCAAAGAAATCATTTTATTGATTTTTGATTGCCAACCAAAGCTAGTTGTATGTCCTATGTGGAATCCCTATGGCAAAAGGATATCCGGACCCTTACAGAAGGTATATCCGGACATTTGCCACTAAGTCACAGGATTCTTTATAAGGATATATGAATACTATGAACAAATCTTCGCAGTCACTTCTGTATAAAAACTCACGTGAGTTATAATACAATCAAATTGGTAAAACGGTCAAGTGTTACCAAGTTTGAAATTTACGAAGTCATAGAAGAATTGTTAAATTCTTAAGAATATAACAGATAAAAATCTATATGGATTCGAAAACCAGAAATAGTAGAATCCAATGAATTATTAAAAGAAGTAAATTATAACGAATATAGATATCAAAATATAATTGATACCAATCGGAATCGCGTAGAGATTCGCAAGGTATAATCAAAGTGAAAACGAAAAATGAATAGAATTATGCTCATTTTCCAGTGAAACTCTCTGGCCAAGGAAGAACGGAATTCCTGTTCCGAGTTAAAGGCTACGAGAGACCATTTAAGAAATCACTGTTCTGGCAAGAACTATCTATACGAAGATCCAAATAAAATAAGCCTCGCTTATAATAAGTTGGATTAAGAAGATATGATATATTGCCTATATATAAGTCTATCGGAATGTGTTTCCCGACACCAATAATATAGACTTTAATCGAATATATATATATATATATATATATATATATAAGAAAGAATTATTCCAAGCAAATGTATATTATAGAAATGATAGATTTATAGTGTCTACTATAAACGATTATCAGTATTCGCTTGGATATAAAAGAATACAAATCGTGAAATAAAAAGAATTATAATTTGAAAAGACATCTGATATGTCTAATAATAAAAAGGCATTGGATATGCCAAAGAACATAAAAAGGCAAACGAAGTGCCAAATAATATTAAAAGGCATCCGATATGCCAAAAGAAAATATTATAAGAATACAAACATTAAAAGAAATTATCAGATAAAAATATAAGTAGTATAAAAACAACTAGAAAATTATAAAGAATATTTTATCGAGAGTGTCGACGAATCTCGAATTTGAATTAAGAAAGAATTTTACAGAAATAGTTAATGCAATAAGTATAGTAATCCCGAATGATAATCATGATTTTGAGAAAGAATAATTGATGCATTGCTATAAGAATCTTAAGTCAAAGAATCGTAACAACGACTGTTACCAGTGGATTCAAAGACTATAAAGATAAATTTACATATATTGACTGTAGAATTGTTAAAGACCTCGTTCACAATAATACACTAAGAAAAGTCAAATAATATGTATTAGACACAATGCAGTTAATCATCAATGAAATAGTCAGTAAGATTATTAGAGATGATTTAATAGAAATCTCAATTATCAATGAATTAGTCTTTTCCGGTACCTTTAAACTCCAAATAAGATACGTCTAGTGATCAGAGAAACCTCCTAAGTATATCCACAAATAGTGATAATCTAGAGATCAACTATATTACATTGATATAGATGGAATTTAAAGGATAGAAATTGTAAGAATTAATCCGATAGTTACCAAAGGTTATCCCTACTCTTTAAGAAACGAAATTACAATGATGGTTAATTCTAAAGTTCGAATATAAGAGGCAGTAGCTCGGATCCCATTCAAGTCATGATAATGAAGGGACTTCCGTATCTATCTCCTAAGAACTATCTAGAATCCATCATTGTAAATGAATCCGAATATCAAACGATGAAAATATAGTATCAATACGAGAACCTTTAATAGTCATATCAAAATAATACAGATAATCCATTATAGCAAGAAAGGTTAAAACGTAATTAGAAATATGATCAAGATGTAGTCGTACAGATTGACATTTCTAATATTGGATTGATACAAGATCGATTTCCTCGCAAACCATAAGAACCAATCATGTCTCGATGACAAGTATTTCGTTCTAATTGTAACGTCCTTATAGATGAAGGATGTAAAGGACAAGATCATTCAAATTTCGGGGACGAAATTTCCTAAGGGGGGGAGATTGTAACACCTCGAGGTGTTACGGGTCTCTTAAACGGGTCGGGTCGGACCTGACCACCCGATTACTAAATTAAATATTCAAGTTCGAATCTTGCGACAAACCGTTTCAACCGAATATATAGATAATAATTATTAAGATTTTATTATCTCGGTTAAACGCTCCTTATCTGCTATTAACCCTCTGACAAACGCCTATTATTTTACTCTTATACTCGTTGCCAAACACCCGAGTCCCAGCAATTATCCCTGTTACCAAACACCCTCTATTTAATTATCCTATAAAAACCCTTTCTCTCTCTCTAATCTCTCGCTACCCTCTCTCTCTGTTCAGTATATACACACACAAAGTGTGTTTGGAATATAGATGCTCTGATCAAAGCAGCCTGACCGGAGACCATGGCCGGCGACCGCCGCCTCCTCCTCCGGTCATCACCATCGCCGCCGTACGTCGTCTTCTTCTTCTTCCGGTAAGCAGCCCCGAGCCCCTCTATCCTTCTGTCTCTGACCGGTAATCTTTTCTGTCCAACGATCCCGAACCCGTGACCCTCCCTTCTGTTTCAGTTAAGGAACCGGTTGGTCACCGAAAGCCGGTGACTGTCATCGGAAAACCCTTGCTATGTATGATAATAATCTTAGAACCTATCCTTCTAACCAACCCGTAACCGGTAACCTCCTCCTCTGTTTGTTTGAAGGTCCGAAGAACGGACAGTCACCAACTCCGGTGACTGCCAAGAAACCCACCTATAATTGATACCTTCTCTGTTAGACGATTGGATGGTTACCCAACCCAATTAACTATCTTTCTTTCTGATTTGTACTCGATGTACTGCTAAACCACCCATGAAACCATAACCCACTCGGTTACTACCCAATAAACAAACCGAACCATCCTTTTGGTTTGAGCGGTTCTTGATAACCACTTGCAAGCCCCTTCCGTTTATTCTAAATAACTGATCGGGTTTTCCCCATGAGAAGTGATTGTGTTTTGGTTATGGACAAGTACCATTAAGTATAATTATTAACATGTTGTTTTGTTGATTATTGTAAGGTACCAATACGGATGACGGGTCCGATACCCGGTTCCATATAAATCCCGGTCAACTCCCGATTATGTTCCGATAATAATTCGGTAAGATCCGGTCACTATTTCCTATTGGTTGATTGGTCATGATCTTGTAATCTATTTATTAACACGGTGATTATATTGATTGCGAGGTACCGATCATTGAATTGGAAGAATACGAGTCGTCGCCGAGTCGACTCAGTGACTCGGTCAACACCGGAATAGAACCCGGTCCAATAACTAGACGAGGAATATTATTAGAATTATACGAATATATATATAATACGAATAACGTACGGACTTGATAATAATAATAATAAGAGAATAAGAATCATATATAAAATATATACGTTTATATATACACAATTTGATATATTGACGATATACTAGACTCGGGTAAGTTCGTGTCTAGAGTTCTTTAGGTTCGCGTGCCAAGCTGTAAAGGCCAGCTTTATTTCTTTTTGCCTAGATGCCCAAACCCCGAGTTTAGAACTATCTAATATATACTGAATTCTATATATATAAATTATATATATGATATATATCCTAAGTATTACAATCTAACAAGTCCCACGCGTAAAACGTATCAATATATATATGAAATATAATTGTAATAAGAAGATTAGCTGAAGATATAACGCAAACAAGTGAGTATCGTGAACTCCCTACTTTTACTGTTTTATTAAGTGTTTTCGGGGGAATACATGTCATTTATAAGAAAACATAATAATGCTTTACATAAAAGAATGATTAATAATAAAAGTTATATAAAGGGGGTAATAGAAACGACAAGGACAGTACTGGACGGTATCGCCATTTCCTTTCTTGTCCAACTAGAGGACAAGAACCAGTTTTACCCGAGTAGAGGGTAGAAATCATTATAGTTATCACAAGCAGAGTGATACCATAGATAGGAATGGCAACCAATAGAATATAATCGGAATAATAGGCATATAATCGAATTAATAGAATATATTTTCCCCTCCAGAATTAGAACTGTAAAGCATGTTTATAAAAGAATATTTAAATAAAAGAATTATTAATAAACGAACTGGCCATTCACTTTATAAAATACACGACCTCACCAACTTTATGTTGACAGAAACTATTTTTGACATGTGTTCAGGTAACCCAACAGCTATGATGACGTGGATCCTGGAAGACTAAAGACTGTTATTAACCTGGATTCCGCTGTGTAGCTCCGATAATCCGACCCGACGACCCGGCCACGTCAGCCAGGGTCGTTACAGTCATAGACTATCATTAATTAATGTCATAGTCCTTTCGACCCATATATTATTCTAAATATTTGGACCAACTGATTGAGTTTCATAGATGAGATTGAAGTTAAGTCAAAGATGGCATGGATGATGTTATCTAAGTCGCAATAAATATTAACCTAAATATTTGTGTCGAAGTTATTGAATATGGTCTATAAAGAGTTAAAGAGTCTAAATTAATTTACAAACATATTTTTAATTGATTTACAAATTTGACATGATGTTCTATTAATATAAAACATGAAAGTTCAGCAGCCAGAGCCTTTATCTTGCAGCAAAGTGTTATTATCACCATATTAGTCAATCATAGTGTTCATTATCTTTGATAAGGACATACTTTTATAAGCCTTTATGAGTATGATGATGATGTGTATAAGGAACGTGTTATAAACCATAAAGTTTGCTATTTTATTTGATTAAAATTTCAGGAGATTATGATGAAAAAGAATTAGCAGCAAGAGCATATGAATCAATGTCATTTTTTGTCGTCGCCGCATTACGCGGGTTTTCCACTAGTGTAAATATAAACATAAAATGGGATTTCCAACTACTTATATGAATATAACAAATTAATAATTGAGTTTTCTAGCAATAAAAGTTGGGTTTTCAAATGGAACTTATTGTAAGTGGCCACTAATTTATGTTTAAAAAAAACCTATTGCAAGTGTGCATAAACCCTAATATTTACTTTGCACGCAATTGCTCTAAACCTCTTCCGTTCAATTGTTTAGTTATGTTCGTTTAAGATGCTGGTTTACGTTCATTCATGACATGTCCTTAAGCAAACACAAGCATGCCCATCTCTTAGTGAGCTAACTTAAAAGGAACAATTGTTTGATCATATGTTCATGTTCGGTTAAAGTTAAATGAACGAACAAGAACATGCCCTTGTTCATATTCGTGCGGTTCATTTACATGCCTAAATACTATCGTAAAATATGAAGAATTTATAGCGTGAGGTTTGATCCAATCACAATTCACACATGTAAGAACCTAAGGGTGTGTGTAGTGGTGGGGGGTTATGTGGGGGTTATGGTATTAAAATATTAAAAAGTAATAGAAGGGGGGTTATGTGGGGGTTATGAAAAAAGAGGGTGTAGTGGGAAGGGGAGTTATGAGAGGGTTATAAATGATTGGGTAATGATTGGTTAATTATTGTTTTTTATTTAAATAAGAATATTAAATGCCTAATAATATTTCATTAAATATAAAAAAATTACAAATACTAAAACAAAAAATTACTAATACTAAAACAAAAAAATACAAATACTAAAAAAAAAAATACAAACCCTAAATAAAAGATAAAAATACTCAAAGGTTATATTTTTCCTCGATTTTTTTCTTTTGTTTCAAACACATTTCCAACGCTTTGCCCTCTAGGTGGTCGTGTTTTGCCGTGTAAAAAGCAAAGTCGCGTTCAAACTGTCGATCCCTCATGATGTCAACCACCTCTCGGTTTTCTTGGATACGCTGAGCCCCGATGTCGCGTAAGTCTTGGAGCCGCTGGTTCATTTCAGCAAATGCCGGGATTAACTGGTTCACCCCCGACAAAGACTCCGTCCGTGCGGCTCGAGCAGCCCGTCGACCTGTGGGACGAGGTAGCTCCTCCGCCCCCTCCTCCCCTGCAAAATAGGGATTTTCTTCTGGTGAGTTGAGGTCGACATAACGCGCGTCAGACGTAGGCGTTTCGGGATCAACCGAGTCAGAGGTCCTCGACTTTTTTGAAGGCCTCGTATTTTTGGCCTTAGATGAAGAAGTTCCAATCGTTGGGCGGACGTTGTGCCATTTGGTGCAGTCTTTCAGCACGCGACAACATTTCACGTACGGGAAATTCCCGTATTCCTGATTGTATTCTTCCAAAGCCGCCACAAAAATATCCTCGTCGCTTTGCCCACTTTTCCACCCGTACCGGATGCGCTGATAAATGCCTTGAAAGTTTGTGCATTTTTAGTTGATATCGGTCCACTTGCCCGATATCGAATCGTTCTCCCGGTAGCCCTCTCCTTTACCAGACAGATCAAAAAATATTGCCCGGACTCTTTTCCAAAAATCGCCTTTGGATTGGTAGTTGGCTGAAAAAACAAACCAATAATATATATAAGTACCCGTTTAAAAAACTATATGTAATAAAATATAACATAACCAAAAAATATATATCTTACCGACTATAGGATCATCCGACACGTCAACCCACGCTCGGGTTAACGAGTACAACTCGTGGTCGGTCCATGGTATAACGTTTTTTTTTGGCATGACCGACCGTCTCTTTTCTTTTGTGAGCCCGGCTTCCTCGGCCGGTTGCCTTGCCTCGCACGGGCTCTTCCTCTGCGACCGGGTCTTGTGTCTCCGGAACCGACTCTTGCCAAGCATTTGAAGAGCCGAACATTTGGGATGTCCCATACACTTGTGTTTGGCTAAACCCACCTCCCATGGGCATCCCAAAACTCCCTCCCATGTTAATGTTTTACATGTTCGGGTCCCCAAGTATAGGGTTGGTTTAACAGGTTCGTGAAACTTTGCGGGTTTGAACCTGAACCCGGAGCTATAGGTCGGGTGTTGTCGCCACTGGTTTGGGAACCAAACCCGAAACCTCTACCGAAAGGATTCATCTCTAAAGTGTGTGTGTTGGCTTAATCTAACTTTGAGTGTTTAGATTGTAAAGTGTGTGTGTTTTAAGATTGTATATGTGTGTGTTTATGTAGATTGTGTATGTATATATAGATAAAAAAAATAAAGCAGAATTTTTTTTTTTTTTTATAAAACCTTCGGACCGTTCAACGGTCAAGTCACCACAACCAATGCACACAACGCCCGCTATAGCCAAAACCCTGCAGCCGCATAACGCCGGATAGCGCTAGGGATGAGCATTCAAGCCCGAATACCGATCCCGTCCCGTCCCGTCCCGTCCCGTCCCGATCCCGATACCGTACCAAACCGATACCGAACCGAGGGGTTTCGGGATCGGTATCGGTACGGGATCGGTACGGTATCGGTATTTTAAGGCAAAATACCGATACCATACCGGTACCGAACCGATACCGTACCGTATGTGTTCGGTATCGGAATCGGTATTGGGTTTTTGGACTTTTCGGTATCGGTATTGTCGGGATCGGTATCGGTTCGGTACCGATCCCGTCCCGAGGTTTGGGGGCGCTATCACCGTTCAAAACGCCCAATAACTTTACCACTACACACACCCTAAGAGTTGCATGATTTATGATCATTTTAAAACAAGTTCATCAGTAAAAAAATTTCTTGAAGAACTTTTTAATTGCAATGACAAGCACATATGTATACATTCATTATTTGACCCATCTTAATATTGTCATTTAAGCCTCACATAATATCCCCAAAATTACAAGGGAAATAAACATAATTAAAGGGTAGGATTAGTATCATAATTGAAGGGTAGGATTTTTTAGAATTTGAGTAAAATTAAGGTTATATCTTGTAAATGACACAGGCACAAATGTACAAATCACACATCCACCTGAGACTGCCTCTGAAGGTAAGACTAACAATAAGTAAATGTAGAGTTTAATCTTTGGTCAAAACTTCCTCAACCTTACTACACCACTCCAGAAGGTAGGCGCAAAACAAGTTGTCCTCCGAAAACACTAATAAAAACACAAAACATTATTATAGACTGAATAACTGTACGAAAAACAAATCTTTTATATAATAATGAAGTTGTATTGTCTTTACCTTTTCACATAATAGTAACAGAAGTCCGCTAGAATGAAGGTCTGGACGATCTCTGAGATAAGTACCATAGACGGCCATAATCCATAACCGAGGGCTGTAAGTAAATGCCCGCGGCTATCCAAAACCTGTCCAATTTATCACAAGAATTACTAAAATACTGAAAATCTAGAAGACGGCTTACAATAGGTATCATGGGTAAATTTGTCTATTCAAACGTTAGTGTGTCTAATAATATCAAACCTGAAGAACCCAATGAGCACAGCTCAAGAACCTTGCAACACCAAGAGCAAATACATAATGAGCTGTGAATGGTTCAACAATCTGTAAAAGAGGCAGATAAAAATAAAAGTCAACCAAAATTCAACCAGTCGATAGCATGTCCTTAAGAAGGAATATCAAGTAATTAAACCTTTGTGTTCTGCATAACCCTGAGTTGGGGTAGGACTGAAACTGCTTCAAGATAAACGCAAAATGCCCAAAATATCCTGTTGATAATATGATGGGATGTCGATGGATGAATTACCAAAGCTAGTACGGCACATGGAACCGCCTGCAATAGAAGTTGTATCCAGATAAGAATTTTCTTTACTTCTCCTTTTTTAAAAGATAAGAATAGTGTACACAAATCATTATAAAATTGATTTAATAATATAACAAAAATATCTCGTAAAATAAATAGAAATCTATAACAGTACTCAACATAAATCGTTAAGAATTTCAACAGCAATCAGGATACAAGGTACTTACCACATAGTATGTTGCAAAGTTGTCTTTGTCTTCCATGTAGCTTGATTTAAGTTTAAACCGAATCATAAAGATAACCCATAATGTCGTAACCAATGTAGCCAAATCAAGCAAGGTGTGTATATCATATTCCATTACAAGACTGCAATATAATCTAACAGCCAAGAACATAGCTGTTAGTTCTTGTGCTTTCAGTGACAACCCTATAATCATGCAACACTGAACCAGATTAGCAATCTTATACATAAACAACGCATGGAAATAGATCTAATTTTGATGAAAAGTAGAGCATAGACAAACTTTTATGACTCATTTAACACGCAGGGCGGCAGTGGTAAAAAGGCAAAATACTACAATGCAGATACAAAACTTCAAAGAAGGTGAACCCACAAAAGAATATGCAGAAGCAGCTACATCTACATAGGTTAACCGCTATTCCGTTGGCGTTAATACACGCTTTAAGGGAGGAAAATTAATCAAACCCTAGTCAAGGACTTAAGGTATTCAATAATCCAATCAGGCCTGTATTTTAGTACAATGCCTTTATTCAAGCAAGTTTATATAAAAGGCTAAACTCTTAAAAATTTAAATAATCGGTGAGTTCATATCAAATTATAACGTTTACAGTTCTGTTGTTGATTTGTCATTTGATGATAAACTTTGTTAAAGCTATACTCACTAAATGCTGAGTGCATACCAACTCAATTCTTGTGTCAATATAGCCGCAGATCTTATTTAAAAAAAAAAAAAATGTTGATAAACTTAAATAATAAGATTACACTAGAGACAGTGATCTGTAAGTGTGATTTCAATTTTTTGAGATTTAAAATAATCTAAAACGTAACGTCAGCAATCATTTGTACAGAATTATAGCAACAAATTATTCTGCTACTGCATGACAGAGTCACAGAGTTATAGAACTTATAGCATGATTATCAAAGAATTCATTCATCTGCAGGGAAGAAATGACTTTATTCACTTTAAACATTTATTGTTACAATGTGCAATGTGCAGTTATGCATCTAACCACTTGTACTTTAAGCTAGAAATAGGTTCTAATTTATGTACTTTAAGGTGCCAAAGGAGCGCCTCTAGGAACAGCCCAGGCTCCTAGCTCAACAAATCTACCAAGCATTTGTAAGAGCTAGCTACTCCATTACACCAGTAACCCTAAATTATACGCCTTTGCCCATGATTGAACCTGGGGCCTCCCCTCTAAGAGGCATGTACCTCTACCAAGTGAGCTAGCAAAAAAAAAGGGTCTTAACCGGCCTAAACTAGTCTAAATAAGCCAAAAGAACTGTATAAAGTCTAAAGTAGTCAAAACCAGCATTAAACGTGCCAAAAATAGCCTGTTTACGCCCTGCGCCATGCTTGTATCGGTCGTCGCACACTTTTTTAAGATGGGCGCAAAAAAGCTGGAAACAAGTCAACAACAACCAGCGAGAATTTGAAAAAAAAAAAGTAATGTCGGAGCAACCTTAACTAGCCTAAACAAGTCAAAAAACAGTCTAAAGTCTAAAAACAGCCTAAACTGGCATAACTAAAACAGCTAATATTGCATGTTTACCCTTTGCCCCTTTCTTGTCTCAGTCGCATACTTTTAAAATTCCCGATATAAATTCGAAAACAAAATTCGATTAGTTTGACCAAGAGTGTCAATTTGCATCAGTTTACCAACGATATTAAAACCACCAACAATCAACTTGAAGCAATTATTATAAAAAATTCATCACATTTGAAAAACAACTAAAACTAATAGTCAAACCTCTAATATCCAAGTCAAACACTTGAAATAAATAAATAATTAATTACCAGCACAAGTTTTTTCTTTCATGAGTTTATAAATAAGGAGGGAGATCCCAATGGAGTGAACAGCTTCAGCAGCAACGAAGAGGTTATCATGGTCGTGAACAATAGCACGGAGGAGTACTAAGGCCAGCATGCCGGTGACGACGGCGAGAAAGGCTTTGACCTTGGGTGGTTGACGCCGTACCCATGTGGATACAACCTGGATCGTCTTCTTTGGTGGTCTCATAGGGGTTGTGGTGGTTAGGGTTTGATTACGGTGGAGATTGGGTGGCTATTTCAACTCAAGGGAGAGTTTTGGGGGAAAGTAGGTGATGATGATGATGAGTATATGGGAAGGGAATGGGATGGAAATGGAAATGGAATAATAAAACGGCAGTGTTGAAAACGAAAAGAAAAACCAAAACTTGGCCCAAATATTTTATATTTTTGGTTAATTTTATAAAAGAGCAAGGCATGGTATTTTTATTATTATTATTTTTACAATCCAGGATTTTGGTTGATT
Source organism: Ambrosia trifida (assembly GCA_028751855.1). Taxonomy (NCBI): domain Eukaryota; kingdom Viridiplantae; phylum Streptophyta; class Magnoliopsida; order Asterales; family Asteraceae; genus Ambrosia; species Ambrosia trifida. The sequence goes on along the minus strand of CM054123.1, from coordinate 103,566,195 downwards.
GATAGTTCCAAAACTCCGATCTATACTTACCTTGTGTTCCAGAGTTTAAAAGCAGAAGGAAAGGAAAGGAAGCAGAAAGAAAGGAGGACAATTTTGTGTTCCAGAGTTTCATTAAAGGAAAGAAGTGGAGGGAAGAGGAAGAAAAATTCTTCCAAATAACAATCCTTCCAAATTGGAAGGAAGAGGGAGGAAGGGAAAGTAAGAAAAATATAAAGTAAATCATTTACCAATTTACCCTCTCATTTAATCTATAATAAAATCTTACAAGGGTATAATTGTAAAATATACGTTTCTTTTCTCTTCCTTTCAACTCGGGAACACATAAAACCTTTAGTTTCTTTTCTTTTCCCTTCAACTCGGGAACACGAAATAAAATTATATATTTTCCTTTCTTTTCTCTCCTAATATCCCTTTCTCTTCTTTTCTTTTATTTAGTAAACTCGGGAACACAGCGTTAGGGTTAGTGATGGAAATGAGTTGAGTTTTAGACGGGTTTAGATAATTCTAACCCCATACCTGAATAGGTATGTTTGTTTTAAACCTGTCAGATTTGTATCGGGTAATTACCCGTCGGGTTTCGGGTATAACTGCGGGTTTCGGTTAAACCCGTTAATTTTTAAAATTACTCGTTGGATGTATCCAACCGGAAAACATGTTGGGTATCTATTAGGTAGCTACTAACTAATTACATTTAGCATTATCAAGTATATATAAATGATTACAATGTATATAAATAAAATACCTAAACACTTATTAAGCACTCAAATGCATAGATAACATATATAAGATATGCCAATTTTGGTGATTTTAGCACAATATGAAATATAGATGGATATATTACATATATTATGCATAAACATTTTTAAAAAAATATAAGAAATTATATCGGGTATCTAATCGGGTAAATGGGTATACTTTGTTGGGTGATTAGGTTTGGTAAACAGGTATATCATCAAATCCCAAACCCGTCTCAAACCGGCAAAAAAATAAAAACCAATCTCATACTCGGACCCATACCCGATTAATCGACCCTAAACTCGTCCCAAATATGTTGGGTTTGGGTTTACCTAACGGGTTCGAGTTTAACCGCCATACCTTTATGTGTTGAGCCAAAGGGTTTTCCCAGTTTTGGATTTTCTCCTTACTTGATGGTGTCATTAATTCTATTATTCAGGCAAAATAGTGATTTATTTGGTAGGGTGATCATCAATGTCCGAACACTTGCTAAAAGAAAAAAAAATCATAGCCTAAAGTCTTTCTAAGCAAGAAGTTACGGGCGCTATCGGAACTTGATTTGTTCTTTTTTGTGCGTGGGGTTGTCACTAGGGGTGTTCTTTTTAACGGATAACCAATAACCGAACCGAACCCGAAGTGACCCGACCCGAGAAAGTACCTTACCCGATTAACCCGAACCGGATTAAGTGCATACCTGAACCCGACTAGAGTTTTTTGGGTCGGTATTTGGATTAGTTTTTTATAATTCGAGTTGACCCGAATAACCCGAATAATTCAAAAACAAATAAATGATCTAGTTTCCATAAAAATATGTATATCGGAGTGGTGATTTTGTAGTCAAATTTGCAACTAAATATTATAACTCATATTGTGGTTTTATTTTACACATATTGTAGCCCAAATGCATAGAAATACGCAACCCAAATGGCTGGAAATATGAAACACAAACACCCGAATCATTTAACAGATAACCATTTAACCTGACCCGAAAAATCTGAACCCGATTAACCCCATAACCGATAACCATTTAACTAGATTGGGTTGGTTATTGGGTAATATTTTCAACACTGAAAACCCGAATAACCCGACCCGAATAACCCGATAACCGAAAACCAAACCCGATGAACACCCCTAGTTGTCACCCCTTAAAATCGGGGCTAGACTTGATATATACAAAATGTTTAGAAGAAAACGAAGAAATTTACAATATACTTTTTTGAACGCTAATTTCTCCCTTTTAAATACACCATTTTTTTTTTTTTTGCCTCTTATGAGCTTGAATTCTCAACCTTCTCTTTAAAACCTCAACATCTTTACCACCACACCACAAGGGATGAGGCTGAAATTTACAATATTGAGTACAAAAAACAAGGGGCACGGTCACCCGGGTCAAGTTATTCTACACAGTGTAACAAAAATGAGAAGGGTGAGAAGGATACAAAAAACACAATAGATCACGAAATATGACACAATGAGCCATAAAATATAACACAATGCCAAAAAATATAACACAATACTGAAGAAAAAAGACACAACAAATTGCAAAAATGACACAATGATGAAAATAAAAAATAGACACACTGATATAACGTATATTCTAAAAACTACAAGCTAAAAACCCAAAAAAGTGAAGACCTAAAAATTAACATCGCAGGGTTCGATGAGATGGTTCCAATGCCCCCTTGAATGAGTTCAATCGGAGTCCGTTTGATACCCTTCCTATGACTTCCTATTTTTCTTTATTTGATTTTAACCCACGGTCACCCTGCCCCCTTTTTATAGTTCACCCATGATTATGGGTTGTAGTCTCGTCTGAGACTAATCTTATTTTGTATTAAGCCATGGGGTTTCCCATTTATGAAAAAATGTAATCCTAGCAAGTAAAATAAAGCTCTCTAACTTTGTTATATATTTAAGTTGATATACTTGTATATGATTAAGAAAATAATTTTAAAATAATAATTTCGTTTTGAATTTGATAATGATTGGTTTTACTATTTTATTTTGGAGAACCAACACTAAATTTACATAATAACGGTTTTCAAATGACTGATAAAATAGTCGATGTAATAGCTAAAATTTTGTATATTAAGACATCAATCAATATTTGTTAGTGTCAAAAATACAAATGTTATATTATCCGCTAGCCTATAAGGACTTTTTCTAATACACGTGTCAAAATTACGTGATTAATGTGTATTGGATAATTATTAATTACAAAACATCATTACTATCTACTTTTATGTTCTAAAAATAATCTAATTTTACTTTCACTAAGACTCTAAGGAGTGGAGGGCGGGAGAGGGGCGGGAAGGGGGGGGGAACACCACCGCCAGTAGGGCGGGAAGCTTGGCGTGGGGCGGGGGGCGGGAGGGGATTCACTGGCGTGGGGCTTGGGGTGGGGGTGAGGTGGCAGCGATCTATTGGTAAGTTTTTTTTTTTTTTTTTTTTTTTTTTTTTTTTTTTTTAACTTTAACACAATATAATATTATTTCCTTCCCCCCCCTCTTCCCCCCTTCCACTCCCCACAATTATTTTCCCCCCCACAAGGGTCCCACAAGTGCCACATGGCGCTTCATCCCCCTCTTTCCCGCCCCCCACTCCTTATAGTCTAAGAGGTATCAAGCAACTATTGGAAAAATAATTTTAGAATAATAATTTCGTTTTGAATTTGATAATGATTGGTTCTACTATTTTATTTTGGAGAACTAACACTAAATTTAAATAATCACGTTTTTCAAATGACTGATAAAATAGTCGTTATGTAATTGCTAAAATTTTGTATCCTTTTATATTAAGACATCAATCTATATTTGCTAATGACAAAAATACAAATGTTATATTACCCGCTAGCATATAAAGACTTTTTTTTTAATACGCGTGTCAAAATTACATGATTAATGTATGTTAGATAATTAGTAATTACAAAACATCATTAATATCTAATTTTTATGGTTTTTTTTTCCTTTTTATCTGCTAAAAATAATCTTTGTTTGAACGGCAAATTTTAAAACACCTTAATTCCACCTTACATTGCACTTGTAAAGATTTAAATCGATAACCTTATATTTATAAGGGAGACACCATACCCATCCTTTGTATCTTCCAAAGCATATACGAAAACACTTACGACCCATGTTCCAGCCAAAGCATCCCCATCCCACTTTTCTCGGACAACACAATCCTTCTTATCTTCCAAACTATAGAGGCGAGGGAATTTGTTCTTCAAGGTATCATCCAATATCCAATGATCGAGCCAAAAATGGATTTCTTTGCCATCTCCACAAGAGCCTTTAAAACAACTTATGAAACTCTTCTCGCCAAATTTAAGTTTCTCACTCAAATGAGCTATAACCGTCCATACACCACTCGAGGAAGAAGGAGTAAATAACCATCTTCGTCTACAACAATTGCAAGCAAGAACAACTTTTTTCCATAAACAATTATTCTCGTTTTTAAACCTCCACACCCACTTAGCTAAAAGCGCCTCGTTTGAGTCTTTAAGCTTCGAGAGACCCAACCCTCCCACTTTTTAGGAGATGTTAATCTATCCCAAGCTACCCAATGGATCTTATTATTATGTTCCGCCCCCGCCCATAAAAATCTTTTAATAAGTTTCTCCAACTCATCAATAATTTTAACCGGGGCCTTGTATAATGAAAAATAATACACCGGGAGGCTTTCCATAACAGATTTAATTAATATGACTCGACCTCCTATAATATGACTCGACCTCCTATAGAAAGCATTTTAGCTTTCCATGAGCTCAGTCGACTCTCAAAAATTTCAATCACTTTTCTCCAATTCACACACCTGTTCATGTTTGAACCAAACTTGATTCTCAAATACTTAAACGGGGTTTCACCAACACAACACGCCAAACTTACCGCCAAATCGTGAACATCAATAAAAGGGACACCAACCCCAAACAAATTAGATTTATGAATGTTCAACTTTAACCCTGAGCAAATATAAAAAATCCTCAAAATTCTCGCCATCCGATGCACATTCTTTGCATACCATTCCCCCATAATTAATGCGTCATCCGCATAGAAAAGATGTGATAAAACCATGTTCTCGTTGCCCAATTTTAATCCAAAGAATTCATTCTTTTCAACAGCTTTATAAAACACGACGACAAAGCTTCCATCACAATTAAAAAGAGAAAGGGGGAAAGCGGGTCACCTTGCCTTAAACCCTTCTCGCATTGAAACACAAAAGTGGGAGACCCATTGAAAAGAATAGAAAAGCGAGCTGATTCAAGGATCCCTTGAATGCATCGACACCAAATCTCCAGAAAGCCCATTTTCATAAGGATCGAAATCAAAAACATCCAGTTGACGTTGTCGTAGGCTTTTTCAAAATCAATCTTCATTAAAAATGCTTTTTTACCCCTCTTTTTTAAACAACTTAGAACTTCATTAACCATTAGTGGACCATCCAATATGTTTCTCCCCTTTAAAAAACCTGTCGTATCTTCCGAAATAATAGAACCGATCACTTTTTTAAGGCGCAGAGCAAGGACTTTAAAAATCACTTTGCTTATAGCCTCACTAACGTGATAGGTTTGTAATCTTTTAAAGTCGTGGGACTTTTATTTTTTTGGAATTAAAGTTATAAAAGAGGACCCACAACCCCTATTTATCTTTCCCGAGCTGTAAAAATATGACAAAATATTATAAAAGTCACCTTCAAAAAACTCCCAAAACTGACGCACAAAGTGAAAATTGAAACAATCCGGTCACTGTAACACCCCAACCGATGGCGGAAACATCGAGGTGTCACGTATGAATGATTGTTCAATAGCTCATGGTACTAAATGAAAATTTAATAATATTAATCAATTTACGATTCATCTTACAAGTAAAGATTACAAAAGTTGATTAATATAAACTAGGTCCAAAGCTCCTATGTGTTCCAAGACTTGTGCAACTTCCAATAGCAAATAAACCTGAAACATGTTAAGTTGGAAAGATGGGGGGGTCAACTATAAATAGTTGGTGAGAATACATAGGTTTTGCATATAGTTGAAAAAAATATGTTGTATAGCAATCATAGTTGAAGTATAATAATGAGTAATGATAGAATATGAGTCCGACATGTAACAATGCGTCTTTTGTACAATCAAACATTGTGTCGACTGAGACCTAACTCGCAAGTTAGTAAAAGTGTAACTGTTATCGATCATCCCTGAATTTATGCGGGGGGATGGGTTTGTCAGACCTATAGCGCTATAATCTAAACAGGCGGCTTGATCAATGTTAATGATTGTACTGTGTCTTTTTGTTACAGTCAAATGATAGAATGAGTAAATGATAGTGTAATTGAATCACAAGTTTCAACAATGTAAGAATGAGTAAATGATAGTATATAAAATGTTTAAACATGTTTCACCCCAAAATGTAAAACAGAAAAAGGGGCTATGTAAACTCACCTTAGGTGCATAATGAGTTCGTGCGTTTTATTGAGCATGCAAACACTTAGTAATAATGCCTTGGAAAACTCGAAACTAGCTAGAGGAGATAATGACGGATGAAAACTTTAGTATATGGGAGATGGGACAATAATGTTTTTTTTTTTTTTTTTTTTTTTTTTTTTTTTTTTTTTTTTGAATGGTGTAAAGAGTTGAATGGTAGGCTAGTGTATTTATAGTGTAAAATTTGGAGTTGTAATTAGGGACTACTTTTACTAGGCTAGAATTTAGGAACAACTTTGACTTTACTAGAAGACTATATTTACTAACACTTTGACTAGACTTGACTAGGAGACTACGTTTGACTTTTCAGGTTTGACTAAGGGACCTTGAAAGGGTTTAAGTTTAATTGGTTTTAATTAACATCACAAAACACCAAATGGTGTAGTGGTTTGTGTGGTGTGGTTAAGGTTTAGCCCGCCAGGGACTCGGGTTCGAATCCTGGCACAGGCAAACATTTTTTTTAACGTTTTTAAATCAGAATTTAATACAATCCAATTTAATATTGATTATACGTCATTATTTAAACAAAAAAATTAACAAAATGGATGGTAAAGATACTGTAAACATGAATCGGATGAATAAACGAGGGAGTTCTATATATATATGTATATAAAGAAAATTTATGTGATGTTACAGTCTCCCCTACTTTTAGGAACTTCGTCCCGAAGTTATTAAAAACACAGGGTTGAGGGTGATTGGAACAACCGTGGTTTGGAAAATTTGGGGTTAAGGCACGACATGAATTTTGTAGGTAATAGAAATAAATTGTTTCGAATAATTTGGATAAGAGGATTGATGTGTGTGAGTTTTAAGGGTTGGATTAGGTTCGTCTGAAGTAGCAAGGAGCGTAAGAATCTAGCAAAATACTAAACTTAAGTTTTAGGAATCTTAAAAGTAATGCATGAGTTGATTGACTATAGAAAGACTAAATGAACTAACAAAACCTTATTAGAACTTCACACCACCTTAACGTACCTGTAAATTCATGATTACGTTCCGGACCGCAATCACCAATTTACCTTACATTAGGGTTTTGTGTCCTTCTATGACTCTAAACACAAATGTAAGTAATGCAAAATAACCTTGTGATTGAATCGTATACAATGTATCCAAAAATAAGTCCAACTGTTGAGCAGGAAAAAGACCTCTACCAGTCAGTGAGTAAGAACCTCTACCGATTGTTGAGCAGGTGCGATAGCCTCTACCAGTCGTTGAGCAGGTTGTAGGGCCTCTACCGACTGTTGAGCAGGCATGATGACCTCTACCAATCGTTGAGTAGGTTATTTGGTACTCTACTAACTGTTGAGCAAGTACTTCATCCCCTATCAGCTGTTTGATTAAGTGTACCAATTATTACACACATAAATTGCAAATTGATAATATGTACATGTAAGCAATCAAGTATCAAGTATAGCATACGAATTGTAATAGATTTGCCCTAGACAAGGTTAATGACCCTAGGTGTGTCTATAGCAAATAGTCTATATTCCATGAATTCTAGTTTCAAATGTTCAAATATGGTAGATAGTCGAATCCTCACGTATAATTAAGGATTATGTTTGATGCAACACACAATCAAGTTTCAATAGTTTGGTTATCATGGGTAACTAGCTCATGTGTGAGAAGGTGAAGGATATGAATTTAGTTCTTAAGAGGATGATGAAAAATCTTGAAGCAGAATCAAGGTTGTGAGAGATAGTGAATGTGAAGATAGTTGATAAAGAGTTTATTTTATAGTAAGGAGATTATGTAGCAGTGTAAATTTTGGGGTTTGGATCAAAGGTTATAATCAAGTGTATAAGAAAACATGATTGTGGTATATGCCAAATATTGTAAAAATTTGAACAAGTTGAAAATGAGTGAGTGTCGATGGAGAATTTAGAGACTAGATATTATTCCTATGGATAAAAAAAAATCTTATTTTCAAAAATTGGTTTTATACATAAAGCAAAAGTTGTTAAATAGTACAAGCTAAGTGGGCTTTGATTAAAATATTCCCGTTAGTTGGAGATTTCAAACATGACATTAGGTTTTGAAGATCAAGGTTCTATTAAGTGATTTTTAATAGTTTAAAGCATTATATAGAAAATTGTTTGTTACGTCAATAAATAAACAATTGAATTTAAGTTCGAGGACATCTTTTGACAAAAATATGTACTTTGTAAAGTTACTAGGTAATGAAAATACAACAAGATTTAGAAATCTTTAGTTTGTGCTAAGGTATGAGGTTATAGTTTTTAAAAAAAATAAGTAACATGTGGAGAAATGAAATAATATGATTTGGGTAGGGTGTTGAATATTTAAAAAGTGGCTAAGATGGTAAGGTGAAGTGTGATTGTGAAATCCATAGATGGTTATGAAATGAGATTGATTTAAGCTGTAAAATTTTGAGATTTTAGAGCTTAATTTAAGAAAAGTGAGTGTAATCATTTATTCATTAATTAAAACGAATAAACGAAAACGTTGACTTATCAAAACTTCTAGATTCTAATAACATAGTGAAGACATGCTTTAGCCTATAAGTGAACACTCATCCCGAGAATTCCCAGGTAGGCATCCGGGTCCCTCGTCTGATTGGGATTTATGCGCAATGCCAGTCCTAGACAGAAAACTCAGAATACAGGCGTTCACCTGTGACACCCGACAAACTCAGGTTAGTAACGTTGACTAAACTAGAAAGTCTACCTTAGCGAGTCATGCATATTACGTACTTAACGGGGTCAGTCGAGTCGGTATGATGATTCTGGGAATCATCGGGAGTCGTTACGATGATCCGCGGGGTCATCGGGAGTCGGTCCATAACCATGTGTACAAGGATTGGTGATTCGTGGAATCGCCGGGTTTAACGCACACACGAGTCTCGAGTCCCGGGAATTGGTGAACGGATGTAAACGTGTTAGTTATCGTGCATTATATGTTTGAAATCATTATGTGACTTATCGGTATGTGAATACGTGTTTATATATGTTAAAATAGTGTTTAACGCGCCAAAAACCCGTTCCAGCACCACAGGGGCGATTAAGAGCTGGGGAGACCCCTAATCGCCTATAGCTTAGGCGAGTAGGCTGAGATTGGGGCGAGTAGGGGCCCTACTCGCCTGAATAGAGGCGAGTAGGAGCCCCAATCGCCTAAATGGGTCTGCTACTCGCCTATACTGCTGAACACAGGTCAAAACACCTATAAATAGAACCCTTGACTCCCCAAACACCATTTGTGCAACCCTAACTGATCCTAAGCCTCCCACACACCTTGAAACACCTCTGGAACTTGCTTTGCCTCAAAACACACCATCACCAAGCTTATACACCCTTCTTTGATAAAATCTAAGGTGTGTTCTTCATCCTACACCTTTGTAAAGTTGTTGTTTTGGTTCCCCAAAAGTCCAGACCTTGTTTTGCAAAGTTTGTGTCTTTAAAACCCTTTGAAAATAGTTCTAAAACAAGTCTACACCATAATACTTGCTATATGTGAAGTATTTGTGCATATGATGATTGTTGGTGATTATAACATGAATGTTTCCATGAATTTGTTGTACTTATGATGTGTAGGTGTTGTTAGGATGATTATCTATGAGTTTAAGCCCTTGTTATGATGTTTAGGTGCAAGTATGCATTTTGACCCATTTGAGTAATTCTTGAAGAATAGGATGTATGATGTGATTCATTGCTTATTTATGGTTAGAAATCATACTAGGATGATGATATAACATAGAGATGATGAATTGCAACTTGTAGGAGATGAAATCTGATTGTTTCCATATAGGGAAAGATAAGGTTAGTTAATGAAACCTAGTATTTGCCATTTTTGGAAATAATCGCACCGAGCCTGTTAGAGCAGAGATAAATTGGGGGTTTTTGCTTGGAAAGGGTTGGTTAATAGTTTAGTTTTGATATTGGGTGTTTTTACATGTTTCGGATCTGATTTGGAGGGTTTAACGCGCGAAAACGCGCAACAGCAGTGCTTTAGGCGAATAGGGCTCTACTCGCCTGAAGCTTCATGCGAGTAGGAGCCTACTCGCCTAAGGCTTCATGCGAATAGGCCCTACTCGCCTATATACTCCCTCCTACTCACTAGTTGACTTTTCCTAATTGCATGAAGGTTTCCTAATCGCGTGTACTGCTGTCGTAAACGCATTTTGACATCCCGGAACATGATTTGACACCTAGGAACATGATAGGAACCCCGGGATACACCCAATGAATTAGTAACACGTGTTCGGACCTGTTCACGCGTTAATCAGACATTATGCTAGACTAGGTGAACTATTGCGCGTATTAAGTATTTAATTGCATATGTTGCATGATGTCTTGTATTTACCTAACACGTGGGATGCCGAGTCACCAATGGGATGTCGGGTCTTGTCTGGCACGGTCAATTAACAGTTAAAGATGTTTTCAAACGTTTTTGGTCATGGTCTGGACATTCGGGGACTAGTTAACCCACAGGTTATTAGTCCGGATACTTATACACATCTTATGATAGGTCGCCGCTATTTGGGGCTATCATAGCATAATTACTTAACTGTTTTCAAGTAACGCAAACCGAGGTGAGTTTCACAGCCCCACTTTTACTGTTTTGCTTTCGGGGGAGAAACATGCTTTGTACAAACTATTTAAAGGTCATGTTATACTATGGGTACTTTATGTTACTATACGGCTTTTATGGAAAGTCCCAGGGGGAAACCATGAATGTGCTGGAACGCACAACGGGGGATATGTGGATAGATCTATTGGGCCTCACAAACCCCACTCGACGGCGGGGCCGGGCGGGTGCATATTGTCTCTACCTATCGGGTTACCGAGGCATCGGTAGCCCAGTCATCTGGGCTGGTATCATCTTTTAGTTCATGTTTAGTAATGGGTTCCCAACCGTAGTAGTAAAAACACTTAACGTCTAGCTAACGTTCTTATGACATAGTATTAACGGGAATGATTTTTGTGAACTTGTGACAACACTTTTATAAAAGAAAACCTGTGAACTCACCAGCATTATATGTTGACATTTTTGGCATGTTTTCTCAGGTCGCTAAGGTAGCAGTCAATGGGCTAGGCGCACGGAGTCATGCACAACGTCTAATATTTTGAAGCATATTAAACAATGTTTTGTAAACAATGATATGTCTTTTGGTGGTAAACAAGAAATGCTTCCGCTGCTGGTTTACGGCTCAAAGCATGATATTTTGATTTTAAAAATATATATGAATGCATGTTTGTTGTATGTTTATTGTGATCGTTGACTGAGATCCTGGTGTGTCACGCGCCTCGCGGTAAAACCCCGCACGTGGAATCTGAGGGTGTAACAGATTGGTATCAGAGCCAACGGTTATAGTGAACTAGGACTACATGTAGAGTCTAGTCTATAACTGAGTCGCACACACTAGACGGTCACAGATAGTCGAGTCTTAACAAGTGGGTAACAACATGACCAGTAGGGGGTGTCGGTGTCATCATCTTCTACGCTACATCATCTGTTTACTCTTTATCATCCCATTTCTTGACTCGTCCTTACTATGATTCGACGGCGAACGATATACTATTGAACTTTCTTGGCGGCGGTGTACATTGGGGTAGCTTCGGCATACTCTTGAGATCTGTCCAGGGATTCGGACATCTCCTTTCTATGCCCTAATGGACACGCTTGTCCTTATGCATACTATCTTGTACTTATACTTATGATAATACCATGATTGGGCGCTAGTGTTTGGTGACTTGAACTTCAAACTTAAAGCACGCCTGGAGGACCATGTAGAACAGTTTATCATGTCGGGTGCACACTAGATTATAAACTGTGATGCATGGGATCCCTGGCAGACTTTGGGCTTGAACGGATGGACCCGAACTGGGCTCGGTCTAGTTTCTTGAAATTCCTAATGGGTTATACCACGGGCAAGCCTAAATCTTTTGTTTCATGTTGTGACAGAAGATGTCGGGGGCTCGTGGAGGTCGCAGAGGCGGCCGTGCTGGCGGTCGTGCTGGCGGCCGTGGTGGCGGCGGTGGCCGTGGGAACATTAATATGACCCAATCGGAGTTGGATAACCTGATGCAGCAGCATGTGAATATTGCTTTGGCTGCATTCCAAGCCGCTCATAATGCTATGGGCGGTACGTCGATTCTCACCTATTCTATCTTGTTCTGGGATACTGTACCTTTTCTTAATTCTCACCTGTGTGTCTGTTCCAGGTGGTGCTGTCAATCCCCTCCACCCCAGTGCTCTTACAAAAAGTTTATGGACTGCAAGCCCCACAACTTTAGTGGCACTGAAGGGGCAGTGGGACTGCTCCGCTGGTTGGAGAAAATTGAATCGGTTTTCTCGATGTGCAGCTGCCCGGAAGGCGACCGGGTGAAATATGCTTCTGCGACCCTGGAGGGTCAAGCTCTGACTTGGTGGAACTCCACCACCCAGACTATGGGTATTGGGGAAGCCCACGCTATGCCCTGGACAGAGTTCATTCAGTTGTTGAAAAACGAGTACTGTCCGAGGGACGAGATCCAGAAACTTGAGCACGAAGTCTGGAATCATAAGATGGTGGGGTCCGAGATTGAAGCTTACACTGCTAGGCACAATGAGTTGGCAGTGTTGTGCCCTGATCTACACGCACCCGAATACCGGAGGATTGAACACTTTGTTGCTGGGTTGGTACCGGAGATTGTGGAATTGGTTGCTGCGGGTAATCTCACTGTTTATTCTGAGGTGGTTCGGTCGGCTCACAGGCTGACCAACATGAAGGTGGCTGAAGGGGTCTTGCCTCCTCGAGGCGCTACTGTGAAGGCCCCTGAGAATAACAAGCGGAAGTGGGAAGCTGTGGGGAAAGGCTCGAGTTCGGCTCAGCCTCAGCAGGTGAGGAAGTCTGATGTTGGGGGACCGTCGACTGAACAAAAACCGGGGGGTTATATTGGGAAACTGCCGAAATGTGACCGGTGTGGATTTCACCACAACGGTCGTTGCGAGGACCGGAACCGTTGCCATAGGTGCCATAAGCTTGGGCACCAGGCAAAGGATTGCAGGGTTAATCTTCAGGGTAACCGGAACCCACCTGCTACACCTACTCCGGCTCCTCCTGTTGCTGCTCCCCAGGGAAACCAGGGTAAAAAGGGGTGCTACAATTGTGGTGAGCTTGGTCACTACAAGCGTGAATGCCCCAAGTTGAAACAGGGTGAAGCCGGGAAGAACGGATCGGGTAATGGAAACAATGGGGGCGGAGGCAGGAATGCTCGCGCCTTCGTGATTGGTTCGAGTGGGGCTCGACAGGATTCTGACACTGTTACTGGTACGTTTCTTCTCGATAATCGCTATGCTACGGTTTTATTCGATTTCGGTGCCGATAAGAGTTTTATATCTCTTGGGTTTAGCCAATTGCTTGATAGGGTACCTACACCTTTAGAGGCTAAGTACTTGATAGAATTGGCTGATGGTAAGAAAGTCGAAGCGACGCACGTCCTTAGGGAGTGTCGCCTTGAGTTGTCGGGTTATTCCTTTCCTATTGATCTTATGCCGGTGTCCTTGGGTAGTTTCGATGTTGTCGTGGGTATGGATTGGTTGTCCTTGTATCATGCTGAGATCGTTTGTTTTGATAAAGTCATTCGACTTCCTCTCCCTGATGGAGAAATTCTGTTGGTGCACGGTGAGAAGAGCGGGGTCCCGTTGAGTATCATTTCGTGTATGAAAGCCTATAAGTATCTTCGGAAGGGGTATTCTGCCATTCTGGCACTTGTTTCGGTTTCGTCGGAGGAAGAGAAGAAGATCGAAGATATTCCTGTTGTCCGTGATTTTCCCGATGTATTTCCTGAAGAGTTACCTGGTCTTTCGCCTTATCGTCAGGTCGAATTCGGTATTGAACTTGCTCCAGGTGCGGCTCCTATTGCCCGAGCCCCATATCGTCTTGCACCTCCCGAGATGCAGGAGTTGTCTAACCAGTTGCAGGAGCTGTTAGAGAAGGGTTTCATCCGACCTAGTTCGTTTCCGTGGGGAGCCCCTATTTTGTTTGTCAAGAAGAAGGACGGAAGCCTACGAATGTGTATCGACTACCGGGAATTGAACAAGGTCACCATCAAGAATCGTTATCCTCTTCCTCGCATCGATGACTTATTCGACCAACTTCAGGGTTCTAGTTTCTACTCGAAGATCGATTTGAGATTCGGGTACCATCAGTTGAGGGTTCAAGAAGCTGACATTCCGAAGACCGCCTTTCGAACTCGCTATGGCCATTTCGAATTCTTGGTCATGCCTTTTGGTCTCACCAATGCACCGGCCATTTTTATGGATCTGATGAACCGTGTTTGTAAGCCTTATCTCGATAAGTTCGTGATTGTCTTCATTGATGATATTCTAGTCTATTCCAAGAACGAGGTGGACCACCAGGAACACTTGCGTCTTGTTTTGGAACTCCTGAGGCGGGAACAGTTGTACGCCAAATTTTCTAAGTGTAGCTTCTGGTTGCGTGAAGTCCAGTTCCTTGGTCATGTAGTTAATGAGAAAGGAATTCACGTTGACCTAGCTAAGATTGAGGCCATTAAAGACTGGGAAGCACCAAAGACGCCATCTGAGGTGCGGCAATTCCTAGGCCTTGCAGGTTATTATCGTCGTTTTATCGAGGGATTTTCGAAGATCGCTCAACCCCTCACCTCGCTTACCCAGAAGGACAAGAAGTTCGACTGGGGTGATTCACATGAGTCGGCCTTCCAGATGTTAAAGGCTAAACTCTGTTCTGCTCCTATCTTGTCCTTGCCTGAGGGCACGGACGATTTTGTGGTTTATTGTGACGCTTCTATCCGGGGTCTCGGTTGTGTACTGATGCAGCGCGAGAAGGTCATCGCCTATGCTTCTCGTCAGCTCAAAGTTCACGAGAAAAACTACCCCACCCATGATCTGGAATTGGGTGTTGTAGTCTTTGCTTTAAAGATTTGGAGGCATTACTTGTACGGTACCAAGTGCACTATCTACACCGATCACAAGAGCCTCCAGCATATCTTTGATTAGAAGGTGTTGAATATAAGACAGCGTCGCTGGGTCGAGCTTCTTAATGATTACGAGTGCGCTATTAAATACCATCCTGGCAAGGCGAATGTAGTCGCAGACGCCTTGAGCAGGAAGGAAACGGCTAAACCTCGTCGCGTTCGAGCTCTTCAGCTCACCATCCATTCCGGCTTACCTGATCGAATCCGTTCGGCGCAGCAAGAAGCTTTGAAGGAGGAAAACCTTAAAGCTGAAACCATGCATGGTGCTGATAGCCACCACGAACTCAGGTCCGATGGCCTACATTATTTCGCTGAACGTATTTGGGTCCCTTTATTTGGGGGCTTGCGGGAGCTCGTTCTTGATGAAGCTCACAAGTCCCGGTACTCTATTCACCCTGGCTCCGATAAGATGTATCAAGACCTAAAGATACTTTATTGGTGGCCGAACATGAAGGCGGACGTGGTTTCGTACGTGAGCAAGTGTCAAGATTGAATATCAAAAGCCGTCTGGCCTTCTGCAACAGCCTGAAATTTCCGAGTGGAAGTGGGAGCGGATTACGATGGACTTTGTGACCAAACTCCCAAAATCGCCCAGTGGTTGTGACATGATCTGGGTGATTGTTGATAGGTTGACAAAGTCTGCACACTTCCTCGCTATCAAAGAAACCGATGGCCTCGAGCGCCTGGCACAGTTATATCTCAAGGAAGTGGTCTCTCGGCACGGGGTGCCTGTCTCTATTATTTCTGATCGTGATCCTCGGTTCGCCTCTAACTTCTGGAAATCCTTGCACAAGGCTCTGGGTACTCAGTTAGACATGAGCACAGCCTATCATCCGCAAACTGACGGTCAAAGTGAGCGGACAATCCAAACACTAGAAGACATGCTCCGGGCATGTGTGATCGATTTTGGCAAGGGGTGGGAGAGTCATCTACCGTTGGTGGAATTCTCCTACAACAATAGTTATCATTCTAGCATCAAGGCAGCTCTGTAACATCCGGCAAAAATCGATATGTTTCCGTACGTAATTAGTATATGTAATTAACGGTTTAAGTGCAAGTTTAAATTAATTGGATTAATTTTACTGGTGCCGTAGAGAATAGCAAATTCCCCATAAGATGCATAGGAATGCACACATTTAATGATGAAGCATGATAGGATCATGTGCAAGTAAATCTATCCGGTATGGACACTGGCGATCACCCGGTAAAAACTAAATAAGCGAAACGAACCCCGGACACCCGGGATACAAAATAAAGAATAAATTCACAAAATATAATGAGTTTTGGAACCCCAAAGCCATACGTGAAAGCTTATTATACAAATCTCCCGGTAACGAATAAAGTGCGCGTACCGCACCCGATACGCGCATAACCCATAAATTCACCCGGCAAGAGCCTAAATAACTTATCAACGCTTAAACCGGACTATGTTTAAGGGTTATTAAGGTTATTTTTGATATCCGGATGACGCGCGATAAAAACCCGAAAAATACCTAGACGGTACCCGAACGAGAAGGAATTAAACATAACTAATAATGGGTATTATTTAACAAAGTGGACCCCACCAAAACATCCCTTGGGGCCGGCCTATGGCCCACCCAAGTGGAAGATATCTTGTGTTATCTCCATAAACCATTAGAATTAATAGTAATCATGAGGATGCATGAGTGTGTATTGGGTGAAAATTAACAAATCTTCTCCATTTCTCTCTCTAAACTCACGGCCAACACCCTCTTAACCATATCCCCAAAGATTTTTATTATCCTTCATAATCTTTCCAAGATATTACAAAATCTACATAAGATACAAGTAATCTTTACTAGATATGGAAGAGATATTATAAACAAGCTAATAAGAACACTTGAATCAAAGCCAAAATTCTTCTTCTTCTTCTCCTTGTGGCCGTACCATATCACCCAACCATATACATTTTTCTTACAAATTTTACACTACCAAATCATCTCTAGATCATTATCCTTCAAAACCCCATTGTGTGTTTCAAGAGCTTGGAGCTTAACCCTTTGGAAGAACACACTAAACCCCATCCAATCCAAGGTTCTTGTCTTCCCTAACCTTGAGCTAGTAGTAAGTTTTACCTTGTTTTGATTGTTAATGTTCATATTATGTGCTTTTATGAGCAAGTTGTACATTGATGGGAAAAATATGGTTTTGAAACATAAAGATAATGTGTCTTACAAGAATAAAAATGAAAGAATAATAATATGGATAAGACATGGATAGGATATTAATAATATGATATTTTAAGAAAATGTAAAAATATGAACATACACTTGAGTTGGATGATGATGGGAACATGATTTTTGAAAAGGACTTGAATAGGATAAAAGATGATTTTAATCGTCATAAGATGACTAGTTAATGTCAAAAATATGTTGAAATGGGTTAGATGATCATGGATGAAAAAGTTCCATGTTCAAAGTCTACTCACTTGGATGAGTGAAAAATTGATATTTTGGATAAAAACATGAAACGCACATGTTAATAGCATCTAGGATGGATTATAAGATCATTAGAAGTGGAATGGTGTAAAAATAACCAAACATTAAGAAAATGGTTCTTCAAAGTCCACTAAGTTAGAAGAAAAATGCTAACTTTGAAAGTTAGGATGGAAAATGCAACAAGTATAAGATAAAGGACTAATATTGTAACTTTGAATGTTGAGGGACTAAAATAAGTATTTTAGAAACTTTGGTTCAAAAATGCATTAACGGAAAGTTTGGTGTTAAAGACGTAAATAATAGTGTTTTTCCAAGTATAGTTTTGGTAAACGTGAGAAACCTACTCATGTATATTTTGAAAGATGTATTTTTATAAAAATAGAAGTTTTATAAAAATAAGAGATTAAGTTAACATAAGGATTTTATAAAAAATAAAGGTGTTATAAAATATTGGACAAAAGTAAAGACTTGGGAAAACTTGTACAAAAATGGATACTTTTATATAAATGGGAATATAAAAGTATCGGAAAACATTTTTGGGATACAAGTTAACAAGTTGAACTAAAAATACAAAAGCATATTTTTTTTCCAAGTAATATGTGTTCGGAATTGGAAGTACGAACAATATTTCCATAGAACGCATATGGGAAGAAAATGTGGAAAAAGCTAACTAACGGACTTAGTAACATGAACTAACGATAACGGATAAACGGACAAATGAGAAAAGAATGCCATTGCGGCAAGATGAAAATATATATATTTTAAGAAATAAAATATGTATAACAAGGGTGAAACTTATGTAACACTTTCCTAAGTGTTAGAAAGAATATTCGTGGGAGAAAGCATAACGTAAAGAATTAAAAACGCTAAAACAACGTATGGACTTAACAAGGAAAATTCACGCATTGGTACATGTACACATGCTCGTCTCGACGAAATTCTAGGATATCTATTTGAATGGGAAAGTAGATATGCGAGAAGGAGAACCGAGACGAGTAGGCAAAATGTACCTATGTACATGTGAATACCGGCGAGATCCTAGTATATTTATTCAAATGGGAAAATAAATATACGGCATGGTACGTCGAGTCGGACGTTAAGAATATACAACCGAACGACAAGACCTTAGCATGCTTACTTGAATGGGAAAGTAAATATGTGGCAAAGTGAGTCGGGACGGGTAATAAGAATACATTATATCGAGCAAAACGTTCCTAAGTATAATTATTTAAATGGGAAAATAATTATACGTTGGGTGGAGTCGTGTCGAGAATAATAACATACAAGTTACAAATAGTATTAACAAGATTAATATATAACTTGTAAGAAAAGGGTAATCCATCGCCAGTGAACCTAGGATACGAGACTAATTAAATGGAAATTGGGATAACGCGTGGTCAGGGAGTTGGGTGTACAACTTGCCAAGGCACATGCACTATAGGTGTAGTGACTTATACGCCTAGGATATTTGTAGGTGCGAGACCACAAAACTTGCTATTTTCTTCTTTGAGCCAAGCACAGTTCCAGGTGAGTTTCACGGCCCCATTTTACTGTTTTAACTGGGGGAAAGATATGTTTGTCAAATGTTGTCACATGTTGAAATCTTTTCAAAGGATAAAATGTGATAAGTGGCATGACGAGTACTTGAGCAGTGATCGCCACTCGGGGTTGAGTCCTCTCTTCTGTAACCATTAATTCAGGGAAATGAAACCGAAGGAATATTTGGATAGTACTATTGGTGCCTGACAAGGCCCACCCCTAATCGATAGCGTCGATTATGCATCAGCGTATGCCTGGGGTGCACGTATTCTGAAATTAAGTCGTTGGGTTCCGAGGAACGACTGGGAGCGGGGCATTATTATTACTCTTGGTTTGGTTATGGGGCTCAAGGGATTGCTCATCATTATAGTTTGCAGGAGCTAGCTACTCCTTACAAATGCCACAAGTTGTGCAGGTTTCGCACATGTTGTAAAAAAAAAGGGGAAACATCGATCGACAAGATCCTAGTATAATTATTTAATGGGAAAATAATTATACGGTAAAGTGAGTCGAGTCGATGGTTGTGAAAATGCTCTTGTTCTGAAACTAAAACCTGTGAACTCACCAATATTTTATATATTGACGTCTTTTTAAACATATCTTTCAGGTAACTAAGCGCTGAATAGATGTGGGGCTAGTGCGGTGGAATTCGGGATGTCGGATACTGGTCGGGGTTTCATCAATTGTTACCAAAGGGTTGGAACAAACGGAAATACCTCACATTGAAACTTAATGTTCGTCGTTTTATGTAATATTGGAAATGTGATTCTCTGTTTCGACATCTTAATAAATTGATTCTTTCCTAATTAAATATAGTTTGTGTTAATCTTGACTTTGATATACTTTCGAGCGTTGCGCCACGTGTTTCCGCCATTGGCGTGGTGTGACAAGCTCCGTTCGAGGCTCTTTACGGGCGGAAATGCCGGTCTCCTCTTTGTTGGGCCGAGGTGGGTGAGAGTCAACTCACCGGCATGGCAGCAGCTCGGGACCGTCAAAAGAGCTATGCCGATCGTCGTCGCAAGCCTTTGGAGTTTGAGGTTGGCGACAGGGTTTTGTTGAAGGTATCTCCGTGGAAGGGCGTTATACGTTTTGGGAAGCGGGGCAAATTGAATCCTCGGTATGTGGGACAGTTCCCAATTCTGGAACGGATTGGACCGGTAGCATACAGGCTTGATCTGCCAGCTGAACTCAGTAATGTTCATAATGTCTTCCATGTCTCTAATCTGAAGAAGTGTTTGGCGGATGAATCTTTGGTTGTTCCTCTCGAAGAGATCAAGGTGGATGATCGTCTGCGTATTGTGGAGGAACCGGTTGAAATTCTTGACTATAAGATCCGTAGCCTTCGCCGGAGTAAAATCCGCATTGTTAAAGTCCGTTGGAACTCAAATCGTAGACCGGAGTTCACGTGGGAACGGGAAGATCAAATGAAGGCTAAGTATCCCCACTTATTTCCTAAGCGCGCGTTCGAATCAAGACATGTCTCTGCTGAAGCTAAATGAATCTCGGGTCGAGATTCCTTTCAACAGGGGGATGATGTGGCAACCGGAAAATTTTTCTTCTCTTCTGTCTCTTCCTTTTTGGCCTTGGGCAATTTTCGGAACGCAAAATTCTTTCAACAGGGGGATGATGTGACACCCGGCAAACTCAGGTTAGTAACGTTGACTAAACTAGAAAGTCTACCTTAGCGAGTCATGCATATTACGTACTTAACGGGGTCAGTCGAGTCGGTATGATGATTCTGGGAATCATCGGGAGTCGTTACGATGATCCGCGGGGTCATCGGGAGTCGGTCCATAACCATGTGTACAAGGATTGGTGATTCGTGGAATCGCCGGGTTTAACGCACACACGAGTCTCGAGTCCTGGGAATTGGTGAACGGATGTAAACGTGTTAGTTATCGTGCATTATATGTTTGAAATCATTATGTGACTTATCGGTATGTGAATACGTGTTTATATATGTTAAAATAGTGTTTAACGCGCCAAAAACCCGTTCCAGCACCACAGGGGCGATTAGGAGCTGGGGAGACCCCTAATCGCCTATAGCTTAGGCGAGTAGGCTGAGATTGGGGCGAGTAGGGGCCCTACTCGCCTGAATAGAGGCGAGTAGGAGCCCCAATCGCCTAAATGGGTCTGCTACTCGCCTATACTGCTGAACACGGGTCAAAACACCTATAAATAGAACCCTTGACTCCCCAAACACCATTTGTGCAACCCTAACTGATCCTAAGCCTCCCACACACCTTGAAACACCTCTGGAACTTTCTTTGCCTCAAAACACACCATCACCAAGCTTATACACCCTTCTTTGATAAAATCTAAGGTGTGTTCTTCATCCTACACCTTTGTAAAGTTGTTGTTTTGGTTCCCCAAAAGTCCAGACCTTGTTTTGCAAAGTTTGTGTCTTTAAAACCCTTTGAAAATAGTTCTAAAACAAGTCTACACCATAATACTTGCTATATGTGAAGTATTTGTGCATATGATGATTGTTGGTGATTATAACATGAATGTTTCCATGAATTTGTTGTACTTATGATGTGTAGGTGTTGTTAGGATGATTATCTATGAGTTTAAGCCCTTGTTATGATGTTTAGGTGCAAGTATGCATTTTGACCCATTTGAGTAATTCTTGAAGAATAGGATGTATGATGTGATTCATTGCTTGTTTATGGTTAGAAATCATACTAGGATGATGATATAACATAGAGATGATGAATTGCAACTTGTAGGGGATGAAATCTGATTGTTTCCATATAGGGAAAGATAAGGTTAGTTAATGAAACCTAGTATTTGCCATTTTTGGAAATAATCGCACCGAGCCTGTTAGAGCAGAGATAAATTGGGGGTTTTTGCTTGGAAAGGGTTGGTTAATAGTTTAGTTTTGATATTGGGTGTTTTACATGTTTCGGATCTGATTTGGAGGGTTTAACGCGCGAAAACGCGCAACAGCAATGCTTTAGGCGAATAGGGCTCTAGTCGCCTGAAGCTTCATGCGAGTAGGAGCCTACTCGCCTAAGGCTTCATGCGAATAGGCCATACTCGCCTATATACTCCCTCCTACTCACTAGTTGACTTTTCCTAATTGCATGAAGGTTTCCTAATCGCGTGTACTGCTGTCGTAAACGCATTTTGACATCCCGGAACATGATTTGACACCTACGAACATGATAGGAACCCCGGGATACACCCAATGACTTAGTAACACGTGTTCGGACCTGTTCACGCGTTAATCAGACATTATGCTAGACTAGGTGAACTATTGCGCGTATTAAGTGTTTAATTGCATATGTTGCATGATGTCTTGTATTTACCTAACACGTGGGATGCCGGGTCACCAATGGGATGTCGGGTCTTCTCTGGCACGGTCGGTTAACAGTTAAAGATGTTTTCAAACGTTTTTGGTCATGGTCTGGACATTCGGGGACTAGTTAACCCACGGGTTATTAGTCCGGATACTTATACACATCTTATGATAGGTCGCCGCTATTTGGGGCTATCATAGCATAATTACTTAACTGTTTTCAAGTAACGCAAACCGAGGTGAGTTTCACAGCCCCACTTTTACTGTTTTGCTTTCGGGGGAGAAAAATGCTTTGTACAAACTATTTAAAGGTCATGTTATACTATGGGTACTTTATGTTACTATACGGCTTTTATGGAAAGTCCCAGGGGGAAACCATGAATGTGCTGGAACGCACAACGGGGGAAATGTGGATAGATCTATTGAGCCTCACAAACCCCACTCGACGGCGGGGCCGGGCGGGTGCATATTGTCTCTACCTATCGGGTTACCGAGGCATCGGTAGCCCAGTCATCTGGGCTGGTATCATCTTTTGGTTCATGTTTAGTAATGGGTTCCCAACCGTAGTAGTAAAAACACTTAACGTCTAGCTAACGTTCTTATGAAATAGTATTAACGGGAATGATCTTTGTGAACTTGTGACAACACTTTTATAAAAGAAAACCTGTGAACTCACCAGCATTATATGTTGACATTTTTGGCATGTTTTCTCAGGTCGCTAAGGTAGCAGTCAATGGGCTAGGCGCACGGAGTCATGCACAGCGTCTAATATTTTGAAGCATATTAAACAATGTTTTGTAAACAATGATATGTCTTTTGGTTGTAAACAAGAAATGCTTCCGCTGCTGGTTTACGGCTCAAAGCATGATATTTTGATTTTAAAAATATATATGAATGCATGTTTGTTGTATGTTTATTGTGATCGTTGACTGAGATCCTGGTGTGTCACGCGCGTCGTGGTAAAACCCCGCACGTGGAATCTGAGGGTGTGACATCACCCTTCCAGATTGCACGTGTTCGTTATTAAAATTTAGAACTTCGACGAGATCTTCAATGTGGTTCAGGCTAAACCTGAGGATTTGTCCTACTAGTCTAAGAGTAGATCTTGTGATGGAGAGCACTCTTCTTGTAGAGACTAAAGTAAGGATAAGAAGTAGGATAGAGAATAGAAACAAGTAAGGTTGCAAGTAAAAGGAGCAAGTACTGGTTAAAATCCTATGGTTATAGACTAGATTATTTTTTTTTTCTAATAACCTAATTCCCTATAACCATGGCTCTGATACCAATCTGTAACACACCCCAACCGATGGCAGAAACATCGAGGTGTCACGTATGAATGATTGTTCAATAGCTCATGGTACTAAATGAAAATTTAATAATATTAATCAATTTACGATTCATCTTACAAGTAAAGATTACAAAAGTTGATTAATATAAACTAGGTCCAAAGCTCCTATGTGTTCCAAGACTTGTGCAACTTCCAATAGCAAATAAACCTGAAACATGTTAAGTTGGAAAGATGGGGGGGGGTCAACTATAAATAGATGGTGAGAATACATAGGTTTTGCATATAGTTGAAAAAAAATATGTTGTATAGCAATCATAGTTGAAGTATAATAATGAGTAATGATAGAATATGAGTCCGACATGTAACAATGCGTCTTTTGTACAATCAAACCTTGTGTCGACTGAGACCTAACTCGCAAGTTAGTAAAAGTGTAACTGTTATCGATCATCCCTGAATTTATGCGGGGGGATGGGTTTGTCAGACCTATAGCGCTATAATCTAAACAGGTGGCTTGATCAATGTTAATGATTGTACTGTGTCTTTTTGTTACAGTCAAATGATAGAATGAGTAAATGATAGTGTAATTGAATCACAAGTTTCAACAATGTAAGAATGAGTAAATGATAGTATATAAAATGTTTAAACATGTTTCACCCCAAAATGTAAAACAGAAAAAGGGGCTATGTAAACTTACCTTAGGTGCATAATGAGTTCGTGCGTTTTATTGAGCGTGCAAACACTTAGTAATAATGCCTTGGAAAACTCGAAACTAGCTAGAGGAGATAATGACGGATGAAAACTTTAGTATATGGGAGATGGGACAATAATGTTTTTTTTTTTTTTTTTTTTTTTGAATGGTGTGAAGAGTTGAATGGTAGGCTAGTGTATTTATAGTGTAAAATTTGGAGTTGTAATTAGGGACTACTTTGACTAGGCTAGAATTTAGGAACAACTTTGACTTGACTAGAAGACCATATTTACTAACACTTTGACTTGACTTGACTAGGAGACTACGTTTGACTTTTCAGGTTTGACTAAGGGACCTTGAAAGGGTTTAAGTTTAATTGGTTTTAATTAACATCACAAAACACCAAATGGTGTAGTGGTTTGTGTGGTGTGGTTAAGGTTTAGCCCGCCAAGGACTCGAGTTCGAATCCTGGCACAGACAAACATTTTTTTTAACGTTTTTAAATCAGAATTTAATACAATCCAATTTAATATTGATCATACGTCATTATTTAAACAAAAAAATTAACAAAATGGATGGTAAAGATACTGTAAACATGAATCGGATGAATAAACGAGGGAGTTCTATATATATATATATATAAAGAAAATTTGTGTGATGTTACAGTCACGGTGCTTTATCAATCCCACAATCAAAGACAGCCTCTTTGATCTCTTCTCTGGAAAAAGGCGTAGTATGAAAAACGGCTTCTTGTTGAGAAATCATCTTCAAATTCCCAGTTCTTATAATCGGCATGTTTTTGAACTTATCTGAAAAACGAGATCTGAAATGTTTCAAGACTTCTATTTACCCCATTAGGTTTTGACAGCTACTCCCCATCCACCATCAATCCAGGTATACGATTGGTCGCCTTCCTAATTGACGAAATCTGAAACTTATCCGAGAGATAAGCTAATAGACTAAGATAACACATGTTTGATTTTTCGATTTCAAGAAAACACCTTCTACTTTTTGAATCAACCACATATTCAACCATCCCATTTACAACATCCAACTTCCCATTAAGGTATACGACAAATCGAACCATTATATTTATAACAAAATAAATGCTTGCTCCACTTAATAACAAAAAACAAAACTCCAAAAAATAAATGCTTGCTCCAAAATAATTGCTTGCTACACTTAATAACAACACTAGAATAAGAAACACTAATAAAATTTCGAAAACATAAATGCTGCTCCCCATAATATACAAATTCGGGGGATGTATGGATTGTACTTTGCACATCGGATGACATCTGTGCGCGTGACTAAGTCGTCTTTCAGCAGGTCAAGTTAGAAATCTTGAGAGATCACGAAATCTCTTGCGGAGCCGTCTTTTGCAGGGTGATGAGCCGTCAAGGATACGAGGCATGAGACATCGGATGACATTTTGGAGTGACTAAGTCGTCTTTCAGCAGGTTCACGTCAGAAATCTTGAGAGCTCACGAAATCTCTTGCGGAACCGTCTTTTGCCGGGTGAGGAGCCGTCAATGAGACGGCTACAGATAAGCCGAGGAGAAAATTAAAACGGCTCGAGCCATGAGCCGTGAAGAGCTGGAACCGTCTCCCACGTCTTTGGAGTGGTCATGTCGTCTCAAAAGACGTTTTGGAAGAGTATCGGACACGTGGCAACCTTTCACTGGTTCTTTTTGCCAGACGTCTTTGGATTCGGCTCAGGGCCTCGGGAAGTGGGAACCGTCTCACCCGAGACGCTTCCGCTGGCTATTTTCGTAAATTGACCCGGTCAATGGCCATTTCCGTAATTTTCCCTTTTTTTAAACCCAAAGTAAGTTAAATACATTGAGTTAAACAGGTCACTTGCGAACCCAACAAGTTTGCACGAACATGAGTTGTTTAGCTAAACGTGTTTACGGAGTCGGTCCGAAACTGACTTGAAGTAGTTTAAACTAAACTCAAAATTGGAAATTTCTTGATATGTAGTTTGTAGTTTTTGCAAAATCGGACAAACGGGATCGGTGAACTGGACCGACTCAGTGTTTAGGTTTTTATTTTATTATGTTACCCTTCAAAATCTCAAAATTTGTAATTTATAGTAATTTTCGACTCCATATTTTTAAAAGCTTACATTTTAGATAAAATCTGATGTTGCAAATTTATTATCTAATGTTGCAAATTCATACCAAAACAGAAAGTATTTTCATATACTGTGTTGTAATAAATATATGTATATAGTTTTAACTATTTTTATTATTCATAACGTTATCCGATTCTTAAATTAGTTTGAATTTCTAAACTGGTGTCCGATCCGTTTTTATAAACATAGGTGTTTGTAGGGGTGCAATGAGCCGAGCCCGAGTAGACGTGAATTCAAGCTCGTTTAACTTATGAGAACCAAAAAGAAAAAAAAAGGATCGTACTATTTCAACACCCCCTAGACGCTTTATATTGGTCAATACGTAGCGTATATGGCTTTTCTAAGCCCACCCGGTCATCTCCGATGGGCTTAGGGACACATTCACCGAGGCCAACTGAGTTATAGATGGGAAACCCTATATTCGAACTTTATGTTAATGTTCCATGTAATGTTAGAGACAAGGTACTTATTTTTGACATCTAAATAAATGATTTTTTCTAATTAAATTTTGTTTGTGTTAATCTTGACTTTGATATGCTTTCGAGCATTGCACTACGTGTTTCCATCATTTGCGTGGTGTGACAATTTTACATGGGGAAAAATTGTCTAACATAAATTAGAAGAGTATAGACATTTTGACTGGACTTTATCTTGCTATCGACCGTCTAGTGCTTGATGAAAAGGAGAATGATAAAGTGAGACAAGATTTGAGTCTATACATTGATTAAATTGGGCAATTTGAAACTTCAGCTGCTATAAGGGGTAGAACGAAAGTTGCACCATGTAAGTAAAAGTGAAAAAACATTATAAACACATTCGCGTGTTTTTATTGCTTAATTTTGGATTGAATCACTCGAGTTATTTATAAAATGTAGATATATAGTGGCATATTTATGGGATCGACACACCTTTGCTCCAAACATTTGCTATTAGTGTCCCTAGTCAAACTTGTAATGCTTCACCTTGTGAAGGTAATTGGAGTACATTTGACAATGTAAGTTCTTTCTACCAAATATTTTTATAAATCATATCACATTTAAGTATTTAACTTATTTACTTCATTAAGTATTTTTTTTTCATGTTCAGTTTCATTCAAAGAAAAAAACTTGTCTTTTTGCAACAAAAACTCAATGACCTTGTATTCATCCAATACAACACAAGGTTGCAAAGGCGCTTTAAGTCATTAAAAGACAATGGATCTTTGGATCCTATTTTGTTGAGAGACATATAGGGAAGTGATGATTGGGTTACACCAACAAAAGTTGAGTTTCAAGAGTTTGTTGATGGTAGAGATGGTGGTCTTCTTTAGTTATTTGTGTGCGAGGCAATGAGAGGAAATGAACAAGTTGGGTGAAGTACTAGGAGCAAAAGAGAGCGCTATAGAGATGATGATGATGATGATGATGATGATGATACTAGGAGCAAAAGAGAGCGTTATAGAGATGATGATACTACCGCTGAAGTGGGGGGTCTTAATGTGTAACCTTTCGTATTTTTATTTTATATTTTTTTTATTTTTGTAACTTAATAAATTTTCCAATCGTCCGTTTCGACAGTTTCATTCGTCAAATATTTTTTTTATGTTATTAATATATATTAGTTATATGTTTAAACAAATGATATTATCAAAATCATAAAAAAATCAGGTCCTAAAAATTAATGCTTCTAATAGCATTCGAACCATGGTCGCTGACCGGGTCAAACTTTAACACAACACTCACAAACCACTACACCACTTTGGTGTTTGGTGTTGAATTTAGAAGCTAATAATTTTTATCCCCTTCATTAATTTCCTGGTCAAAATCAAGCCAGTCAAAGCTGGGTGTTGACTAGTTTGACCCATTCAATTCCTGGTCAAAATCAAGTTAGTCAAAGCTGACTATTGACTATTGACTATTGACTAGTTTGACTCATTCAATTTCTAGTCAAAATCAAGTCAGTCAAAGCTGACTATTGACTAGTTTGACTCATTCAATGGGCCGGAAATTAAGCTACGCATCAACAATTACAGCACGATTCGTGCATTCCTTACTCGGTGTTGACCATCAACTTTATGACTTTCCAAATCGAAAAATCAAAACCTCACCTATAAGAACTGATCAATTGTTCTTGTCCAGACCACACCAAAACCTCTTCTTTCACTCTCAATTATGATAAAATCATTGTTTTAATCGTGCAATCATATTGTGTTGACTTTCTCTTTGACTCGGCAACTAGCTTGGATTTCTGTTTGGTAATATTTGGAATCGTTTGTGCCACATTTAGACTATTTCAAATGATTCAACACTTGTGCTAAGGTGAATTTACATAGCTCCTTTTTACTGATTTACATTTTTGGGGTGAAACATGTTTAAACATTTTTGATACACTAGCAATTACTTATTTTCATTATGTTGAAACTTGTGGATTCATTTGACTGTAACAAAAGAGACACAGTACAATCATTAACATTGATCAAGCCACCTGTTTAGATTATAGCGCTATAGGTCTGACAAACCCATCCCCCCGCATAAATTCAAGGATGATCGAAAACAGTTACACTTTTACTAACTTGCGAGTTAGCTAGGTCTCAGTCGACACAAGGTTTGATTGTACAAAAGATGCATTGTTACATGTCGGACTCATACTCTTACATTATACAACTGTGATTCTTGTACAAACTATTGTTATCTATTACATTCAAAAACCTATGTATTCTCACCAACTATTTATAGTTGACCCCCCCATCTTTCCAACTTAACATGTTTCAGGTATTAATGGAAGTTGTACAAGTCTTGGAACACGTAGGAGCTTTGGACCTAGTTTATATTAATCAACTTTTGTAATCATTACCTGTAAGGCAAATTGTAAATTGTTTAATATTATTCAACTTTCATTTAGTACCATGAGCTATTGAACAATCATCACTATGTGGCACCTCGATGTTTCCGCCATCGGTTGGGGTGTTACATAATGAACAATTGAATTGCTTGGTTGATGTGGACTCGGAGGACGATTACATGGCTTACGATTAGTTTATGTCATCTTGTTTCAAATAACAAATACTGAGACTTTTAAATTTTGAGCCTCTTGACTATTGATCTTACTACTATTATTATTACTATATAGGTTTTAGTGTTTTACATTATATACACACACATACATACCTATGCACACACACACACATTATGTAACTACCGGCATCCCACTGATATCTCACCGCAAAAATTGATATATCAAATATCTCCTTGACCGAAAACTGATATTTCACCGCATTAACTGCTTAGAAGGGTAGGAAAGATGTTCCATTTTTTGACCATAGTTCTTAAACGTCTCAAAAGAATCAAGACAGTAATATTTCATCTTCTTAATAGGCTGACCACCCTCACAAGCTTTGTAACCAGCAACCAAACCTTGATGGCGACCTGAGCTAGAAATTTGTTGTAAACATTCCCAAGTGTTTGATTAAATTCTGTCGAATGTAGGAGATAAGTTACAACCTGCTGAAACCCAAAACGGGTAAAGTCTCATTTGCGAACAAAGATATACAAGTCCCCCCAATTACTTCTTTAAGCCTCCGAGCTGGCACCTTGGTCCAGCTGTCTTTAACTTCCATTTTCCCATAAATAACCACATTGGGCACCACTTGTAACACACTTATCCTTTCTCTAGTACTAGTGGGAATGCCCGCGCGTTGCAGCGGGTGTCCTAGTTGACATCAGATTAAAATTATGATGCTTATTACGAACCATAACCCATTACGGGTTTTTAAGATTTTGCTCCATTCAACGGAAAATTGTCATATAAATTTTCATTCTACAGGTAACCGCATGATGTTGCGGCAACGAAAAATTATAATATCTCGCTACAATTTTTGTAGCTATAACGTGAAATAATCATCATATTCCATATTTACAGCTAAGAACACCCAATTTTTACTTTGTTCTTGTAAAGTAAATTATACACATCTTCATAATCTTGGTCGACTTCAATAACCCCAAAAAGTCGTATCGTCTCACCAAAACTTAAACCAACTCATATTTTATTTAGTGTTTAATACATTTAACTAAAAATCAAACTAACTTTACCACCAACTCAACTTTGTTTTTCTTTTATAGCCACTTCATCGTCCTTTCTTTTTGAGGAAAGATGTGATACAATTATTGTTATTTCACCTTCTTTGCAAATAAGTTACCTGTAAAACTATTATTTGTATAATTTGCTTTGGTCAAACAAAGTAATCTATAGTTCATCAATAAGATTAGAGGTGATTTTATAGTATAAAACACATATATGCTTAATATGTAGCATAACATTAGAAGGTTAGGTAGCCACCGGTATGTTAATATTTTGATGATCCTTTGTTTATCTAAAAAACAAAAAAAAAAATGTTTCTCTTAAAGGTTCATAAAAGTATACAACTTGTAACCAAGTTGAGAAAATCAAATCATTACCTTATCTTATGCAAGTTAAAAGCCCACAAATTTGACATAACCCTTTATCCATCAAGAGGCTTGTTGAAAATACAAGATCTAAACTAAATACAATACTCAACCAAAGACAAATACAAGAACACCAAAATAGCGACAAAACAAGTGACCAAATCTTATTAGTTTACCCAAACCAAAAACACCCCCAATACCAAGATCTCAGCAAATCACTGAGATCATAAAGAATAATACGAATACAATGTTAGTCTGCTGATTGTTTAGATCAGCAGACAGATAGATGATACAAGACTAATACAAAGACTTACAGACGAGTAAAACAAATACAGACACTTGATACCAGACGAGAGAAAGACGAGAGAAACTACAAAGAGAAAAATAAGAAAATATCAGTGTAAAGGACAAATGATCAGAGAGACACTCCTTTTATATGAGAACTCAGAAGGTTCGATCAGCTTTCAATCCACGCCAACAATCTCAACCGTCAGATTAAATCCAACGATCAAGAATAAAGCCCACCATATAAGGCTAAGAGCCCAGCAATAAGATAAGCCCATTCAGCTACCAAATATCATGTCCATTTACCAATAAGTCAAGCCCAGCTGACCTACACACTCAACAAACTTATTAGCCCAATACAGAAACATTACAATATTCCACAATATTCCAATACGACTTAAATAACGTATTAGTAATTGAATTAGACTATTTGAACATCGTTACTTTTCTTTTTAACATTCCCCCTTAATTCAATTACTAAATACATCTGTTAAACCCAGCTTATCACACAACAACTCATGTTGTGCACCATATAAACCTTTCGTGAATATATCAGCTATCTGCTGACTTGTATCAACCTTTATAGGTTGAACAAATCCAGAATTAACCTTTTCTCTAAAGAAATGAAGATCAATTTCGAAGTGCTTTGTACGATCATGGAAAACCGGGTTTTCAGCAATCGAAATTGCAGATTTGCTATCACAATACAACCTAAGAGGTAATTCAGATTTAATTCCTAATTCAGACATAAGATTAGACAACCACATCAGCTCACAAGTAGTCGAGCACATTGCTCGATACTCGGCTTCAGCCGTTGACCTAGAAACAACGCTTTGTTTCTTGCTTTTCCAGGAGATAAGATTATCTCCTAAAAAAATGCAGAAACCTGTAACCGACTTCCGAGTAAGAATACATTTAGCCCAGTCTGCATCCGAATATGCAGACAATACAAACTTATCACTTTTTTTGACCCACAGACCTTTCCCTGGTGAAGCTTTAAGATACCTTAATAGCCTTAAAGCAATACGTAATATCGCTTCACTAGGTTTATGCATGAATTGACTTAAAAACTGTACAGTATAACTGATATCTGGACGAGTTATAGACAAATAGATTAGCTTTCCTATCAATTTTTGAAACCCAGTAACATCATCAAGAAGTTTTTCAGACTTATTACCTTTCATAGTTAAGATATAATTCTGTTCAATAGGAAAATTAACTGGTTTACAACCTAAGTATCCGTATTCACTTAACAAGTCCAAACAATACTTTCTTTGATTTAGACAAATTCCTTCCTGAGAATATAAAACTTCTATTCCCAAAAAATATTTTAATTTGCCTAAATCTTTTATTTGAAAGTTTTCTTTAAGCAATTTTTTAACATTACAAATCTCACTATCATTGTTACCGGTAATAACAATATCGTCCACATATACAAGCAACACAACAAAAACACCATTATTAGACTTAATAAACATTGAGTAGTCACACACACTACGAACAAAACCCATACTCAACAACACATTTACAAGCTTTTCATTCCATTGTCTCGGAGCTTGTTTAAGCCCGTACAACGACTTAATTAGCTTGCAAACTTTAGACTCATTTCCTGAACTATACCCTTCGGGCAACGACATATAGACATCTTCACTAATTGACCCATAAAGAAAAGCGTTATTTATGTCGAGTTGAAATAACGACCAGTTGTTTTGGACAGCTAAACTAATGACGGACCTAACAGTAACCATCTTAACTACCGGAGAAAACGTTTCTCCAAAATCTATGCCTTCACGTTGATTATATCCTTTAGCAACCAAACGTGCTTTAAACCTTTCTACTTCGCCATTGGACTTATACTTCACTTTGTATACCCATTTGCACCCAATAGCTTTCCTATTGGGTGGCAAATCAGTAACAGTCCACGTTTGGTTTCTATACAAAGCCTCCATCTCACTATTCATAGCCTCTATCCACCTTGGATCCTTAGAGGCTTCATAGTAAGATGTCGGTTCACTAATCTTATTTACATTAGACACAAAACACATGTTTTCACTTGATAAGTTTGAATAATTTACAACCTTATCAAGCCCATATTTAACCTTACCATCTAACACATAGTCACTAAACCTTTTCGGTAACACAGACTCTCTATTAGAATGTCTTATGTTACTAGACCTATTTCCCTCAGGAGTCGTAGTCTCATCATTTGATGTTTCAACATCCGAGGTGGTAGTCCCTTTACCACTAGAACTACTAGGTGGCTGATCTCTTGAACGATCTACCTCACTAGTAGCTCTAGGAAAGTCATCTAAACCATCCTGAGGAGAAACATCATGAGCACTAACAGTTCCCCCTTCATCATCGGGAAGATTTGTGTTACAAGTTGTAACATTGTCACCTTTAGAAACCTCAGTTTCCATACTATCAAAAAAATTAATATGATTTAAATCTTGAAAAACAGATTCTTTAAACTCAGTTTTAAACGGAAATATGTTTTCATAAAATTTTACATCCCTAG
Organism: Ambrosia trifida; assembly: GCA_028751855.1. Taxonomy (NCBI): domain Eukaryota; kingdom Viridiplantae; phylum Streptophyta; class Magnoliopsida; order Asterales; family Asteraceae; genus Ambrosia; species Ambrosia trifida. Next base: position 103,532,394 of record CM054123.1, on the reverse strand, counting down.
AAAATTCTATTTCTTTTGTTTCTAAACAAAAAATTTTATAACCTTTCTTCAAAAAAGAATAACCAAGCATAACACTTTTGTCAGCCCTACTAAACATTTTATCAGACTCATTCAAAATAGTTTTAAAGCACAGATAACCGAAATTTTTAAGGTGACTAAGAGTTGGGGGGAACCCATGTATAACCTCATACGGACTTTTACCACCTAGAACAGACGAAGGAACCCTGTTAATAAGATACGAAGCAGTAAGCACACAATCAGACCAGAATCTCAAGGGAACATTGCTTTGAAAAAGTAAAGCCCTAGCTGTGTTAAGAAGGTGCCTATGTTTTCTCTCCACAACACCATTTTGTTGTGGAGTATAAACACATGACGTTTGATGTAAAATTCCTTTCTTATTACAAAAATCAGTCATCTGTTTATTTACGAACTCAGACCCGTTATCACTTCTGAAAACCTTTATACATTTGGAAAACTGGGTTTTTACCAACTCATAAAAATTTAGTAAATTTTCGAACACTTCACCTTTTCCTTTTAACATATATACCCATACAGACCTTGAATAATCATCAACGACCGTCAAAAAATATTTGTATCCTTCCCTACTAGTGACCCTGTAAGGACCCCATACATCAAGATGCACAAGATCCCCTACATTTCTTGTTTTATGATCACTAAGAGGGAAAGGTACCCTGACCTGTTTGGCCTTATGACACACATCACACGGACTTGATTCAGACTCACTAATGTTCAAAGAATTTTTTAACACAGCTAGAACTTGACTAGATGGGTGACCTAGTCTGCTATGCCAAAGACCTTGTTCACTAATACTGTTAAAACATAGATTACTAATACTCACATTATTGCCTACAAAATATAGACCATCTTGTTGTCTACCAGTCACCAGGATTTTCCTTGACTTGGAATCCTGAATACAACACTTATGTTCATTAAACAAGACATCTAGTTTATTATCCTTAGCTAGTTTGTGCACAGAAACAAGATTCACACAATAATCAGGTATAAAAAATACATCAGTCAATATAACCCCATCTGCAAGTTTTATGTCTCCTATCTTAGACACTTTAGCATGAGTACCATTAGGATGTTTTACTTCCAGATTTAGTTTAGAAACATCAACACAGTTAATCATATACTTATCTGATCCTACCATATGTTGATTAGCCCCTGAATCCATTATCCACCCAAACAATAAAGCATACTTAACTAGACTAGAACAACAAGAGACATTTTTAAACATAGAGGACAATTTATTTAAGACAGACAAACTTGAAAAACCTGTTACAACAACAGACTCACCTCCAACATTCGAACTTTGAGGATCTGTTGCCGGTTTCTCACTTATTAAACTCATCAGCTTATTAATCTGCTCAGAAGTAAATGGAGACACAGGAGCAGTAGAAGAAGTACAAACATTATTACTAGAGACTGTTGACTTTCCACCAAACCTGTTACCAATATTGTTATTTCTAAAATTTTGAGTAGCAGGTTTTTTCTTAAAATCTGGTGGATACCCAACAATCTCATAGCATCTATCAACAGTATGACCTATCCTATTACAATGTGTACATTTTAAGTTAGGATTAGGTCCTACATTACCACTTCTTCTATTATTAACTTGACTGTTTGTTTTTGTAAAGAAAGAAACACTGGTATTTTTTCCATTACTATTAGATTTCCTATGTGACTCCTCTCTAGACACAATTGCAAAAGCATGTTTGACACTAGGCAGTGGATCTTGCAACAAAAGATTTGTTCTAACAGGTTGATAAATTTCATCAAGACCCATCAAAAACTGCATAAGTTTTATTAGACTACTGAAATTATTAAACTCTTTTGAAGCCTCACAAGTACATGTAGGTAACTGAACTATGGAATCAAACTGTTTCCACATTGTATTTAACTTGTGATAATATTCAGACACAGTACTACCATTTTGACTCATAGAACAAATGTTTTGATGCAAGTTAAACACTACTGACCCATCCACCTTATCATATGTTTCCCTTAAATCTATCCAAACATCTCTAGCAAATTTGGAAAATACTTGACCAAGATACAATTCATCACTCACAGAATTCAATAACCAAGACAAGACCACAGAATTGCATCTATCCCATTGTTTTCCTAATACTTCATCATCAATAGGTCTAACAGCAGTACCATCAATAAAACCAAATTTGTTTTTAGTTTCAAGAGCTAATTTCATTGCATTAGACCACACCTTATAGTTTTCAGTTCCCTTTAGTTTTAAACTTATTATGGTCAAGGAACTTGTGTCACTAGGGTGAATATACAAGGGGTCTCCTATATCCAATTTACTAATTAAGGTTCCAACATTGACAATGGACCCTCCACCAGAAGCAGTGCCACCACCACCCTGGGTAGAGTTATCATCATCAACCATTTTGGAACAATCAATTAATCACACAGACAAATAACAGACAAACACAGTACAGTTAGCAAAAAACTAACAGATACAAAGAACGAAACAAACAAAACAGAACACAATCACAAAAAAATAGATGACCAACCCTAAGAAGACGAAACTGTGTCAGTGTTCAGATAGTGGGTTCATCACTCAAGGGTGCCCACCCAGATCTTAACACAGGAGTCTTTTTAAACTAAAAGAAAAAATGAATACAAAGAAATATCCAGACAATTAACACAACAAATCCCAGACAAATCAGACACACAAGACAAAACAAGACACCACAGAGTTGGCCCAATACCGGTCCACCTAACCCGGTCAGTGGCCCTAGACACACGATAGACAACAAACAAAACAAAGATTACAGAACGATCTCACCAAGAGGGGGACCCAAGTTAGGGTTCTCCAACCTGTAACCTGTACCTTCACTTAGGGTACAGAGCTACAGGAGCAATTGAAGCAATAAGGACCACTCCTCCAGGTCCAGTATCCAATACAGTTCCACAAAGATCCACCAACGCTGTAACCTGTACCTTCACTTAGGGTACAGCCTTACAGAGACTTGAGGTCAACAAGACGTACACCTCCAAGATCAGCAACAAATGCACTTTTCCCAAGATCTGAATCAACAATAATACAAGACAAATACCACTACAAGATAATCAATAGATCAAATCTACTAAGAAGATAAGATCTACTGAAATACAATATCAGATCACCACCTATTAATTAGGTAAGATCTAAAATACAAAAAACAAGACACAACTATTTAGATCTGTTAAGAGAACTAACAGATCTGACCATGCATGAACCAGATCTAAACAGATCAGATCCAAACAACAAGACCACAGCGGAAGACAAATCAAGAAACCACAATATCAAGAGCCTTAAGCTCTGATACCATGTTGAAAATACAAGATCTAAACTAAATACAATACTCAACCAAAGACAAATACAAGAACACCAAAATAGCGACAAAACAAGTGACCAAATCTTATTAGTTTACCCAAACCAAAAACACCCCCAATACCAAGATCTCAGCAAATCACTGAGATCATAAAGAATAATACGAATACAATGTTAGTCTGCTGATTGTTTAGATCAGCAGACAGATAGATGATACAAGACTAATACAAAGACTTACAGACGAGTAAAACAAATACAGACACTTGATACCAGACGAGAGAAAGACGAGAGAAACTACAAAGAGAAAAATAAGAAAATATCAGTGTAAAGGACAAATGATCAGAGAGACACTCCTTTTATATGAGAACTCAGAAGGTTCGATCAGCTTTCAATCCACGCCAACAATCTCAACCGTCAGATTAAATCCAACGATCAAGAATAAAGCCCACCATATAAGGCTAAGAGCCCAGCAATAAGATAAGCCCATTCAGCTACCAAATATCATGTCCATTTACCAATAAGTCAAGCCCAGCTGACCTACACACTCAACAAACTTATTAGCCCAATACAGAAACATTACAATATTCCACAATATTCCAATACGACTTAAATAACGTATTAGTAATTGAATTAGACTATTTGAACATCGTTACTTTTCTTTTTAACAAGGCTTCATATAAACCACTCCAAACTCAGGTTAATCCTAATTCAAGATATAAGATTAGTCTTGAGATGATATTTGCCTTTGTAGTTAACTATGAACACTAATGATTTGTCAATAACATTGGCAACAAGTGTTCAAGTGAACGTGTCTGGCTTATTGGGGCCATCCAAACATAAGACTTTTCCTATTAAGGTAAACCTTAACTTTGAAACTGGCTTGTAGCCTACCCAAAAATGTGTTTCGGTATCGTGTGTTGGAATCAAAATGTTAAATCAAGAAATTTAGAAATATTATAAAGTCAAACAGAAGATCTTAGCGTCAAAACAGGAACAATTGTGTCAGATATTTAGAAGTTGTGTTGGTTAGGATTAGTCAGTTAATTAACCGTTTGTATGGGTATAAATAGCCCAACTATGTATCATTTTATTGTGTGGGAATATTAGTATTATTGTATGCATATCTTTATTTCGAAACCCTATGTTTCTTTATCGAGTCCAAGCACAATGATGTGCATACTCATATCAATCCATTGTTCATCTTATTACCAAGTACAATATGCAAGGCAGGGCAAAACTCAACATCGTTTACACCACAAACTGGCGAAAGAAAAGAAAACATCGGATGGCGAAAATGCCTTTACATATTTTGAAAAATCAAATATACGCTTGGGCCTTGGTTGCCTCTTCTATTCTGTTAAAAAACAGTTTAATTGGTCAAAAACTTTAGGTTAGTTTTCATCTTCCAGCATGTTTTCAACCAGTTTTGGTATAAGGCTATAAGCGGAACCGTATACATACCTGGTAGCCAATAAACATTTAAAATATGCATGACCTTAATAAAAAAAGGTCTCCAATACATAATACCTTAAAAAAACACTATTACACTAACAATCTAAATATCTGAATAAAATGTTTGTATTGATTAAAAATAAACTTCATGCAATTTCAACTCATTTGATGGGTTCCCATTTTAGTTTCACAAGTAAATGAGTCAAAAATTGCCACTTGTACGATGCAACAAACAACACATACCTTTTGATATCCTCAGCAGCTTGCTTATGTCTTCGTATCTGAAGTTCAAGTATGTGAACGCGTGTTGCTCTAGCCTGAAAAGGGTTTATTTTTTTGGGTTGAGTAAATAGAACTTGAAACCATAACAGATTTAAAAATTAAAATTATTGGAGAAAAAGTTGCATACCTTATGTGGACGTAATGAATTGAGAAGGTGATGCAAATTTTTGAATATAAGAGAAATGTCTTCCACTCTCCTTGCATATTGTGATGGCCTGGCTATTAAAACATCAGCTAGCTCTAAAATATGCAGTTGGAGTACCCTATTTAGTGACCTCAATTCCTTATTGAAATCTAGAACATATGAGTCATACGTTACCATGTGTCCAATTAACATGTTAACAAATCTTTTAGAATGGAAATTAACAATCTTGCAAATTATTAAAATTGTCGCTAATTTTGATATGAATAAAATTAACTGGGAAATTAAAGGATCGTATACCAAGATTTGGGCCTTTTGGGTACAATTGACGAACCCCCTGATCTTCTAAACCTGGCAACACATCACCAGGCTACAAATTGAAATCAATAACAGACAGATTAACATGCATGAACAAGGTGAACACAAAGCAAGAAAAATGAGACGCTAAAGATATTGATCGTTTAGTTGTTAGTGAAATGATTACAAAGTGGGAAAGTATCTCTCCAGTACATAAATGGAAATAACGAATCATTTACATAAATGGGGGTTTATTATTTTACAAATTACATTTGGGGGTATTGGGGAAAAAACTGAAAATGGTGATGTATGGAACTTGTTTGGCGGTATCAAAAAAATAAAAAGTTGATGCCGCCAACCCATTTGGCGGTATCAGTTGGGCTTTGTCAGTGTGTTTAATGCCGCCAATTGAAGTAGAGGGATCAAAAAAAAATAGCTAGATGCCGCCAAATGAAATGGAGGGGTCACCTCTTCATGCCGCCAATCCGGTTAGAGGTGTCATTGATGCCGCCAATTGATTTGGTGTGTTCTTCAATATTGCCGTCATGATCCCGCCAATCCATTTTCATGCATTAAAACCAGCAAATGAAAATCAGTCTTCACCTGCAAACCATGCAGCCTATAAGACACACTCACAAGGTCTCTAGCATTGCATGCAATGGTCTTGTAAGTTGCAGATGATTTGATAGGCAAATAGTGTTCTTGGGAGTGTAAGAATTCAGGCTTTGAAGGTTATAAAATGGAGGTTGAGGTGAAGAAGGAGCACCACCCACATCCAAGAACACACCATCAACACTACAATCTCCATCTGAAACCTTTGAAATTTATAAAAAATCATACCAACCAAATTCCTCCCACCATGAATCAAAACATGAACTTACACCCTGGTCCCCTAAACGACGATGTGTTGTATCTGCGTGATCGACATCGTGCCTTTCACGTTTTCACAGACGAGGAAAACTTCAATAGAGTTATGATGGTAAAGCGTAGCGATAGAGCAATATGGAGGTTACTTCGTGACCACCCTGTTATAGGACGGGTTCGTCACCTTATCGATGCTGCAGGGTTTGGTGGCCTCATAGATTGTGGTTATCGATACGTTGACCACTCCTTGACAACAGCTTTGGTGGAACGATGGAGGCCCGAAACTCACACGTTCCATCTTCCATTTGGTGAAGCTACTGTCACCTTACAAGATGTTAACGTCTTGTGGGGGTTACCTATTGAGGGAGCTGTTGTGTCTGGGGTAGATGATAATTTGTCTACTGCCGACGCAATAGCGTTGTGCCGACGATTCTTAGGTGTTACGCCTACAGAGGCCCAAATGTCTGGCAAGTCCGTTTTGGGTACTGTTATTATTGATAAACTAAAGCAGGACTTTGTTGAAGCAGAGGCTACGGATGAAGAGTGCATTTTTCGTGCTCGTTTAATCCTTTTCTTTTTGATCGGTTCCACCTTACTCCCTGATAATAATAATAATAATAGAATAAATGTTTTTTACTTAAGATTTTTACGAGACCTGAACCGTACAACATCTTATAGCTGGGGCAGTGCGGTTCTGGCTTGTTTATACAGGCGGCTTTGTGATGCCACCCAGCCGGATAGGAAAGCCGTGACCGGACCCATGATGCTCCTTCAAGTATGGGCATGGGAGAGGATCCGGTGTCTCGCGCCACGACCACCCTCAAACCGGTTTGATTATACTTGCCCGATAGCGGCTCGGTATATATCGCAAATCCCAGTTTGATTATACTTGCCTGCATGGCATCCCTTTGTATTTTTTTTTTCTGAACACGTTTTTTAACATGTTAATTTTGTAGGTGGCGAGACCGGCGGTTAAACTTCGCGGAGGTGGCCACACACTGCCTCAAGACATACCGTTCACAGCTACAATCGTTGGACGAGGAGATGGTATGTTAGTAATTATTTTTAGTTTTTTGTATGTATTAATCATGCATTTATTGTGTTTTGTTACTGACTTAAGTGTTTGTTTTTAGTTCAACTGGACCCCCTACAACTCGGTTTTGGACCGACTACCGGCAATGTGCTCAAACGGGATGGAAAGCTGGAGGAGTTGCTATCCCCTTATATGCTTTGAGATCGTTGAGCATCATTACCCTCAACGGGTTTTGAGGCAATTCGGCATGGTCCAGTACATACCTCCCCAGATAACCTTAGCCGTACCCACGGCTCGGCTTGAAACACTGCATGCTTTGGGGCGGCAAGGACACACCGGGGCAGACTGGATGAGTAGGCATGAAGCCTACGTCAATGCATGGAATAACCGTCGTAACACGGTTATCCGCTCTGAACTCATAAGGACAGCTTCAACCCAGCCCGGTTATATGCAATGGTATATGGGGGCGTACCGTTGCATTTATTGGAAATCCGGGTGTAGCACCGGCCCCAGCTGGCGGTTTCCAAGACGACGGTGCTAGAATCCAGTTGATGGTAAAGCATTTTTACGTGCCTAATTCATACATTAATTATTTTCGCAATTTGGTGTTTCTAACTAAAAATTTTGTTTGCAGAGGGATGCCATGGGTGATATTTACCGGTCATCTCAGGAGGCCTTTAATAATCCTCAGGCATTCGCCACGCAGCTTGAGCGCATACAAAACACGGCGTTTCACAGTATGATGATGTCACACAATGCCGGACACTTACAAAATCCGACGCATCTTACCATGGACGCCGTTGACTTGTCGGCACCTGCACGGCCTCAAAGGGTGCGCCGGCGACGCGCTCCCCGTCAGGTGCCGGAAAACGTGCCGGAAAATGAAGACCAAGCTGCTGGAAGTCACTATGACGCTGGGTTTCGTGCATCTGTTGCGGCCAGCAACAATCAGAACCAGACCGGGGGATATGTCCTGCAATTCATGGACAGTGGATTGGACCAGATGGGAACTCCATTTGGATTGGGTGGATCATTCGTACAGGGAACTGGTCATGTTGGTGGGTCCGGTGGCAGTCAACCGGGGGAGATGGGTCCGCTAGCTAACTTTCGTGCAAGCGGAATTGGCATCGGAGATAGTTGGGCGTTTCCTTCATCACCGGGTTACGTGACGCCTGTTGGACAGGGGTTGGCACGGTTTGATCACGACCTTTTTAGTGATTTTCATTACCATGCCCCGCATAATTCGTGTGATAAAGGACCTTCAAGCCGGCCAGGACCATCGACCACGCTGAATTTAAACCTCTTTCCTGATGATGAGTACGGTAATGAAGGAGCACCACCCGCCAACCAACCACCCAGGAGGCAATCTGAACGTCTTCAGAATCAGGGACCCTCGAACGATCTGGACTGGTTTAACTAGTAACATTGTCGAATTCAAGTGTGTTCATAATTACTAATTATTGTTTTGCTTTATAAATATATGAATATATCAATCGTTTAGCCACCTGTGATTCGAACATTGATTTGCTTTATAAAATTAAAATCCAAATAAAAGCGTTAAACACTAAAACAAGATTACGTAATCATTTATCGGTGGCCCGAAAACGGCTCGGAGGTGTTTTTCTCAAAACCCACACTATGTTGAAAACGGGCCAGGCTGCCCTCTTTGGGCCTCTGTGCAGCCTGGCTGGGCCTGCCGAACAGGTAACCTGACTGACGGACGCGTTGCCCTTGGGTAACACACGGGCGTCGCACGAAGTCCAGGCGGTTTTCGGGTCTTCGGGCCTGATCCCGGTGGCCCGAAAACGGCTCGGAGGGATAGATTTATTTAAATCAAATAACACACAGACTTTCCATTTTTGGAATGTCTCAAACAAATAATACAAATATGATAGATTTATTTAAAACAAATATTACAAATTTATTTAACAACTGTTTTTCAAAACTAGTCACTCAAACTATACAATCTACGGATTTACAAGACACTATATTTTCCGAGATCACCTATTCCAATATTCTACCACCGTTTCTTGTTGCATAGTTCATTAAGTTTCTGTTTCGCACCTTCAATCACAATTGCTTTGTTGAAATCAACAATAGCTTGTGTTGTGCACCCAGAAACTTCTCTTTTCCAGTCAGCGGGAACTCAGGACCGCATTCAGATTCAAACCCATCTGAATTTGATCCAGGAGAACATGGTTCTACCCGTTGAATATGTGTACCAAATCTACAGGTACCCAATGTTCAAACCAGCCTGCCATACGAAAGTAGTACGGTGAAGAATCGCATCATCCGTTGCCGGACAGGTCGCTAATGACGTGATGTGATTCATCAACACCGGATGGCGTGGGTTTGCCTGGAAAGTAGACCCGCCTAAAGAGCCCGTTGGAATGTCCAGCGTTGGTAGACTAGAGGCCCAATACCCCCCAACGATCCATAACTCTCTAATATTTTAAACTAAACCCTCAATGTTGCATTCTACACGTGTTATACCACGTGTAGATGTATTGAGAGGTGTAGTTTAATGTGGATGTAACACCGATCCAAAGACACCGCTTTTTTGGACCCCAGAAAAGCGATGCCAAGCGGGGGATGAAACGGCAGACGATGCTGTTAAGCATGACTCATCCCCGCCGAAAACAGTTAAAACTCCATGTGAATGTAACATCGACCCAATATCAATAAAAATCCGTACCATCCAGAACAATTGCAGGAAAAGTATTATATCATATATTGGGGGGGTTTATTGTGGTTTGTAGTCTGAATGGTTTGGAGAGAATGGGCAGGGGGCTTATATAAGAAATGAAGCCTAGAACTCAATTGGCGGCATCAATGTATATGAATGAAATGGCGGCTTCAATGTCAACAACCCAAATGGCGGCATCAACTTTATTTTGTTAGATGCCGCCAAACAAGTTCCATACATCACCATTTTCAGTTTTTCCCCCAATACCCCCCAAATGTAATTTGTAAAATAATAAACCCCCCATTTATGTAAATGATTCGGAAATAACTTAAAAGTGCATCGTTCGCACTACTCGTTGCCTTTTAGATTCTGTTTTTTAGTAGAAAACTAAGCCCAGCATCAAAGACCACACATTAGAAAGGCGCGAGTTTAGACACGTTTAGTTGAAAGAAGCAATGCAGGGTGACCAACATAATTTCCCGCAAAATAGATCACAACATAATTTCCCGCAAAATAGATAAATATGGCTTGTTTTGGTCAAAATGTTGACTTGTATCCATTATAAGATTGCCCAAGAAATTTCGTAATTTTCGACAGGACAGATAATTATAACCAGATCATGTATAACCCTGGTACAAACATGGGTGCGTGCATATTACTTCCCTGATGATACTACACTGATGCAAAAGGGTAGGTCAGGAAACAAGGTTAGCACAACAAGGACAGATGGAGATGACACACATGATACATCTGATTCTTGCTCTTCGAAACCAGCAAACAAGTGGGTCAGGTCAACATCGTCCCGGTAGGGTCAGGTTAACATCGTCTCACCGGGATAAAGGGTAGGTCAGGAAAGCATGAGAAGATGAAAAAAATGGTGAAGTCACTTATAGGAATTATGCTCTAATAAAAATAGGTGGTTTGAATGTTCCTCTGTTACACCCAACAATAAGATTAGACATTACTATGAATCATTTTAGATAATGACTCGCAATCCGTTCAAAACTCTCAAAACTAAGTAAAAAACAAGATACATTAAAAAAGGTCCATTACTACCTGTCGGCATCATCCAAATTTCTAAGTTGCTGCTTTTCATCTTCAGCAAATCAAGTGCAACCTGGACATCAACAAGAAAGATTATTATTTTTAGTCAAACTCATTTTATCATAAAGCAGGTTAATGAAAGATGGCAAACTATTGGAACTTATTAATACCATGCATCCATAGTAGCAACCACATTAATACACCTTTCTCCTAGAAATAAAAGTTGGTTTTTATTTTTAAGATGTCATGAGGTTGCCTTTGAACATCAAACAAGCAAAAATTGTTTGGATGGTATATAACAGAAATTTCCAGGTCATTAAACTTTTAGTTAATTGTTGGCGAGCAGTAAGCACTGCTGCACCTAAATTTGCTCATAAAGGGGTCATGACATCTACTAAAGTAAGCTTTATATGTTTACACAATATCAAGTTCATCACCAATATGTAGCTGCATGGTCAATTAGAAAACATGCAGCTCCGCAGTTCTTTTTGATTAAATCTATAGAGACTTAAATCTAGCAACCCAGGTCTAAACGTATTTCGTTAAAAAAAATTAGATTATTACACTAACAATAAGTAACATTTTGACCCGTTACCCAACCCAATCACATAGCGACATATACCACAAGTCTTATTGACACATACCAACAATAATACGGTGATCGCAATTCAATGTGACAGGCATGTCTGATGCACACATGAACTCTCCAGCCGCTAAACGAGAAATAACCCACTTCTCAGCTGCACATAGTTTATTTAATTAAGTGTTATCATTAGGTTGATAAATAGAAATAAACTTTATTGCAAACAGGATTTAAAAATGAGTTAATTCATCTACTAACCAAATCCAACTGCTAGAATGCCAGCCTAGGGTGGATTTATGATGGCACAATACTGAATTATGTTTGAAGACGGTGCTAATCGTTTAACAAAAAAGTGGGAACCATTCAGGCTTCATAATTAGCTGGTTTCAAGCTGTTTACTTGAATTGAAGAGGGTGTATATGTTTTTCTTGCAAATAAAAAATCATACATAAAAGACAGTAAAAACAAAAAAAAAACTTCCCAAGTAATTGAGTTTCACCTAAAAGCATAATGGTTCAGAGTAACTGATCGGTGTCGAAGGACCGGTCAAAAATAAGAATTTTAGAAAAGACCAACTACCTTATTAGTTAGGGTAAGTCGGGTGTCGAACCACGAGGAGTATTGTGGAAAGTGTTATTTTTTTAACAACTAAATTAAACTAGACGGAAATATAAAATTGATTGGTTGATTGATTTGCAAATAATAAAAACGACTTAAAAGAAAGTGATTTGTAAACAATATAAAAAATAGTGACCTCTCCAGGATCCTGGTTAATCACTTTAGACAAGGTTTATTTAGTTTGCCAATTGATATCACATAGACATGATATGTGGATTAATATGATTGATAAAGAAGGTTGATTAATGACTTTGCTGACAGCCAATAACTAGACCGCGACTGTTGACTCGGTTGATTATCACCTAACAATATCTTAATGACTCGCAGTATTGAAAGACACAACTTGTAAATATTCAATGACCCTCGGTAAGAAACCGTGTTGGTTGATGAAATCTAAAACAAGCATATCATTCAAAAAACGTTCAACATCAATATTAAAAATAAACCACAATCGAAACTGAAAGTTTAAACATTCAAATCTCAATTCAATTGTTTGACAAACATAAAACCTTGTTCTAGTAACTAACCATTCACCCGGAGAGGATCACGGGTGATTAGCCGCTCATGACTAGGGTAGAAACCTCCCTCTTATTTTCTTTTGTCTTCTCCAATCGCCCGCTGTCCTCCTTGATAATATATATTTTTCGTTTTCTCGTGAAAATAATATGGCCAAAGAATGATAATAAAAATCCCCACGAATTGATGTGCACCCCCTTTTATAAATATGCGGCTCCTATCTTCTAGAATTTATAGGTGCTCAAACTTTAACCCTCAAAATCCAAATTGGAATTTTGTTTCTGGCCCATCCACGTGACTTTGTCACATTTTAGTTTTAAGTTTTATTTTATTATTATTATTATTATTATTATTATTATTATTATTATTATTACTACTATTATTATTATTATTACGTCGTGATCTCGACTCGGGTGTTCTTGACTTAACAAAAGTTCCTTCGGCTCACACGCGCTACACAATTCCATTCTAAGTCTATCCATTTTAGCCGCTTTACCTGCACATCCAAACTTCGCGTAGTCATCTTATTCATGACATATAAACATTTAAATTACACTAAAAGCACCCAATTAAGAATCTTAAACACCATGATTGACCCCGTCCATCAGTAATACCTCGAAAGCAGCTACCAAACATCCCAAATCGCCACTGAGACCGCACCTGAACGTACGTCGCTGCAGACCTATCCGCTACACTATTTTCGCAGCTCAATATCGATGTCCTTTGTCGTTATTTGGTCACTAAATGCAGCTTAAACACTCCCAAATCACCAAACACATCAACCGGCTATTCCCCCAATCAGTTGTCGCCTTGACACCCGTACAGCGGCTACTTGTGGTTGTTGTTGTTTGACCGGATTCTAGCAACGTTGAACTCAACAGCCCTGCGCCAAGAGGCAGTGTATCAACATGCAAAAACCAGGCGTACAAATATATTTTACAAGCCCGGCTGGCTTCCAAGATTTACATGTGTTTTATATGCCTGCGCTGATTTAAATGTGCTGGATTTCAAGTCCATCACATTACATTGTCTCTTTAATCATATCCTGCACATTCATAATAACGAAAATCCAGCACATTCTCATTCCATACGAATGACAGACTCAAACGAAGATAAAGGAAGTTTACCAACAAAAAAGTCAATAGCTCTAGCAGTTGAGTCAAAACTGAAAGTAAAAAAAGTTGAGTTCCACTTTGCACATCCCAATGTCTAGCAGACCGATCCGCACTCCCTGTAATCAATCACCTATCGATACTACATCAAAACACTAACAAATCTAGTTCATATACTCCTATTTGCTGCTGTTTTTTGCGTGATTACACAGGTTCAATTCGTAAACTAATGGAAACAAATTATGATGAAAACAATAAAGAAAATAGGAGGATGATTTTTTTATAGATGAAAACGCCATTTAACTCCAAATTTGAAGAGTGACACATGTCACTAACTTATTCCTTCCTACACTTCTTAGGAAATATCAACATCTCATTTGAACCTCCCTCGAAATAAACCAAGCCAAAGCCAAACACTACAAATATACAAAAAATATATGCTTACATGATTTTTAAACTTCTACATGACTCTTCTAAATTAAATATATCATTATCCCATATGACTCCTTTGGAGGGTTCGCAAACATTAACCAAGTTTCTTCTCAAGCATAGTACACTTGTAAGGATCCAACAACTTCATAACCCAACCCGTTAATAACAAACAAAAATAAAAAGCCATGTTTGACTGTTAAAAGTTAAACTCAACTTTATCCCACCTGTCATTGTTGCAAGACTATTAACGGCGCCTATCCCTTGGATCATTTTGAATAGCATTACCGCACAATAGCCATCTTTTCCTAAAATTTAAAAACGCAATATACACAAATCAGCATAGTATGATGAACAAAACCATAAATTCTATAAACAAGTACCTGTGTAGTGTCTTGGTCAAGATGGGTCTTGTCCCCGCGGTTTGCACAGAAGGTAAGTGCAAGAGCAGCCGCAACCTCACTTGGTAAAAACTCCAGAAAACATGTTTCTACACACAAACGTATATATAAAGCAGTGATGAGATGGTTGTACCTTTTTGTAAAAGAAAAAATACCTTTAAGTGAATCGATAAGGGTGTCAGTTGGATCCTTAAAAACGTCAAATTCATCTTTGCCTTGTAGTATTCTAGAAATGTGAAGATTGTAGGAACTTTTAAATTTCCTCCAAGTATTTGGAGCAAATTGGATTCCATTTCTACCAAGACACGCTTTTGAAGGTTAAATGTCGCGCACCGGTTGTCAACAGATCTATAATTCTGTGAATATTAGTTTATTTTTCTACTTTTTATGACTTTTTGTTCTAGATTAAACAAGGATTTGGAGGACGGGTTCGCCTTATGTTATTTGGAGCTGTAGCTTTGCCTCCGGCCGCTGAACGCGAAATAACCCAATTCTCAGCTGCACATAGTTTATTTAATTAAGTGTTATCATTTGGTTGATAATTAGAAATAAATTTTATTGCAAACAGGATTTAAAAATTAGTTAATTTATCTACTAACGAGATCCAACTGCTAGAATGCTAGCTTAGGGTGGATTTATGATGGCACAATACTGAGTTATGTTTGAAGACGGTGCTAATCGTTTAACAAAAAAGTGGGAACTATTCAGGCCTCATAATTGTAAGACCCTAACCCGTAAACACATGATTAACGCTAAATCTTGTGGGTTATGGCCTTAATCTAACTCATTCCTGATATCTACTTTGGTAATTAAGAAAACCCAACTGAATGAAATCTCAAGTATAAACGGTCCAACAAACTTTACATTATAGTTACTAAAACGTTTATAAAAGAGTTCATTTTAATCGGGGAATTCTATTGCGGAAGCTTGATGAGTGTTCGGGTGTGTTCGGTTCTTCTCGCGACTTGATCCTTTCTCCGGGACTTCCATCACATGTTTACCTAGCACCATTACACAAAGAATGGTTAGTGGGTTGTCAATGAAACACTTAAAATAGTATAAGAGTCGTTACACGTCGAAACGGAACAAACCAGGCCAAACGGCCCCATTTCAAGAACGTAAACTGCTGCACTTTTCGGCGCAGCAGCTGTTCAGGTCGAGTTTTACCCTTCTAAAACCCATAATCTGACTTCGACTTTCAAATAAGAAATGTTCCTCGTTCAAACACCTTTTCCAGGCATATAAAGAACACCTCCTAACGATTTTTCTATGATTTTATATGAATATTTGAAAATCAGCATGTCCAACAGCTTTGTCTGCTTATGCGGCCGTTTCAGATTTTCAGTGAAATCTTACGTGGCTGTTTCAGCTTTCTGTTTAGGTTGTATATATTAAAAATTCCTGATACACTACAAAACGGCCGTTTCGAAGTGCCAAGGAATTCTTACGCGACCGTTTCAAGGGTCTGTGTAAGTTATGTCAAAACTACAATTTTTCACCATTTCATGACCTACACTTTAAGCTTGTATTAGAAGCTTTTCCAAGCTATATATCCAAGTATTTAGGTTGTTTCAAACACGTTTAAGAGCCATAACCTCATTCGGTTCATGCCACAATGACCCGATTCATAGTTTTAAATGTTCATGTCGGTTTTACCCAAATTGACCCGTTAAGGACTTGGGCTATACAAGACACTATTTTACCACACAAAAGACTTAAAAATCATATCATCAACTCATTGGACACTTGTTTAACTAAAAGCATTGTCCGGTTAGTTTCATGATAATTCGGTTATTAGATTTAACCTTTAGTAAATCTTTAAATTCCCAAAATGCCCCTTTATAGCCAAATCAATAAATTTAGCCATCCATGGTGACACCTTTGATTCAACACATTGCTTTTGACTCATTGTCTTGTTTAAAAACCTCTATTAACATAACCATATGACTAGAATCAAACATACATGTAAAATGTGATTTGTAAGCAATTTAGGTATGATTGAGGCTCCCTAAAGCTAGAGAAACCTCCAACAACTAATAATCTCACGTTTTGTAACCAACCAAGATTTTCACCCACTTCAAGCTTGAATAAAATCATCAAATTAAGCCAAATAAATGTTACCTTTGCGTTTATCAAATTTGGGTGATTCGTTCTAGGGCTCATGCAAGAAGAACCCCTTTGATTTTGGCCTTGATTGAGCTTGTTCTTGTTGATTAGGGTTGTAGGCAAAGGAGACTTTGTCTCCTGATGATTTTCGTGACACACACACCAAGTGTGTGTGTTTTTCTTTTAATTTTCATAATGATAAAATCAAGTTTATCATTTAGGCAACTATGGTCCCTCAAGTTTAGTCACGGTTCATTTTTCTATTAAAACTTAATTTACTAAGCTAGCTTCTAATATTATTCCCGTTACATAGATAATAACATTCACTAGCTTGTTTTCATTATAGAACATATCCCAAGTTCCAGTTGATCGAGTCTCGTTTTATTATTTCGTTAATCACGCCTAATGGCGTAATTAGACGAAACGAATGGTTTTGGGGCGTTACAATAATCAGCTAGTTTCAAGCTGTTTTCTTGAATTGAAGAGGGTGTATATGTTTTTCTGGCAAATAAAAAATCAAACATAAAAGACAGTTAAAACAAAAAAAAAACTTCGAAGGTAATTGAGTTTCACTTAAAAGCATAATGGTTCAGAGTAACACATCGAAAGCAGTTACCAAACATCCCAAATCGCCACCGAGACCGCACCTGAATGTACGTCGCTGCTGACCTGTCCGCTACACTATTTTCGCAGCTCAATATCGACGTCCTTTGTCATTATTTGGTCACTAAATGCTGCCTAAAACACTCCCAAATCACCAACACATCAACCGGCTATTCCCCATATCAGTTGTCGCCTTGACACCCGTACAACCGCTAATTGTTGTCGTTTGACCAGATTCTAGCAATGTTGAACTCAACAGCCCTGCACCAAGAGGCAGTGTATCAACATGCAAAAACCAGGCATACAAATATATTTTCGGAGCTCGGCTGGTTTCCAAGATTTACATTTGTTTTATATGCCTACTGTCACGACACGCCTAAAATCAGCCCTAAATTTTCAGCTTTTAGTCCTTTCTGGGACTATCTTGACACTTCTAGAGACGTCCGGGAGTCTCCGGAATAGCCTACGAAATTCCAGCAATCATGGGGTGTCACACCCTCAAAATCCACTTGCGGAGTTTTACCGCGAGGCGCATGACAAACCAGGATCCAAACCAATGATCACAATAAACAAGTCTAAATGAATATAAATGCAATTTCAAAACATAGTTTAAAATCCCGTTTACAGCGGAAGCTTATTCAAAAACAATATCCCAACAATAAAATAATAGTTCAACGTTCAAAAGACCGTGCAACCCTAGTTAGGCGCCGTGCAGACGCGTGCGCCCTAGTCCAGTCGTGCTACCTTAGCGACCTGAGAAAACATGTAAAAGTTTACGTCAGCACAAAAATGCTGGTGAGTTTACAGGTTTTGTATCCAAGTACCAAGTCCACCTGTCCATACTATAACAAATAGAAAACCAGTATACGCTAGCTAGGCGTACGTTTTGTTACTACCACGATTGGAAAACCATTACTAACGCGAATACCAAAAGTATGCCCGATGTAGTTCCTGTTGTTCCTGTTGTTCCTGTTTGAGACAATATGCACCCGCCGACCCTCCAAGTCGACGAGCGGGGTTGGTCACTCCCAATAGCGCTATTCACATTTCCCCGTTGTGCAAACCCGCACATTCATGGTTCCCCCCGGGACTTCCAAAGATCGTGTAGTACACAATAGAAACCCATAGTATGACAGTAGTTACCAAATAATCGTTTTAACACATGTTTTCTCCCCCGAAAGTATGAAACCAGTTTAAAAGAGGGGCCGTAAACTCACCTTAAGTTGCGTTACTCCTTAACCCGAGTAAACCCAGCTGCTATGCTAGTCCCGTAAGCGGCGACCTAACATACGACAGTTACAAGTACTTAGACTAATAACCCGCAGGTTAATTAGTCCCTAGATGTCCAGACCATAACCAAGTTCGTTTAAAAACACCGTGACTGTTTAACCGACCCAAAGTACAAGACTCGACATCCCATTGGTGACCCGAGACTCCCCGTGTTATGTTTACGCTCCAAAACGTACAATAACGCAAGTACACTTAACATACGTTAACGCACAACAAGTTATAGCACATAGTTCACGTATCACCGAAATACATCCAAATATATGTTACCAAGTTATTAGACATGTTACGGGGTTCCTAGCATGTTACTACATGTTAAATCGGGTCTCGGAATGCTAATTTACACTTACAGCAGCAGTACACGCGATTAGGAAAAGTCAACTAGCATTTAGGTTGGTCAACTAGCAATTAGGAGTCCTATTCGCCCCTAGTATAGGCGATTAGGGGCTACTCCCCTCTATTAGAGGCGATTAGGGGCTACTCCCCTGAACTTACTAGTGATTAGGGCTAATCACCTGAACTTACTAGTGATTAGGGCTAATCACCTGAACTTACTAGTGATTAGGGCTAATCACCTGATCTTACACAAGAGTAGACCTCTACTCGCCTATAATATGGGCGATTAGCACCCTACTCGCCTATAACATAGGCGATTAGGAATGCTACTCGCCTGTAACCTTGCTGTTCCGGTTTTTCGCGCGTTTAACGCTCCAAATCAGATCCAGAACGTGTGTAACTACCCAATATCATCCCAAACACTATCCTAAACATGTTTAACCCAAAACCCTTCGTTCAACCTCGTATAATCAGTCCTGCATGCAACCAAGTAATCCAAACACCAATTCACATAGCATGCAACATCATACTAACACGTGTAATCATAACCCTAATATCCAATTACTGAGATTCCTATTATCATAATATCAATACCAATACTGATCTATCATAATAACATGTCAAATCATCATCATGAATCATAAAAATCCTATCTTTCTAATCATACACACCCATAACGCACGTATATTAGTTATAATCCGATTAACAACCCTTATTGACGATTTTCAGAAAGCTTTTTCGTTTATGAACAGGTCTGGACCATTAGGGATTGATTAAAAACGTTTACAAAGTGTTATGGATGAGAATCAAACCTTAGGATTATGAAAGAATGATGGTTAGACCTTGAAACCTTGTGTTTTTTTATCAAAATCGCCTTCCAGAGGTTGTTTATGTGTTTGGGGCGGTTATAGGACGACTAGGGTTGATATTAGGAAGTTTAGGAGGTTAAGCATTGTATTTATAGGCGTTTCTAGTCGTCCAGCCCGTTACTAGCGAGTATGCAGCAGTTTCAGGCGATTAGGGCTTGTAATCGCCTGAATGTTCATGTGATTAGGGCCTACTCGCCCTTAGCTACACACGAGTAGGGGTCTACTCGCCCTTAGGGTTCCCTACTCGCCTCCCCTATAGGGGAGTAGACCTCCTACTCGCCTATAGGGGTTGGTTTCGTGCGTTTTGCGCGTTAAACCCCGTTTTAACATATGTTAATACCTATTCACGTACCGACAAGTCATATAATGATTGTAAACACATAACACAAGTAAATACACATATTTACACTCGTTCACCAATTCCCGGGACTCGAGACTCGTACGTTCCGTATGCCCTGACGATCCTACCGATCGTCACCGTTTGTACACTTGGTTAAGGACCGACATCTAATGAACCTCTAGACCAACATCCAATGATCCTCTAGACTAAACCAATAGTTCCCGAACTATAACCCGACTTAACTAACCCAGTTAAGTACAATATACGCGTGACTCGCTAAGGTAGACTTTCATCTAGACAACGTTGTTAACCAGAATTTGTCGGGTGTCACATCATCCCCACGTTAAAAGAATTTTCGTCCCGAAAATTGCTCAAGTACCAAAAGAACAAAAGAAATAACGAAGGAACAAACAAAAGATAGAAACCAAAAGAGAGAGATTTACCCGAGTTGTCACATCATCCCCACGTTAAAAGGAATCTCGACCCGAGATTCATTCAGCTGCCGAAGAGACATGTCTCGACTCGAACGCTTCCTTAGGAAAAAGATGAGGATACTTAGACTTCATCTGATCCTCCCGTTCCCATGTATATTCCGGTCCCCGGTCCGAGTTCCACCGAACCTTAACGATACGAATCTTGCTGTGACGCAGGCTGCGAATCTTGTAATCAAGGATCTCTACAGGTTCTTCCACAATCCGAAGACGATCATCAACCTTGATCTCTTCCAGTGGAACGATGAGAGACTCGTCAGCCAGACACTTCTTCAAGTTTGACACGTGAAAGACGTTATGTACGTTACCGAGCTCCGTCGGTAGATCAAGTCGATATGCCACCGGCCCAATCCGTTCCAGGATCGTAAATGGGCCGACATATCGCGGATTGAGTTTGCCACGCTTCCCAAAGCGTATGACGCCCTTCCACGGTGAGACTTTTAGAAGTACCTTGTCATTGACTTGGAATTCCAGTGGTTTGCGACGCTGATCAGCATAACTCTTTTGCCGGTCCCGTGCCGCCGCCAACCGATTACGAATTTGTACGATCTTTTCCGAAATTTCGTACACTAGTTCCGGCCCAGTGAGTTGACTCTCACCCACTTCAGCCCAACAAAGAGGAGAACGGCATTTCCGTCCGTACAGTGCTTCGAACGGAGCAGCTTTGATGCTCGTGTGATAACTGTTGTTGTACGAGAATTCTACCAACGGTAGATGAGCTTCCCAACCCTTGCCAAAATCGATCACACATGCCCGCAGCATGTCTTCTAAAGTTTGAATCGTACGCTCACTCTGACCGTCAGTCTGTGGATGGTAAGCCGTACTCATGTCTAGTTGGGTACCCAAAGCCTTGTGCAAAGACTTCCAAAAGTGAGAAGTAAAATGGGAGTCACGATCCGAGATAATAGAAACTGGTACCCCGTGCTTAGAAACAACTTCTTTCAAGTAAAGACGAGCCAAACGATCCATGGTGTCGGTCTCCTTAATAGCAAGAAAATGGGCTGATTTCGTCAACCGATCAACAATCACCCATATCTTGTCGTTCCCGCTTGGTGATTTAGGAAGTTGTGTGACAAAATCCATAGTAATCCGTTCCCATTTCCATTCCGGAATTTCAGGTTGTTGCAGGAGACCCGACGGTTTCTGGTATTCCACCTTGACTTTAGCACAGGTCAAGCATTTGCTCACGTATGAGGCTATGTCCGACCTCATGTTTGGCCACCAGTAAAGCACCTTTAGATCTTGGTACATCTTATCCGAACCAGGATGAATAGAATACCGGGACTTATGAGCCTCATCAAGGACAAGCTCCCGTAGTCCCCCGAATAAAGGAACCCATATGCGTTCTGCGAAGTAGTGCAGGCCATCAGGCCTTTGCTCGAGGTGCTTGTCGGCACCGTGCATGGTTTCAGCTTTAAGGTTTTCCTCCTTCAAAGCTTCCAACTGGGCAGAACGGAGTTGATCAGGTAGTGACGAATGAATGGTGAGCTGCAACGCCCGAACGCGACGAGGTTTAGTAGATTCCTTCCTGCTCAAGGCGTCTGCTACAACATTCGCCTTGCCAGGATGGTACTTAATAGCACAATCATAGTCGTTCAAAAGTTCAATCCAACGACGTTGCCGTATGTTCAAATGTTGTTGGTCGAAAATATGTTGGAGACTCTTGTGATCGGTGTAGATGGTGCATTTGGTACCGTACAAGTAATGTCTCCAAATTTTCAACGCGAATATCACGGCACCCAACTCTAAGTCATGAGTTGTGTAGTTCTTCTCGTGCACTTTGAGTTGACGAGAAGCATACGCAATCACTTTCTCGCGTTGCATCAACACGCAACCGAGTCCATGAATGGAAGCGTCACAGTAAACAACAAAATCATCAGGACCCTCAGGTAAAGACAAAATAGGAGCAGAACACAGTTTAGACTTCAGTTCTTCAAACGCTGACTCTTGTGATTCACCCCAGTCGAACTTCCTATCCTTCTGAGTGAGAATGGTGAGGGGTTGAGCAATCTTCGAGAACCCCTGAATGAAACGACGATAATAGCCCGCAAGGCCTAGGAATTGCCGCACCTCAGTTGGCGTCTTTGGTGCTCCCCAGTCCTTGATCGCTTCGATTTTAGCTGGATCGACATGAATTCCTAGTTCATTAACCACATGTCCTAGGAATTGAACTTCGCGTAACCAAAAGTCACACTTTGAGAACTTGGCGTAAAGTTGTTCCCGTCGCAAGAGTTCCAAAACTAACCGCAGATGTTCCCCGTGTTCGGTCTCGTTCTTGGAGTAGATCAGAATGTCATCAATAAACACAATGACGAACTTATCCAGATATGGTTTACAGACGCGGTTCATCAAGTCCATGAAAACCGCCGGTGCGTTCGTAAGACCGAAAGGCATAACCAAGAATTCGAAATGGCCATAACGTGTTCGAAAAGCAGTCTTTGCAACGTCAGCCTCCCTGACGCGCAGCTGGTGATAACCGGACCTCAAATCGATCTTGGAATAGTAACTAGAACCCTGAAGCTGGTCGAACAGATCATCAATACGTGGAAGAGGATAACGGTTCTTGACGGTCAATTTGTTCAGCTCTCTGTAGTCCACACACAATTGGAAACTTCCATCCTTCTTCTTAACAAATAAAATCGGGGCTCCCCAAGGGGAAGAACTTGGCCGGATGAAACCCTTGTCCAAGAGTTCCTGTAACTGACTGGACAATTCCTGCATCTCGGGAGGTGCAAGACGATAGGGGGCCCGAGCAATAGGAGCAGCCCCTGGTACAAGATCAATACCGAACTCGACTTGACGATGAGGAGGAAGACCAGATAAATCATCGGGAAAAACATCAGGAAACTCGCGTACCACCGGAATGTCATCGATCTTCTTTTCATCCACAGAGGAAACAGATAAAAGCGCCAAAACAGCTGGATAACCCTTTCGAAGACACTTAAGGGCTTTCATGCTAGAGATGATGTTTAGCGGAACACCACCCTTGATACCGTACACAGAAAGGAATTCTCCATCAGGGAGAGGAATCCGAATAACCTTATCGTAACAGACGATCTCCGCGCGATACAAAGATAACCAATCCATTCCTACCACAACGTCAAAACTACCCAATGGTACCGGCATAAGGTCGATGGGGAACGATAAACCCGACAACTCTAATTGACACTCCCGAAGAACACTAGTAGCTTCAATCGTCTTACCGTCAGCTAACTC
Source organism: Ambrosia trifida (assembly GCA_028751855.1). Classification (NCBI taxonomy): domain Eukaryota; kingdom Viridiplantae; phylum Streptophyta; class Magnoliopsida; order Asterales; family Asteraceae; genus Ambrosia; species Ambrosia trifida. The sequence goes on along the minus strand of CM054123.1, from coordinate 103,508,329 downwards.
AATAATATACTTGGCCCCTAATGGTACGGGTGCTACATCTAGCAGTCGACTAACATCCATGGATACAAAACTCTTGTCGGCACCAGAATCAAATAACACGCTAACAGAACGATTATTGAGAAGAAACGTACCGGTGACTGTGTCAGGGTCCTGTCTAGCCTCAGCAGCTCCAATGACGAAGGCACGTGCATTTCTGCCGCCGCCCCCGTTGTTACCATTCCCGTTGTTCCCACCCTGCTTCAGTTTTGGGCAATCCTTCTTGTAATGCCCGGTGTCGCCACAGTTGTAACATCCTTGTTTCCCTGTAGTCCCCTGAGTAGTCGGAGCTGAGCTGTTAGTCGGAGCCTGAGTCGATGGAAGTGTAGCCCGACAATCCTTAGCATAGTGGCCTGTTCGCTGGCAGCGGTGACAACGGTTACTGTCGCAGTTCCCTTGGTGATGGCGTCCACACTTGTTACATTTGGGCAGTTTTCCCGCATAACCACCCTGCTTGTTACCCGAAGAAGATGAACCCCCATTATCAAACCTTTTACCCTGCTGTGCAGACCCAGATCCTTTCCCGTCATTTTCCCACTTGCGCTTGTTGTTCTCTGGAGCCTTAACAGTCGAACCTTTCGCAGGCAAAATCCCCTCATTCACCTTTAAGTTAGTCATCCTATGGGCCGATCGAACTACCTCTGCATACGTAGGATGATTTCCAGCAGCCACCAACCCTGCAATTTCCGGCACTAACCCTGAGACATAATGTTCAATCTTACGATACTCTGGCACGTGCAGATCGGGACACAACACTGCCAACTCATTCCTCCTCACAGTATACTTCTCGATTTCCGACCCAGTCATCTTGAGGTTCCACACCTCATGCTCCAGCTTCTGTACCTCTTCCCTCGGACAATACTCACGCTTCAGCAACTGTACAAAGTTCTCCCATGGCATAGCATATGCCTCCCCAATACCCATGTTCTGGGTGATACCATTCCACCAAGTCAATGCCACGTCCTGAAATAACGCAGCAGAATACTTCACCCGATCTTCTGGGAGGCAGTTACACATCAGAAATACCGACTCCACTTTCTCCAACCACCTAAGCAAGCTAACCGCACCCTCAGTGCCAGAGAATTCCTGGGGCTTACAGTCCCGGAACATCTTGTAGGTGCACATGGGTGGGGGTGGGTCAACAGGACCACCTGAAATGAAACGTATGAGAAACCACGAATAACGTAAACAAGGTTCACCAATGAGGCAAAGAAAATGGATAAAACAACTTACCACCACCGTTGTGCCCTAACTGGAAGGCAGCTTGGAGCAAGTTGTTCAGATCAGCCTGTGATAGGTTAATACCTCCACCACGACCACCAGCACCACCGCGACCACCACCACGTCCACCATTGCGACCGCCTCCACGTCCTCCACGCACTCCAGACATGATTCTGGCAGAAAGAACGAGAAAATTTAGTTTCGCAGTTAAAGATAACCACTAATGTTCACAAGATCAAAGCCAGATCCAATCCAGGACTATCCCCTCAAACCCAGAGCTCACTAGGGCTTCCATGCATTTCGGTTTATGATTTTGTGTGCACCCAAAATGATAAACCGCTCTACATGGTCCTCCAAGTGTTCTCCTAGTTCAAAGTTCAAATCACCGAACATAGACTCTTAGCTACACACCGTAATACTACGGTAGTTTATGACAAGTATTTCTATTGGAGTGCGAAAGGGAGATGTCCGAGCCTTGGACAAATCTCAAGAGCACACGAGTTACTCCAACAGACCACACTGCCTAGAAAACAAGTAACCCAACCTAAGATAGAACGGATGATGTAACGTAGAAAGACCAATGATTTAGAGACACCCCGACAAGACCATACGTAAACCACTATAACGTTTAGTACCATGTGATCGTCTAGTGTGTGCGACTCGGCTATAGACTAGACTCTACATGCAGTCCTAGTTTACTATAACCATTGGCTCTGATACCAATCTGTCACACCCTCAAAATCCACTTGCGGAGTTTTACCGCGAGGCGCATGACAAACCAGGATCCAAACCAACGATCACAATAAACAAGTCTAAATGAATATAAATGCAATTTCAAAACATAGTTTAAAATCCCGTTTACAGCGGAAGCTTATTCAAAAACAATATCCCAACAATAAAATAATAGTTCAACGTTCAAAAGACCGTGCAACCCTAGTTAGACGCCGTGCAGACGCGTGCGCCCTAGTCCAGTCGTGCTACCTTAGCGACCTGAGAAAACATGTAAAAGTTTACGTCAGCACAAAAATGCTGGTGAGTTTACAGGTTTTGTATCCAAGTACCAAGTCCACCTGTCCATACTATAACAAATAGAAAACCAGTATACGCTAGCTAGGCGTACGTTTTGTTACTACCACGATTGGAAAACCATTACTAACGCGAATACCAAAAGTATGCCCGATGTAGTTCCTGTTGTTCCTGTTTGAGACAATATGCACCCGCCGACCCTCCAAGTCGACGAGCGGGGTTGGTCACTCCCAATAGCGCTATTCACATTTCCCCGTTGTGCAAACCCGCACATTCATGGTTCCCCCCGGGACTTCCAAAGATCGTGTAGTACACAATAGAAACCCATAGTATGACAGTAGTTACCAAATAATCGTTTTAACACATGTTTTCTCCCCCGAAAGTATGAAACCAGTTTAAAAGAGGGGCCGTAAACTCACCTTAAGTTGCGTTACTCCTTAACCCGAGTAAACCCAGCTGCTATGCTAGTCCCGTAAGCGGCGACCTAACATACGACAGTTACAAGTACTTAGACTAATAACCCGCAGGTTAATTAGTCCCTAGATGTCCAGACCATAACCAAGTTCGTTTGAAAACACCGTGACTGTTTAACCGACCCAAAGTACAAGACTCGACATCCCATTGGTGACCCAAGACTCCCCGTGTTATGTTTACGCTCCAAAACGTACAATAACGCAAGTACACTTAACATACGTTAACGCACAACAAGTTATAGCACATAGTTCACGTATCACCGAAATACATCCAAATATATGTTACCAAGTTATTAGACATGTTACGGGGTTCCTAGCATGTTACTACATGTTAAATCGGGTCTCGGAATGCTAATTTACACTTACAGCAGCAGTACACGCGATTAGGAAAAGTCAACTAGCATTTAGGTTGGTCAACTAGCAATTAGGAGTCCTATTCGCCCCTAGTATAGGCGATTAGGGGCTACTCCCCTCTATTAGAGGCGATTAGGGGCTACTCCCCTGAACTTACTAGTGATTAGGGCTAATCACCTGAACTTACTAGTGATTAGGGCTAATCACCTGAACTTACTAGTGATTAGGGCTAATCACCTGATCTTACACAAGAGTAGACCTCTACTCGCCTATAATATGGGCGATTAGCACCCTACTCGCCTATAACATAGGCGATTAGGAATGCTACTCGCCTGTAACCTTGCTGTTCCGGTTTTTCGCGCGTTTAACGCTCCAAATCAGATCCAGAACGTGTGTAACTACCCAATATCATCCCAAACACTATCCTAAACATGTTTAACCCAAAACCCTTCGTTCAACCTCGTATAATCAGTCCTGCATGCAACCAAGTAATCCAAACACCAATTCACATAGCATGCAACATCATACTAACACGTGTAATCATAACCCTAATATCCAATTACTGAGATTCCTATTATCATAATATCAATACCAATACTGATCTATCATAATAACATGTCAAATCATCATCATGAATCATAAAAGTCCTATCTTTCTAATCATACACACCCATAACGCACGTATATTAGTTATAATCCGATTAACAACCCTTATTGACGATTTTCAGAAAGCTTTTTCGTTTATGAACAGGTCTGGACCATTAGGGATTGATTAAAAACGTTTACAAAGTGTTATGGATGAGAATCAAACCTTAGGATTATGAAAGAATGATGGTTAGACCTTGAAACCTTGTGTTTTTGATCAAAATCGCCTTCCAGAGGTTGTTTATGTGTTTGGGGCGGTTATGGGACGACTAGGGTTGATATTAGGAAGTTTAGGAGGTTAAGCATTGTATTTATAGGCGTTTCTAGTCGTCCAGCCCGTTACTAGCGAGTATGCAGCAGTTTCAGGCGATTAGGGCTTGTAATCGCCTGAATGTTCATGTGATTAGGGCCTACTCGCCCTTAGCTACACACGAGTAGGGGCCTACTCGCCCTTAGGGTTCCCTACTCGCCTCCCCTATAGGGGAGTAGACCTCCTACTCGCCTATAGGGGTTGGTTTCGTGCGTTTTGCGCGTTAAACCCCGTTTTAACATATGTTAATACCTATTCACGTACCGACAAGTCATATAATGATTGTAAACACATAACACAAGTAAATACACATATTTACACTCGTTCACCAATTCCCGGGACTCGAGACTCGTACATTCCGTATGCCCTGACGATCCTACCGATCGTCACCGTTTGTACACTTGGTTAAGGACCGACATCTAATGAACCTCTAGACCAACATCCAATGATCCTCTAGACTAAACCAATAGTTCCCGAACTATAACCCGACTTAACTAACCCAGTTAAGTACAATATACGCGTGACTCGCTAAGGTAGACTTTCATCTAGACAACGTTGTTAACCAGAATTTGCCGGGTGTCACATGGGGCACCTTCAAGTACCAAGTTCCAACCATGAGGGATCTAGAAGATGCTAGAAATGGCTGGTCATTTCGCTCATAAAAATCCAGCCATAGAACCTTCTAGACTCACCAATTATGACCACAAAACATTAGATATGTTGATGGATCTATCTAGAACTTAGGTGATAGATTTTGTAAGAAGTATCTAGAAGCATCTAGATCAAGCATCACTAGTATAAATAGGTCATCAAGGCATCATTTGTAATCACCCCTCATAACTTGATCACTACCCAAATCACTTGTAAAGCTTCTTGTAACTTTGTTATTGTATCAATATAAAGAATTAATCTTTCATAACTTGAATGCTTCCGCATCACTTAGCGTGAATTACTACCTAACCATATCAAAGGCTTAACTTAGAGGCATTCTAAGTCGCCGCACGTGATTCAAGAAAGTTACTCCGTGACACTACGCTGATTTAAATGTGCTGGATTTCAAGTCCATCACGTTACATTTTCTCTTTAATCTTATCTAGCACATTCATAATAACGAAAATCCAGCACATTCTCATTCCATACGAATGACAGACTCAAACGAAGATAAAGGAAGTTTACCAACAAAAAGTCAATAGCTCTAGCAGGTGAGTCAAAACTGAAAGTAAAAAAAGTTGAGTTCCACTTTGCACATCCCAATGTCTAAAAGACCGATCCACACTCCCTGTAATCAATCACCTATCAATACTACATCAAAACACTAACAAATCCAGTTCATATACTCCTATTTGCTGCTGTTTTTTTGCGTGATTACACAAGTTCAATTCGTAAACTAATGGAAACAAATTATGATAAAAACAATAAAGAAAATAGGAGGATGAGTTCTTTATAGATGAAAACGCCATTTAACTCCAAATTTGAAGAGTGACACATGTCACTATCTTATTCCTTCCTACACTTCTTAGGAAATATCAACTTCTCATTTGAACCTCCCTCAACACAAACCAAGCCAAAGCTAAACACTACAGATATACAAAAAATATATGCTTACATGATTTTTAAACTTTTACATGACTCTTTTAAATTAAATATATGATTATCCCATATGACTCATTTGGAGGGTTCACAAACATTAACCATGTTTCTTCTCAAGCATACTACACTTGTAAGGATCCAACAACTTCATAACCAACCCTATAATAACAAACAAAAATACTAAGCCATGTTTGACGGTTAAAATTTAAAACTCAACTTTATCCCACCTGTCATTGTCGCAAGACTATTAACGGATGCCTATCCCTTTGATCATTTTGTATAGCATTATCGCATAATAGTCCACCTTTTCCTAAAATTTAAAAACGCAATATACACAAATTAGCATAGTATGATGAACAAAACCATAAATTCTATAAACAAGTACCTGTGTAGTGTCTTGGTCAAGATGGGTCTTGTCCCCGCGGTTTGCACAAAAGGTGAGTGCAAGAGCAGCCGCCACCTCACTTGGTAAAAACTCCATAAAACATGTTTCTGCACACGAACGTATATATAAAGCAGTGATGAGATGGTTGTACCTTTTTGTAAAAGAAAAAAATACCTTTAAGTGAATCGATAAGGGTGTCGGTTAGATCCTTACAAAACGTCAAATTCATCTTTGCCTTGTAGCATTCCAGAAATGTGAAGATTGTAGGAACTTTTAAATTTCCTCCAAGTATTTGGAGCAAATTGGATTCCATTTCTACCAAGACAGGCTTTTGAAGGTTAAATGTTGCGCACCGGTTGTCAACAGATCTATAATTCTGTGAATATTAGTTTATTTTTCTACTTTTATGTCTTTTTTTCTAGATTAAACAAGGATTTGGAAGACGGGTTCGCCTTATGTTATCTGGAGCTGTAGCTTTGCCTCCGGCCACTGAACGAGAAATAACCCACTTCTTAGCTGCACATAGTTTATTTAATTAAGTGTTATCGTTAGGTTGATAATTAGGAATAAATTTTATTGCAAACAAGATTTAAAAATGAGTTAATTCATCTACTAACCAGATCCAACTGCTAGCCTAGAGTAGACTTATGATGGCACAATACTGAATTATGTTTGAAGACGGTGCTAATCGTTTAACAAAAAAGTGGGAACCATTCAGGCCTCATAATGAGCTGGTTTCAAGCTGTTTTCTTGAATTGAAGAGGGTGTATATGTTTTTCTTGCAAATAAAAAATCATACATAAAAGACAGTTAAAACAAAAAAAAACTTCCCAGGCAATTGAGTTTCACTCAAAAGCATAATGGTTCAAAGTAACACCTCGAAATCAACTACCAAACATCCCAAATCGCCGCCGAGACCGCACCTGAATGTACGTCGCTGCTGACCTGTCCGCTACACTATTTTTGCAGCTCAATATCGTTGTCCTTTGTCGTTATTTGGTCACTAAATGCTACCTAAAACACTCCCAAATCACCAACACATCAACCGGCTATTCCCCCATATCAGTTGTCGCCTTGACACCCGTATAGCCGCTAATAGTTGTTGTTGTTTGACCGGATTCTAGCAATGTTAAACTCAACAGCCCTGTTCCAAGAGGCAGTGTATCAACATGCAAAAACCAGGCGTACAAATATATTTTCCGAGCCCGGCTGGTTTCCAAGATTTACATTTGTTTTATATGCCTGCGCTGATTTAAATGTGTTGGATTTCAAGTCCATCACGTTACATTTTCTCTTTAATCTTATCCAACACATTCATAATAATGAAAATCCAGCACATTCTCATTCCATACGAATGACAGACTCAAACAAAGATAAAGGAAGTTTGCCAACAAAAAAGACAATAGCTCTAGCAGGTGAGTCAAAACTGAAAGTAAAAAAAGTTGAGTTCCACTTTGCACATCCCAATGTCTAGCAGACCGATCCGCACTCCCTGTAATCAATCACCTATCAATACTACATCAAAACACTAATAAATCCAGTTCATATACTCCTATTTGCTGTTGTTTTTTGCGTGTTTACATAGGTTCAATTCGTAAACTAATGGAAACAAACTATGATGAAAACAATAAAGAAAATAGGAGGATGATTTTTTATAGATGAAAACGCCCTTTAACTCCAAATTTGAAGAGTGACACATGTCACTATCTTATTCCTTCCTACACTTCTTAGGAAATATCAACTTCTCATTTGAACCTCCCTCGACACAAACCAAGCCAAAGCCAAACACTACAGATATACCAAAAATATATGCTTACATGATTTTTAAACTTCTACATGACTCTTTTAACTTAAATATATGATTATCCCATATGACTCCTTTGGAGGGTTCACAAACATTAACCAGGTTTCTTCTCAAGCATACTACACTTGTAAGGATCCAACAACTTCATAACCCAACCTGATAATAACAAACAAAAATAATAAGCCATGCTTGACTCTTAAAAGTTAAAACTCAACTTTATCCCACCTGTCATTGTTGCAAGACTATTAAAGGACGCCTATCTCTTGGATCATTTTGAATAGCATTATTGCACAATAGTCCACCTTTTACTAAAATTTAAAAACGCAATATACACAAATCAGCATAGTATGGTGAACAAAACCATAAATTCTATAAACAAGTACATGTGTAGTGTCTTGGTCAAGATGGGTCTTGTCCCCGCGGTTTGCACAGAAGGTAAGTGCAAGAGCAGCCGTAAGATGAGTCTTGTTGTTGTTTGACCGGATTCATTCCTCTTCTTGTCACCATTCATCGCCATTGCCTACTCTGATTTCTCCACACTAATTCAAAAATTAAGGCAAGTAAGATTGAACAACAGTAACCAATCAAGAAATGCATAATCTGAATTTAAAAAATAAATCAATCTTTGCCAATAACATAAATTTAAAAAGAAGATATAAATACATAATATATGATGTAATTTATTTACTATAAATATTGAAAGATATGTAAGTTATGTATGTGAAGAGTCACCACATTATTTATATACTAAATACATGACCACTATTTATGAGACTATAACATTGATACAAACATAATAAGGACATGGAGGTTATGAATGTAAAGAGTCACCACATTATTGTTAATTTCCTCATCAATTTTATAATTATGTTTAAATTAATTTCTTCAACAATTTAATATTTAGGTAGAAAGACAATTTTACCCTTAAATGGCGTTCAAGGAGACCATGTTGATTGAAATTGAGGAAAGTCTCCATACCCTTCTCCAACCATCCTCTCCATCATCTGTCCTTCATGTCTATTTGTTCCCTGCAACATCAGTTTTCATCCCATGCAGTAAGTGGAAGTAATATTTATAATATATTAAAAACGTATTAGCAAATCTAGAATGTTATATTTATAATTTTGTCCGTTTTATTTAGTTAAGAATATATATGATTCAAGATACACAACTTCTTAAGAAGGATAGTTGGGAAAGCCATCTGTCACCTTCATAGGGGTCATATCATCCAATCCAGTAGAGTTGAGGTCAATAGGTCATAGAACATGTTGGCTTCTGAAAGCTCCATGGAGAGAAACTAAAAATGCACAAAGAAGAGAAAAAACTATACTAATTAATTTTGAAAAATATTTTCTCATCAATAATTCCGAATATTGTTTGTTTATTGTTTTAATTGTTAGTTGCACAATTAAATTACCTCAATTTGATTCTACAATGATCTAACATAGCTGACTATTACATCCAACATCACTGGCATTCCCATTGTCTATAGCAAATAATTAAATTTAAATGGAACAAAACAATGATATATTATGAAGATAAATTTTTGTAATTGTCAAAGAACATATGAACAAGTAGAAAAAAATGTATATATGTATATAAAGATTAACTCATATCTTTATACCTTGTAGCATCTGGGAACCATATCTTGCAAGCGTCTTAACTTCTCATTGATTTTTTTTCTCTTCTCATCTAATGAAGACATAAATTTTTTGGACAAAACAATGTTTCAAAACATGAAATTAGTTCTAAGATTTTGTTTGGGGTTATGAAAAGACTATTAGCATTCAACAAATTGATTTTAATAAAGTATATATAATAATATAGATGAGGGGTTGAAAGGTCTCACATTTAAGATGCATCATAGGTTAGGTTGTATTTTGTGATTTAAAAGTTGGACATAAGGGTATAATTGGGATAAGATTTTAGGATGTGAGGTATTGGATTATGTTAAATTTACTAATCTACCCTCCTAAGTGTCTTAATTATCAGAACTATGCCAATAATACCCTTAATTTTTTTGCTTAAATATGTTGTACATATTGCTTGTTAAGTTGTACAGAAATGCAAATTACCATGTTGTACATCACTCCTCCTTCATAAGATAGCTGACCTTTACACCATATTACACTACCAATTGTGTTATATAATATGGGTTTTAAAAACAAATTATGTGAAGCCCACTAAGGAACATGCAATAATAAAACATACTTACCCGCGACAACGTGCGGGCATTCACACTAGTATGAATACCCGCGCGTTGCAGCGGGTGCATCTGTTTTGCCCCTCGTGCATCGTGTTTATTGGCTATTCGTTATGATGAAGTAGAAAACAACGATGTATAAAATATATGTTATTGAAAACTGAAACTCATAAGTATATCTTTTGAAAATTTTAAATGGGTACATTGTTCCGTACTATTCTTTGCAACACCCTTAGATTGGCCCACGTCCTTCGGTGGGACCCTTTTGATGTATCTCGAAGGCAGATAAGTATGCCATCGTAGAGTGGTGCTTAGCATAGTGAAGTGGCGTTGTATCTCTTAATGACCATAAGATTGTAGTGGAAGTGATGTAATTACTAAAATGCAGTTTGTTGTGTGCAACATATTTCTAATATTTTAGGGCACCCGCGAGATGCAGTAGAGTTAATGATTTGCATAGATACTCTCGTTTTATGTTAGTTTGACAAGCGCCGTAACAAATATATTGGACCAAACAAATTAGTAATCAATATAGTTAAAACTACCAAATCGTTTGATAAGAACTTGTCTTCTTTTGGATATGTAAACAATTGGTGATTTCGTAAGATCAACAACTTAAATTCTATTCCTAGAAGCTTATAGTAGCAGAGAAAACAAAAAACGATCAAGGAAGACGATGACATTGCTCATGAAGTATCTATACCATATCTGCTTGTGTAAACGTCAAGTCTACATATATCGCTCACTTTAATGGGTTGAAACGTGCCATGGGCTGGGTGTGTTGGCAAACTTCAAGCCTACATATTCATTTGTGTGCAGAAGTGTCACATCATACCATCTTGAAACCACATAAATTTAAAAAGAAGATATAAATACATAATATATGATGTAATTTATTTACTATAAACATTGAAAGACATGTAAGTTATGTATGTGAAGAGTCACCACATTATTTATATACCAAATACATGACCACTATTTATAAGACTATAACATTGATACAAACATAATAAAGACATGGAGGTTATGAATGTAAAGAGTCGTCACATTATTGTTAATTTCCTCATCAATTTTATAATTATGTTTAAATTAATCTGTTCAACAATTTAATATTTAAATAGAAAGACAACCATTGTACTATAAGCAATAAAGGTTGTATTTACTTAAATTTTGCGGGTATCCTTCACTGATGTTTTATAATATAGTATATAAGATAAAGATTTGGGTTGATTCATTAGCGCTAACATGAATTTATGGCTTTTCGATTTCTTATTTCTTAACACAAATAACATAAGTAATTAACACATAGTTAAGTTTTTGTTTTCTCTTTATGCTAGTGTTTTATTTATTTTATTAATTAGAATTAGAACTTAAACAATATATTTTCTCATCAATAATTCTGAATATTGTTTGTTTATTGTTTTAATTGTTAGTTGCACAATTAAATTACCTCAATTTGATTCTACAACGATCCAACATAGTTGATTATTACATCCAACATCACTGGCTTTCCCATTGTCTATAGCAAATAACTAAATTTGAATGGAGCAAAACAATGATATATTATGAAGATAAATTTTTGTAATTGTCAAAGAACATATGAACAAGTAGAAAAAAATGTATATATGTATATAAAGATTAACTCATATCTTTATACCTTGTAGCATCCGGGAACCATATCTTGCAAGCGTCTTAACTTCTCATTGATTTTTTTTTCTCTTCTCATATAATGAAGACATAAATTTTTTAGACAAAACAATGTTTCAAACCATAAAATTAGCTCTAAGATTTTGTTTGGGGTTATGAAAAGACTATTAACATTCAAGAAATTGATTATAATGAAGTATATATAATAATATAGATGAGGGGTTGAAAGGTCTCACATTTAAGATGCATCATAGGTTAGGTTGTATTTTGTGTTTTAAAAGTTGGACATAAGGGCATAATTGGGATAAGATTTTAGGATGTGAGGTATTGGATTATGTTAAATTTACTAATCTGCCCTCCTAAGTGTCTTAATTATCACAACTATGCCAATAATACCCTTAATTTTTTTGCTTAAATATGTTGTACATATTGCTTGTTAAGTTGTACAGAAATGCAAATTACCATGTTGTACATCACTCCTCCTTAATAAGATTACTAGTGGGAGTGCCCGCGCGTTGCCGCGGGAACCTAATTTTTTTTTTCTTTCAACGTGTTGCACAACAAGTTGTATTGTTGTAATGATATTGAGATGTGAGTGCAGAAAAAAGTTGAGAGAAGACATACTCAATGGCAGTGACTAAATTGTCGTGCTGAATCACATTTTTAAACATATAGAAATTTATTCAACTGGCATGTTGAGCAACTCATAATAAGGTTGGCCGTGAAATCTAACTTCGTTGGAATAGAATCACACTATCAATCGAGGGTACAGATGAGCAAATGGTACCGGGTACTGGTACCCCGAATTTCCGGTTTTCTATAGCAGTGTACTTGGATATGCTATTCAGATTTGTTGAAGAGTAATTAACTAGTAGTAGTTGAGATAATTCGGTGCAGGGTCATCACAAAAACAAAACAAAAAAATCCAAATCGCTCCTGCCTTGTTGTATATAAAAAGAAGCTACTATTCACAAGGGATTAGGGTCATGATATTATAAGTACATGCTACATAATGCTTAAACAATAATAGCATTAGAATAACCTATTTACCCTTAAAAAGAGAAAAATAACAAGGCGTTAAACACATGTTATGTACCTCGGGAATTTCATCATGAGGGCAATGGTCTGTAGGGCTTATTTGATAATAAGGAGCTTTAGGCAACTGCCGCTTCACCTGTAGACCCAAAACAGGTCTCACCCAAGGGTCTTCATTTCCATACATGAGGCATATAGGTACGTCTTGAGCTATACATCTAAAATGACAAAACATACAAATAAATTTTAGTGTCATTAAATAGTAAGGAGAAAAAGTACTGTATAAAAAGGCTGCAAATAACTGATTAAAATGCTGCATAAAACAGCCCTTAAATGCTGCATAAAACAACTCTCAAATGCAGCAGAAAACAGCCCAAAAACGATTAATAAAACAACAATAAACAACTCTAAAACTACTTTAAAAATCTGCATAAAAGTGCTGCAATAAACAACTCTAAAAACGCTACAATAAATTGATAAACAACCATAAAATCTTACCAGCCAGTTTGTAATTAGATGCATTATCCGACACCACTTGAACCACATTATCCTTTCCTACTTCATCCACCATTTGTTCAAGCATCGACAACAACTAATAGGATCTTTCAGTTTGTAATTAGATGCATTATCTGACACCACTTGAAGGTTACATATTAGAGATGTGTTTTAAAAGTAATTGGTAAAAAGGCTGATGTCATAAAAGAGCAACCTAATTTGGAAAACTCATGGTCCCACCAATACATTGCTAACGACCGGGACATGTAAAACGCCGCTTGTGCTGGTCAAGTGAGTCGCGACCTTCAAGGGGTTAAAAGCAGAAACCAGTGGAACTTGGATTCGTACCTAAGACCTCAGGTAACGGGAATCAAGCACTTAGCACCACACCACCCCTTGAAGGTTAGTAATTATAGTTTGATAAGTCCTACTTTGGTTAGTTAAGATAATATAATGGAAGTTGTTATTTCAATTTCAAATTTTTATTAAATGTCTCCCTGCATACTCACCTCATTAGGATCAGGGACCTCAAGAGCAGTCCCGTGTGGAGCCGTGATTGCTATAAGAGTTTCAGCTTGTCAATTATAAGTGCGCCAAAGGTTTAGAGTAGTTGACTTTTTCAGTTGACCTTTGATCATCAATTCAATTTATTAATTACAAACTTCTAACAATGTGTAACTGATATTTTTACAATTAAATTTCTACCATTTGTGGCTACCATAAGTTACCTAGAGAGCTGTCTTGTCGACTTGGAAGAGTGGTTTGAGGTAAATTTCTACCATTTGTGGCTACCATAAGTTACCTAGAGAGCTGTCTTGTCGACTTGGAAGAGTGGTTTGAGGAACAGGTTTGTTGTTCTTGGTAACCTTTGTCCAATCAGTTAATCCAACTTTGTTGTGATCTGTTCCAAACTTTCTTTTCACTGGCTATGAAACATTAATCATATACAGAATTGAGATTATGATATAGGCAGCTTGTTGTAACATCTATCTGGATTCATTAAATTACAATAAACTAATTAATAGCTACCATTTTATTGTATATGTACCTTTGTATTCACTTATTCCTCTTCAACATACATATGATCTTTTCTAGATTCACAAATTTATGATCAATTAAAACTTATTAAAATGGAAGTAACAACAAGCACAGTAAACAAAACTAATAATTAGTTCTAAGGAAAATCTAAACACAATTGCGACAAATAGTGGTAAATTCCATGTTATTGCGATGATACACATCAAGAACTACCGGAGATCAATATCAAGTCATACATATGACCTTTTATAGAATCTAGAATCAAGTCTATCCTAAATACCTAATTCACAGTTTAATAATCAATTAAAACTAAGCTCGTAATTAGTTCCAAACATAATCAAAACACAGTTGAACAAACAGACTCATAAATCACATAATAACTGTGATAGATAGCATCAAGAACTACTGAAAATCAAACTATCAAGACATCGTCCTCCTGATAGACTGCGTAGACGGTCCACTTGCCATGATCTTTTCTAAATCCCTAATTCACAATTTAACTATAAATCAAACTTATTAAATTGGAAGCAAGAAAAAGCACAATAAACACGGTCGCGACATATAGAGTCATAAACCCCACAATTACTTCAATGATACACATCAAGAACTACCCGAGATCAAACTATCTAGATATCATCCTATTAATCACAGTGGTACTTGTATTCACTTCTTCATCTTCATTCATATAATCTTTTCTAGATTCTAGATGCAAGTTTATCCTAAATCTCTAATTCACAATTAAACAATCTTTCAAAACTAATAGAAGTGGAACCAAGAAAAATCACAATAAACAAACAAATTCATAGCCGCATAATTACCACGATTAATACACAATCAAGAACTACAAAATTTCATAAACACAATCAAGAACTACAGAATTTCATAAACACAATCAAGAACTACCGAACTTCAATAAACACAATCAAGAACTACAAAATTTCAATAAACAACATGAGGCGTGAAGCTCTCGCCTTGCCCCTAACGCTTCACATAGGGGTGCAAACGAGCCGAGCTACTCAAGCTCGGCTCGAAAAAAGCTCCACACGAGCCGAGCCTAACCCCTCATGCAAGGTGGATTTAGAAGGATGAATTGAAAGCATGACTCTTAACAAACCCCTCCCATTATTTATTGTAACAACACACCAAGTAAGTTGTTGATGACTCAGATAATAAAACGGAATGGGAATCTATTCAATTTTTTTTTTTGGAAGGCAAATTTCATAAACACCAACAAACGAAAGGGCAATCTCCAAGACGGAGACCCCCTACAATCCAAAAATTACATTACATCAAAATGAAAATTTTGCCAATCCTTCCAACCCATAACGCCTTTACTATATCTATTAGAAAACCAAATGTACCCCATAGCTTTTATGTCGGCTACAATGTGCACCACATTCCACTTAACGTCTTGGAATATCATCTCGTTCCTAGCTTTCCAGATCCTCCAGCAAGTAATCACGAGAACACCATAAAGCGCTAGACGCTTTATCGTAGGCCAAGGAGACATAGCATGAACTTGAAAGATATCTTGGACCGAGAAGAAGAAGAAAGGGGGTAACCGAAGCCACCTAGCAACGCCGAGCCACACTCCATGAGCCACAATGCAACCTGTAAAAAGATGATCTATATTTTCTTCCGCATCGGCACAGAATTTACATAGGAGATCCCCGCAATCAACATTCCTCTTCAATAGAGCTTGCTTAGTCGGGATTCTATCCATTAACATCCTCCACATGAAAATATTGCACTTAATGGGAATCCATTTGCACCAACCGTAAAGCGTAGAGCCTTGATACTGACGGTCGCTATCCAACCACAACTTAACATCTCTAGTCGAAAAACCATCTTGCGAGCCGTTGTCCCAAAACCATCTATCTTTAACATTCCCCACCACCTGATTCAAAACTAAAGCATGGCAAGTCTGAAACTGGTTGATCTCTATCTCCGTATTCGGACGTCTCTTCCATTTCCAATCCACATCCGATCCACCAACTCCATCAATAATACGCTCATTAACTTTGCAGAACTTGTTCACCTCCAAACGAAATAAATCCGGAAAAACATTCTTCAACGGGATAGTCTCAATCCATGGGTCAATCCAAAAAAGGATATCCGAGCCATCACCAATCCTGGCTCGAATCATATTTGCGCTGTTTCTGTCCCCTCTTTTCAGCCGTAAACAACTAGAAACAATCTTAGACCACACGCCATTGAACCTCGAGCTATGAGGATAAGCGTCCCACTTCCTTTTAGAACCGTGTATATTATCCACCACCCTTCTCCACAAAGAGTTCTTTTCATGTCTATACCTCCATAAGCACTTAACTAAGAGGGCATTATTACAATCACTCAATTTTCGAACACCCAACCCACCATATCTAACCGGCTTTGTAACAACATCCCAAGCCACCCAATGAAGTTTTTTGACATCAATATTTCCACCCCATAGAAACCTTCTCATCAACCCTTCTAACTCATTAATCACCCCTACTGGAGCTTTAAAAATAGCAAAATAATAAGAAGGAAGACTAACCAAAACGGATTTGATAAGAGTCAAACGACCACCAATTGATAACGTCTTGGCCTTCCATTTCGTCAATCTACTTTTAAAGACATTAACCACCGGTTCCCAATTACTAATTCTAGTCATGTTGGACCCCACCTTTATACCAAGGTACGAAAAAGGAGAGTCACTCGGTTTACACCCAAGCTCATTCGCCTTCAACAAAACTTCATCCGCACTTTTACCCACTCCATATAATGTAGACTTATGGATGTTAATCCTTAAGCCCGAACACATATGGAAAATACGAAGGATTCTTCTCAAGCAAACGAAATTCTCCTCGGACCACTCCCCCATCACCATAGCGTCATCGGCATACAAAAGATGTGACACCCTTAAATTTCCATTTCGCCATTCGACCCCTCTAAAAGCTTCCACATCACACGCTTTTTTATGAGACCCGAGAGAGCTTCCATAATAATAATAAAGAGAAAAGGGGATAGAGGATCCCCCTGACGAATACCCTTCTCACAAGAAAACTCAAACGTTGGCGACCCATTAACGAGTACCGAAGACCTGGCAGACTTTAAAATACCCTCAGTCCACATACACCACTTCTCTGGGAACCCCATTTGCCGCATAACCGAGACGAGAAAAGCCCAATTGACGTTATCATAGGTTTTTTCAAAGTCTATTTTGAATAGAAATAATTCTCTACCGGATTTTTTTGCCCATGACAGAACTTCACTAATGATCAACGGACTATCCAATATAAACCGGCCAGCCACAAAAGCCGATTGAGTCTCATTAATAATACCATCCATCACTGGTTTCAACCTGTTCGCCAATACTTTAGAAATCACTTTACTTACCACTCCTATCAAGTTGATCGGTCGATACTCCTCTAGCCGAACCGGGTCTTTGACTTTTGGAACAAGAGTAATAAATGAAGAAGAAACACCCCGGCTGAATTGCCCCGTCTCCGCAAAAACGCTCAAAATGTTCATGAAATCAGTCGCGAATATATCCCAATACCTCTTGATAAACCGGAAATTAAAACCATCCGGGCCTGGAGCTTTGTCATTACCACATTGAAAAACCGCCTCTTTCACTTCCTTTTCCGTAAAAATACCACTAATATCCGCGGCCTGTTGACCACTTAACCTCTTTAACCCATAACACACCAATCTCGGTCTACTAGGGAATTCTTCCACAAACTTTAATCTGTAGAACCGAAGGACTTCACGCTTAATATCCTACGGCTTAGAGACCCACTCGCCATTGATATTGAGACCCACAATAGCATTAGACACCCTCCTACTATTGATAGAACCATGGAAAAAACGCGAGTTTTCATCACCCTCTTTAGCCCATTTTACTCTAGATTTTTGTTTAAGATCTTTGTTCTTGAAGTACTCTAACTGTTTAAGTCTCTTTTTAGCTTCCTCTAAGACCCAAACCTCCTCCTCCTCTAGGTCCCTCTCCTCCAAAATAATTTCCAAATCCTTCACCTCCTTAAGCAAGCAATCGGTCTCCAACAACTCCTCCTTAGTAACCTTATGTTTCCAGGCCGTAATCTTTGAACGAAGGAGTCTGAATTTGTTCATCAAAATCACGTCTGGGCTCCCATTGAAACTGACATTCTCAAGAGCCTTCTTCACCACTTCATCAAAACCTTCTTTGAGGAGCCACGAATTGAAAAATTTGAAAGGCTTGGCACCAAAGTTTCTCGAATCAAATTTCACAAGGAGAGGGAAGTGATCCGAACCGTCTCTATCAAGGACCCGGTATTCGGCACTCGACCATTTGCAAAACAATTCCCAATCCACAAAAATCCTATCGATCCTACTTAACTTGTTATTAGCTAAGTATGTAAATTTCCTCCCCTTCAACCCATACTCAAATAGACTAGTGTCTTCTATAAACTCATTAAACTCATTCGAATCAACCGCATCATAATTAGAATTACGACGTTCATCTCGATCCCTTACACTATTAAAATCGCCCGCTACTATCCAGTACCCGTCTCCACCCAATTTCAAGTTTTTCAACAAATCCCACACTCGCCGTTTGTCTTGGATACGCTGTGGACAATAAACATTGACTAGAGAAAGGCGTTTATCTCCATCCTTCAACAACCCAGAAACCAGGAGCAAGTTCCTATCTTTGACCACCGAAACTTTAGAAAACAGTTTAGGATTCCATACCGTTATCAAGCCCCCTGAGCGCCCTGTGGCATCAACATACTCGAACTCCATATCTCCTTGACCCCATAACTTACTAATATCAACCGAATCTAAAGAACAAAGCTGAGTTTCTTGAACCATAACACATCCCACCTCATTTTCCAACTTTAGTTTCCTACACCAAGCGGCTTTTCCATCCGCCCCCAGCCCCCTAAAATTCCAAGAAAGCAAATTCATTGATCAACCTTTTGTAAACCTTCATCGTTGATAACTTTTGCCACATCTTCACCGAATCGATCAAATTCTCCTACCCCAAGAGTCGTCCCCAAAACTATAGTTTCAGCAACTTCTACCCCAAAATTCTCCTCCACTGCCGAAGCTTTAAATGGCTCTTCATGCACCCGGTTATCATGAACATCCACCGTCTCCTCAACATTGTTACCAACATTCCCATTAATCGCGTAGATGAACCTGTCTAAGTCAAATAAATCTTCCCCTTCTCTAGCTCTCTTTTTCGGCCTTTCTTGACCCGGGGGAGACGGAGACTTTTGTATTCTCGATTTTTTCCGAAACCCTCTAGCCTTCTTTGTATGATGATCCTGCCCCTCTTCATGACCTCTTCCCAATTCCACTTCAGTTTCGTGCACATTGTCAACAGCCTCGGAAACCACTTGATCCAAATCAACCACTTCCTGAACAACCTCCATCTCAACATGATTCCCTTCATTTACTTGCACTGCCTCATCTTCTTGTGTCATTACGTTAACGTTTCCAACCACCTCATCATTACAGTTCGTCACCAGCTCCTCTACATCTGGTTCATCTAAAACGCAATCAGGGATCCATTCCGCCATCTCTTCTTCAACCAAAACAGAAAAAACCTCCTCTTTCCATTTCACCGCAACCATCTCGTTAACTCTTGAAACCGATGAACTTAACACACCCACCATAACATAGGATAAGTCCACCGATGCTTCATCACATTCAGACGATTGGATAACCGTACCAAATTTCCCAGCAATCTCATCAAACAAACTAACATTGTGAAGAGCCAAGGGGACCCCGAAAATCTTAAGCCATGCAACACGATCCGTATTAAACACTTGACCCTCCCATTTTTCTATGCTATCAAACACCACCCTCCACACCTCTTTCCTGTTGATCCATTCTTCCATACAACTTGTTGAATCAAACAGTAGCACAACCCATAATCCTCCTAGATAACGAATACCAACCCTTTCTTGCCCAATCAAGTCTAACCAATTACGTAACTTGGTAAGTTTTTTTAAGTCCGAGACTTTGCCTACAGCCCCATGACCATCCCATAACAACTCACTCTTCTTCTCAACATTGATAACAACCTCCAAATCTTTCTTAGTCGGTTGAATGTTCAGTAAAGTATCACGAAACGATCGCCCATCCCCCTTACCTACCTCTACATTACTTCTGTTTTCCACATTGATTTCCATGGCAATATCTCTTGTATTATCCTGACCCTCCCCTTTGTTACTAACCGGAACCCACTTTTTGTCATTCTTCCTTGAAACCCTTTCCCCATCCACAAACCGAGCCATGACAATATATAGTTTATAGGATCCAATCCACACATCTTTCATGAGAGCCTCTAAAGCCTTCGGATCCATCACATTAACAAACGACACAAAACAAAAACGCTTACCGAGTTTATCGTACTTCCTTGCGATATAGATGTTTTTGATCGTACCAAAGCCTTTCAAAACCGCACCTACGTCCACTGATGAACAGCCCTCCGGAAGATTGGACACAAAGAATTTCGTAACCTGGATATTCTTCGATTTCGAACTCTCTCCATTCTCTGCTCGTTTCCCTTTCCTTGTTGGTGCATCGTACCACGTATCTTCTTTGTATTTATCCCTACTCGCCATGCAAAAAGATCAAGAAAGCCCGTTCGTCTTCGTCTTTTGGTCGCCGTCAGTCGCCTCCTGCTAGGGTTTTTTTTTTTTTTTTTTTTTTTTTTTGGAATCTATTCAAATGAATGCATGTAGTAAAACAATCGAATAAATTATCACCACACAATGAAAGGGACTTAAGGGGACTAAAATGTTACCACAAGCAACATAGACATGAAATAAAGGGAGGACGTAGAACAATGTAAGTGCTAAAGTATCTGGGCCCACAATAACCCAACCAGTGGCGAAGCTTGACCCGAAGGTTCGGGGGGTCAGAAGTCACCGGGGGGTCGGAAGTCACTAGTTTCGGGAGTCGAAAACCAGTTTCGGGGGGTTGAAACCCTATATTTCCAAAATTTTCTATACGAATACTATATAATCGGCACTTCTACGCGAAAATTCGGGGGGTCGGCCGCCCCCGCCGGCCCCTACTAAGCTTCGCCAGTGAACCCAACACACAAATAGCAGTAGAACTTGTACAAAGGCAATGATGCATTGATGCATGTCTAAAGAGTTCAAAAAAAATATGCTAATAAATTGTTTATATATCAGTACTTTAATATATATAAAAAAAACTTTTTTTCTCAAACCTAAAGTAAAATATATGGAGCTAAACAGTTCCGGCGCGAACCCACCAGGTTCGCACGGACATGACCTACTTAGCTAGACGTATCACGACGTCAACTCGAAACTCACTCGAGCTCCTTTAAACTAAATGCAAATTCGGGAATTTCATAATACGCTAATGTCGTGTTTTTATATGTGGTTGATGTCATTTTCTTTTCCTGTTAGATATTCACACCCGTAGTTCGCAGTATTTGCAAAATCAGACCTGTGAGACTGACCAGACCGGATGATCGGTCCTTTCCAGTTTTTGGGGGTTTTTATTTTATCACATAACCCTTTATAAACACAACCATTTATTTACTTACCACTAAAGACTCCATCTTTTATTTACACACGTCTTCAAATCTTGTTAAAATTACACATTTCCACCAAAACATATTAATATTTTCGTATTTTGTTTTGTAGTACCATATTTATATATTTTATATTTTTATTTTTATATTACACGACATAACATTATCCAATTCTTAAATCTAATCAAATCACTTGAACCACTATCCCATGTAATTTTTTGGTTTTAAAAACATTGATAATTTACTTTGTATTAAAGGATGGCTAGTATATAGTAGCTTTATCCAAATCCAACCCCAAGTCAACATATTCCATATTCTTTAAGGGTTTTAGGATTCATACATCCTGTGACATCACATTTGGGGGATATAGGGTGTTTGGGATTGAGTTTGGAGATGTAAAAGTGTTTTTAGTCAAAAGTGCTTATTAGCTTATGACTATTTAAAAAGGAGTTTTAAAAAAAAGTGTTTGGATTAGCCTTTCGGATGAGAAACGTCAAAAAGTTAATAAATTGTTGTTTTTTTAAGTGTTTCGCTTAACTTATTGTGAATATTGGTTGTATGGGTGGTATATTTGTAATTTTTTTTCCAAAAGTCAAAAGCCAAAAGCTAAAAGCCAGGATTTCTAACTTTTCAAAAACAGTTTTTCCACCCTTATAAGCCAAAAGTCAAAACAGAAAGTGCTTTTAGCTTACACAAACAGCTTATTGACTTATTGGCTTTTTGAAAAAACCAATAAGTCAATAAATTGTTTTGAAACTCAATCCCAAACACCCTCTAAGGGGGTGTTTGGGATTGATTATTTAAAACAGATTATGCGTTTTGGAAAAGCAGGGGTGATGCTGCTTATAGATTATTGCGTTTTGGTAGCCTAAAAAACTGATTATCTGCGTTTTCAAAACGCAATCCCAAACACTAAAAACTGATTATCTGCGTTTTCAAAACGCAATACTCTAAAAATCATATTCAAAACGCAATCCCAAACACCCTCTAAGTATGTGGCAGCTTTCTGTTGGTCTGTGATGTGAACCAAAATGTATGAATCGTAATTATAAGGTGTATGGTTTCTAAATATAATTCTTTAAATTTAAACCGAACAAGGAAAATAATAATAACCAGTAACCCACCAACCAAACGTTCATAGGGTTTACATCCCCATTTCAATCTCCTCTGTTCTCCACACTTTCCCATCTCCTCCTCAACGTAAAAAAATGGCAACTGAAGTTGAAGCAAAGATCGCACCTTCCATGCTGTCATCGGACTTTGCTAATCTTGCATCCGAGGCTGAGCGTATGGTCAGCTTCGGTGCTGATTGGCTTCACATGGACATCATGGTACTTAACATCACATCACAACACAATCTATATTCAACTTCAATATTAATAATTACGGTTTTTTTCTTTTGTTTTTGTTTTCCCAGTTGCCCATCTGATTAATTAATGTTCATTTGCAGGATGGGTGTGTTCCAGACTCAACTTATTAATTGTTGTTATTTTCTTCACACATTTTTGGTTGTTGATTTTGGTTTGTTATTATTATTATTTTTGCAGACATTTTGTACCTAATTTGACTATTGGTGCTCCGGTTATTGAGAGTTTGAGAAAGCACACTAAGTAAGTTGTTGATGCCTCGGCGACAAGGTTTAAAACCGAGGCGTGAATAATTATATTATGTTTTTTTTTTTTTTTTTTTAATATAGATTTCCAATAGTTTTCTAGCGTCATTTAGCCGATGTTTAAAATAAGTAAGCTTTATATATGTTTAAATAAATACATGTATAACCTATGTTGATTGTTATACAACAATATGCTGCACAAAAATATGGGACATACTTGAGGCGCGTGCCTTAGGGTCATTCTTTTGATAAGAAAACGTGCCTCAGGTGGGCTTTTTGAAAAAAGCGCGCCTTATGCTACCAAAAGCGCAAGGGCTTGAGCCTTGTTGCACCTTGCACTTAGGCTTGCTTTTTTAAACCAAGCTTGATGCTCAAGTTTTGATTTCTAGCTTTATGCTGCTTCATGAAATACAATTTCTTTTTTTTTTTTTAAAGTTTTTATTTTTTAACACCTTGATATATTTAGGCCACAAGCACTTGGGTAAACAACTTTATTTGATCCGACACAGGGCATATTTGGATTGTCACTTGATGGTAACAAATCCTCTTGATTACGTTGATCAGTTAGGGAAAGCTGGTGCTTCTGGTTTTACATTTCATGTTGAGGTGTCTAAAGGTGGGTCTGTTTTAAAGTTTGCAAATTTTACATCACCCTATTTGATTTAAGG
The DNA here is from genome assembly GCA_028751855.1 of Ambrosia trifida. Lineage (NCBI taxonomy): Eukaryota > Viridiplantae > Streptophyta > Magnoliopsida > Asterales > Asteraceae > Ambrosia > Ambrosia trifida. The sequence goes on along the minus strand of CM054123.1, from coordinate 103,484,248 downwards.
GATTAGTACCTTAATTTAGTTAAGAAGTGGTGATGACATGTTGGTTTCTTGTTGTAGATAATTGGCAAGAACTTGTTAAGCAAATCAAATCGAAGGGTATGCGGCCCGGTGTGGCGTTAAAGCCAGGAACACCTGTTGAAGAAGTTTATCCCCTGGTATCATATTATTGTTCGTATGTTATTAATATATTTTGTCATTGCAACATGTATTGTTATTGGCTTAAAATGCGCACATGCGATGTGAGAGGCGGCTGTATGCAGTCTACCAATATTTGAACAAATTAGACTGTCAATTCCAATGGGTCTACGTTTTTCAAATCTGATTGAACAATACTAACCATTGGTTGAACAAATATGACCATTGATTGAGCAGTGTGTTTGAGTATTAAAATAAGTTAGACCATCGATTGAACAAATTTACCATAGATGATGAGAACATCTTGTAATTTAGTGCTTAAAAGTTAACCAGTTAAAACATTAGTTATAAATATTTCTTTTGCTATTTTTTTGTTATAACAAACGCCTTGCATATGTCATACGTGCGGTTCACACATCAGCTTTGGGGATAAAAATGCATCGAAGCGTGACATGCATTTTAAAACCAATATTGTTAGTGTTAAAGAATCTAAGAATCATGTTCTTTATGTTGAGTGTTCAGTTAGTGATTTAATGTGTGTTTTATTCAACTGGTTCATAGCTTGAGGGTGAAAATCCCGTTGAAATGGTTCTTGTTATGACTGTGGAGCCTGGATTTGGTGGGCAGAAATTCATGCCAGATATGATGGATAAGGTATATAACACGCATTCGTGAGCAGTTTGCTAAATTATAATGATAGTTTCTTATTTCGTTTCGACCATATGTCAATTTGGTGATTAGGTACGGACATTGAGAGAAAAGTATCCGGCACTTGATATAGAGGTTAGTCATTTCATACATACTTCCTATATAACTATCTTTACATTCTTGTACATATGTTGAATCTGTGTATTCTGCTTTAGAATATTTTTTTCAAGTAACTTAAGATATAATTTGTAAGTGCTTCTTGTCTAAACATGCTTTGCAACATCTTTCTGCTTCTCATTACTTTTACTAGAGGTGGAAGTGGAAATATAGGTGGGTTGGGTCTGACGGGTCACACTGGTACTTCAAAAATGGGTTCTTCTTGTTAACTTTCTGCTATCATATCATTTGTTGGTTTCATAAACAACCCATATACTTGGTTCTAAAAGGCGCGCCTCAAGCGCGAGGTGACATGAGGCGCAAAGTCCTGCGCCTTGTGTGACATAAGGCGCGCAGTGTACAAGAAGCGGAAAAAAAGAGTGCTTTTTTGGGACCCCCCCCCCCCCCCTCCCCTGAAGCGCGTGCTTTTTGTACACTGAGTTTTTTTGTGCTTAAAAAATGTTATATATGTTGCTAAAGGGGTTGTACATTTAAGATAAATCATATATAAAGCTTATTTATATATATATTTAGGTTAAAGGTTGCTAAAAACCTATAGGATATATAAAAAATTATATAGTCGTCTTGCACCTCACGTATGAAAAAGCCCACCGCCTTTGCTCTTTGCGCCTCGGTTTTAGATGCTATGATTTTGAGTTTCTTTAATCTTCCTTACTATTCAATTCCCCGTTGAACTCTTTACCAAGTCGTCATTTTCAGTAACTTTAGTCGCTACTCCCAACTTCCCATTCTCACTTCCCTATTCTGCAGTCCTTCCCATCCAGTTATTTTAATCTCGAGCTAAAAATATATGGGTCGTGTTTCGGTTCCCGTTTACCTGTTCAACTTTCCGACCCGATACGATTGAGACACCTAGTGGCTAGTACTTGTAGTAATCAAGACAAATTTGTAATCTATTAAGACTACATTTACAAATCACATTAGCTGGTACCATTTATTTGCAAATTGAGCTACGGTTTGTAATCCTTGTATTATATGAAAAACGGTTGAACTATGCTGCTCTCGTCTTCAGATTCTGCCTTTATGAGTTGTATCAGGAACCATAATGGTATTTGTTGATCATGCAGAGCAATCATCTTTTTCTTTTCTTTATATTTGGGATGCAGGTAGATGGTGGTTTGGGCCCTTCGACTATCGACATTGCAGCTGCCGCAGGTGCAAACTGCATTGTTGCTGGCAGTTCAGTGTTTGGAGCTCCAGAGCCAGCTCAAGTTATATCATTACTCCGAACAAGCGTTAACAAGGCGGGTCGTGCATAACTGGTTGAACCATGTAGGTCGTCTTAACTTCCCGAATGGTTCGAGTCAGAAGCACCTGTGCTATGTACACTTATTACCTGAATACATGATGAATAATTGAGTTGATTATGAAGATGATGATGATGATTCACTATCATACATGCACACCTCATTGTACAACTACATTGTATATGTAAGGCTCGTGCAAAATCTGCGTGTGCAATTAATAACAAAAACTTTGTTTATTAGTTAGTAATCCACTCTTGGTTTTAAAAAGCGCGCTTAAGCGCAAAGCGCACCTAGGCGCAAATCCGTGCGCCTTATGTAACCCTATGCGAGCAGTGTACGAAAAGCGCACGAAAAGCGCGCTTTTTGTACACATGATGTTTTTGTGCTTAAAATTGTTATACATATAGCTAAAAAGGTTGTACATTTTAGTTAAATCATATATATATATATATATATATATATATATATATATATATATAGGGTAGAGATCCTAAGAGAACCAACCCCTATTTGAGAACTGAGAGAACCATTCTGAGCCACACATTTCATATAAAGGCAAAAAAAAAAAAAAAAAAAAAATTTTTTTTTTTTTTTTGCTTTAATCGCACATTTTTATGCAAGGAAAATTTTTTTTTTTATTTTTTTTGAATTTTTTTTTCATTTATACATATGTGTATATAGCAATTATACATATGTGTATATAGCAATTATACATATGTGTATATAGCATTTTTCAGCTATACATATGTGTATATTTCAGTTATACATATGTGTATATAGCATTATACATATGTGTATAATGCAATTATACACATGTGTATACTGAAAAAAAAAATACAAAAAAAATAAAAAAAAAATTTTTTCTTACATATAAAGCAGCGATTTTTGCAAAAAAAAAAAAAAAAAAAAAAAAAAAAAAAAAAAAAAAAAAAAAAAAAAAAAAATTTTGCCTTAGAGAAATGTGTGGCCCAGAATGGTTCTCTAGTTCTCAATTTGGGAAAAGGTTCTCATTTGAACCAAATCCTATATATATATATATATATATATATATATATATATATATATCTTATTTGTATCTGTATTTTGAGTAAATAATGCTAAAACCTATGGCATATATAAAAAAAATTTATATAATTGTCTAGCGCCTCGCGTACGAAAAGCCCACTGCTTTTGCGCTTTGCGCCTCGGTTTTAGACCTAGTCGCTTTTATGCGCTTCGCGCTTTTTAAAACCAAGAATCCACTAGTGTTGTCTATTCAAACTAAGCTTAATAGGTTTGTCATAAGGATATGTGTTGTGGCTTAAGGTGAGCACAAATATTATCCTATCATTTCAAGCCATCTGAATGCTGACATGGCAATGGATAAAGTTTGAGTTCACTCACTTGACCCTGTTGTGGCTCAAGGTGAGCCTGCTTGTTCACGCCGTCCTTCCCACATGCAACTCTTCCTTTTAGTTCCTCGCTAGCCCAAATGAGCAGGCTCGCGTCTGCTCGCTTGCGAGACCGTTAACGCGTCAGGATTGTGGTGTTCACGAGCCACGTGGCTCGTTGGCTCGCTCGCGTCTGGTCGCTCGTGGGTCACAACACACAGTCCTAATGTGGTTAAACGATGCATAAGCCTTAATTTTTTAAATCGTATTTTTTTCACACTATAAAATCTAGGGGTGTTAAAGAATCAGTGAAACTGATGTTTCTATTCAAACTGGAGCTAGGCAGTTAGTTTGGGATCCAAAAGGTTCGGTCTTCATATGTTTGTAGGTTAACGGTTTGGTCTGGTTTAAAACTTGGGACTGGCTGTGTAAAACGAAGCAATCGTTTGACCTTTTTATTTAAATATTTCTTTTCAATTTTGGAATATTTAGTTATGTATAAGGATTATACTCATTAACCATATTTATCTTTTTTTTTTTGGAAGGTGTACTTCAGCGGTGAAACCAATCGACAGACAACCCCTCAACCCGAGTTCGAATCACTACCCACGCACCGATGTCCACTTTGAAGTTATCTCAAACCGTTACAGGGAATTTTTTCGTGGTGTGCAGGATTCGAACTCAAGACCAAGCCCGGGCGGGAACCCTCCGTAGAGGTAAACCCTCCCACCTCTCCCCAGCTGGGCTGGAGGTCGTTGGCTAACCATATTTATCTTAAAATTTCTAATACAAACTAAGAATTTCAAAAAACAAAAAAAAAAAAAAAAAAGTTGAATCTGCCAGACCGTTAAACCACTAAACCACTTGGTCTAAGGCGCTATAAATGGTCCTCAATGTTTCTTTCACGCGTTGATCACGCTTCAAGGGCGTCCTTACAAAATTTATATATATCTAGCACGAGTGCACGACCTTGTTATCATGATCTTGAGTTCTTGACCATCGTGACACGTATCTCTTGTCATGGACTCATGGTCATGATTAAATGTTTGACCTCTAAAACTTTATCTTTGTGAATTTTGACCTAATTCAACTATCAACCATTTTGGTCATTTTGATTTGGTAAAACTAAATGGTAACATTGGCCCATCATTTGTAACCACTAGAAATGTCAAGTGTATAACGTAGACATGATTTGGGATCATTTTAAATTTACGTTCACCTCTAATTAAACCAAGGACACTTCCTTAAATGTTATGTCGAGTCTCCGTGCCATCTCAGTTTTCAAATCACTACAAATCTACAATGTTCTTGAACATTGTGTTCGCGAGTTTAATTTATGTAAGAAAACATAAGAAAGAATATCAAGGAGAGAAAAGAAAGGGAGGGGCATGGATAGATAATATGTAATTTCGTGTTTTACAATTCAAAGGCAATGAATGTACATTAAAATTTTATATGTTCCCGATTTGAAAAGAAGAGGAAAAAAAGTTACATGTTTACAATTATACCCTTTAAAATGGTAATCATTCTTTAACTCAGGGCGAGCACATAAATCTTTCAACATATTAGATGCCAAGACCTATTTCAACACCAAAATATATATGAATAACGTTAATCGGTTATGGACACTATAACTACATGCATCTTTATTAGGTACTTTTACATGAACATGTATGTGTTTCATTGCCCCTACACAATTCTTAGAAAAAAGATATAATCACTTTTTTTTTTACCTTATCTTGGGACCATATCACCTATAGGTTGTTAAATCTAAAGACTTTTTAACGATATAATCACTCGCGGAACTTTGGAGGAACCGACTCGTTGATCCAAAACGACGGTATAGTATAACGAAGAGACAAATCTAATAGCATAATATAAATATAGTATGATTGTAAAATAATTATGTGTCATTATCTCTATAGCATAATATAAATATAGTATGATTGGTATCAAAGTCTAGGTTTCTTCTTTAAACCCTAGGTCGCCATTGATCGCCCACCACTCATCTGCCCACTGCAGTCGACCCTATCCCCTGCCGCCTTTATTTTTCTTCCGAACCTTCCTTAACAATAAACCATTCTCCTTGTTTCTTTCTCAACACCCTCCCACGTGAATATTCTACTCATTCATAACACGTGAATATTTTTCTTCCAATTCCTTGTTTCTTTGTCTCATATCATTCACCATGTCTGATAATAACTCAACCATCATCCCCACCGTCACAGTTGAATCCAAATTACACCCCGCCACCACCGTCTCCAATATCAAAATCTTTGTCCCCATCGTCCTTGAGATCGAGTCGTCTCAATACGCTTCATGGGCCACCCTCTTCAAACTCCATTGCAAAGCTTTCATGGTGGATGACCACCTAAAACCTCGGCCAACCACAACCGCCACAGACTAACCCGAATCCTCTACCAAACCGGTCGATGATTGGGATCGTATTGATGCCATTGTCTTACAATGGATTTACGATCTCAAAAGACCTTCTTCATACCATCATCAACAACATCTCAAACGCCCATGAGGCTTGGGTCGCAATTGAAAACTTGTTTCATGATAATAAGAGTGCCCGTGCGATCCATCTCATGACCAAATTCTCTAACACCCGGTTGGATGGCTTCCCAAACATGTCGGCGTATTGCCAAGCCTTAAAGGTTTTGGCCAATCAACTCGCCAATGTTGATGCGCCTGTGGATCAAGATCGCTTGGTTCTACAATTGCTTGCGGGCCTAAACGACCAATACGAAAGCATCTCAACTATCCTTCAAAACCAAAACCCGCTCCCATCATTCTACACCGCCCGTTCTAAACTCATTCAAACCGAAACCAATAAAGCCGAACGTGCCTTACACGCCTCCAAAAATGCCTCCACAGCCCTCGCTGCCACCACCTCTCGTTCACCCTCTACCGAAAACCATAGACCGTCCGACCGCTCCTCTTACGGGCGTGGCCGTGGCCGCTCCAGCTGTCGCGGTCGCGGACATGGAGGATACGGCCGATCACAACCACCTCCTAATTATTTTTGGCCATCCCCGTATTCACCTTGGCCTTCCCCCTGGTCTCCATACCCAAACAACCCCTCGACACCTTCACAGTACCAACAGGCCCAATTCTCCTTTCCTTGGCCCAATCCCACAAACCCACCATGCCCATATCCAATTATTCAAATACTTCCAACCGTGGCCCAACTTCTAATGTGGCCTAGCAGGCTTGCCTGTTAGGCCCAAGACCATCCCAAAATAATTATGCGGCATATAGTCCCAACTCCCACGGACATTGAGCAGGCCTTATACACCATGTCTCTACAGCAGCCTGACCCGACACAGTATATGGACACTGGCGCCTCTTCCACAATGTCTCATGAATAAGGTGATTTCCATTCTTTTTCTAACTCTTGCATTCCTCAACATATTATTGTAGGCAATGGTAATACTATTCCGGTTATAGGGCAAGGCACAAAATACCTACTAGTTAAAAACCTTTCCCACCATTTGTCCTTAAAAATGTCCTTTATTCACCCAAATTAGTTAAAAACCTTATTTCAATCCGTCGTTTTACTCGGGATAACTCTGTGTTTGTTGAATTTGACCCGTTTGGTTTTCTTGTGAAGGACCTCAAGACACGAACTCCGCTCCTGCGATGCAACAGCAGCGGTGACATCTACCCGCTGGTGCTCGGGTCCTCTTCCTCCTCACCCACTGCCTTTGCTGCCATCTCTGCTGACATATGGCACCAACGTCTTGGCCACCCAGGACGCCAGTCTTTTAATTCAATAAAAAATACTGTTGCTTCTTTTGATAATTTTCATAATAATGTTTGTGACTCATGTGTTTTTGGTAAAAGTATTCGATTACCTTTCTTTTCTTCTAATACGTGTGTTTCACAACCATTTGATATTATACATAGTGATGTGTGGACCTCCCCTATTGTTAGTTCGTCTGGCCATAAATATTATGTTTTGTTTTTGGACGATAAATCTAAATTTTTATGGACTTACCCGCTTACCCTTAAATCAAATGTGTTTCATGCCTTCATCCAATTTGCATCAAACATAAAAACACAATTTGAAAGAACCATCAAAACCTTCAGTGTGACAACGGTCGTGAGTATATTAACAACTCATTCCAAAATTTCTTCACGACCAATGGCATACTTTACCGTCTATCATGCCCTTACACGTCCTCCCAAAATGGTAAAGCCGAAAGAAAAATCCGCACCATAAACAACATCATTCGCACACTATTGGCCCATGCATCCCTACCCACATATTTTTGGCATTTTGCCCTTGAAACCGCAACCTACCTACTCAACATTATTCCCAACATAACCACTGACGTGCCTGTCGTGGTACACGTAAAATTTCCCAATTACAACTAAAGAATAGTGGCAAGAAGGTATCGAAGACAGGGAGTTTGTGGAAAATGTGTAAATTCAAGTTTTGTTAATTAACTAAAATTAAACTACTTAACAAAAAGTAAATGATTAAGCTTTTGATTGTTTTGGTTTATAACTAAAGTAACAACTAAATATCGATTCAAATTATGGGACAATGACCATTCAAGGATCCGATTTCTCTAAACACTTGTATGAATTTCCACTAGAAAGAGTTACATAGACATAACTCATGTAAAAACAATTGTTGTGATAAAAGGGAACAAAGTACTCGGATTAAATTAACGTGAGGTTGTTTCCCGATGACCTATTAATCAATAACCAACCCCCAATCCTTCCCGTGATATCTTAGTTGTTAACAACACCAAGAACGTACGATAGAGACTAAGAATTGGTAAATTAATCAACACACTACAAGCAATTGTTCATACATCATAATAACAAAGCAAAATACCAAGTCATTATTCTAGAAATGCAAGAAATCACACACAAGAGTTCAAGAAAAACCTTCACCAAGAATGATCACCAAATGTTTAGCCTAGCATGACTTGGTGAATCATCAACACATTCATGGAATTGTTCATAAGAATCAAAAACTAAAACCAAATGTTTGTGATAAGCCTCCAATGATCAAAAGCAGCCAAATTCGCCCAATGATAGTCTAGAAACGTCCCCAAGTGAAAAGATACCCAAAAGACACCATCAAGTCGTCTTAAATAAAGGGAGTTACATAATTTTGCAGGGCCACCGTACCTTACGGTGCCCACCGCAAGGTACGGTGGAGGTAAGGAAACTGACGGTGGTTCAGCACTGACCAACGCTGGAAAAAATGCACATATAAGCCACCGTAAGCTACGGTGGCCACCGTAGCTTACGGTGGAGGCCTCCAAAATCTCATTTTTTCTTCTCCCAACTTTTCCTTGTTCCATCCCGTTCCGGTCCGTTCCAATACTCGGTTTTCTTCGGTTTAAGCTTCATGATATACCTGCAACCAAAGTAACCGTAGTCATCTAATTCCAAGCAATAACATGATCAAATGTGAGTATAATACGCGTTTTATCATCATAAAGGGTTGTTCATTGAACCACCCGTCAACCACCAAAACCAAAGCCCCCACCAAACTACTTTACAACACCACACCCACATACGATCACCTACGTGTATTCGGTTGTCTTTGTTACCCACTCACCCCACCTACTACCATTCACAAACTCGACCATCGCGCCCACCCATGCGTCTTTCTCGGCTACCCTCCTACCCATAGGGGGTACCGTTGCCTTGACTTGAAAACCAAACAAATCTATATTTCTCGACACGTAGCTTTCGATGAAACAACTTTTCCCTTTAAACAATCCATCGAACCGACACCTAACTACAACTTCTTAAATGACCCCTTCCCTTATCACTTATCACCACATATCCACACACCAAACCAACCCCAACCCCACACCCCATCACCTGTCGTTCAACAAACAGACCCTCCGGCCCATCACACTCCTGGCCCAAACCCACCTTCCATACCCTCAACTACCTCGGCCCACCCTACCACTCCTCAAACCCACTGGCCCAATTACTCAAACAGCCACCCGACTCATCCAACACCACACACGACCCTCCCGCCTACACCACCCGCCTCCCCTAATCCACCACCGCCGTCCCAACCAACACGATCCATACACACCCGCTCAATGAGCGGTATCTTTAAACCTAAACAACCCTTTAACCTAACCACCTCAACCACTCCTACCATCATCCCACTTCCTAAGAACCCCACCGATGCCTTGTTCATCCCGGAATGGTACTCGGCCATGTCTACCGAGTTTAATGCACTAGTTAGAAACGAAACTTAGGAATTAATACCTATACGGCCTGACATGAATATTTTCAGGAGTATGTGGTTGTTTAAACATAAATACAGGTCGGATGGCTTGCTGGAACGTTACAAGGCCCGGTTAGTGTGTGATGGGCGTTTACAACAGGTGGGTGTCGATTGTGGAGAGACCTTTAGCCCGGTTGTGAAACCGGCCACTATACGGACAATACTTTCCATTGCTTTGTCCAAGCGTTGGTCAATCCATCAACTGGATATTACCAATGCTTTTCTTCATGGGAATCTCCATGAAACAGTCTATATGTACCAGCCAATGGGATTTCGCAACAAACAATTTCCGGACCATGTTTGCTCTCTCAAGAAATCTTTATACGGCCTCAAGCAAGCACCCCGTGCCTGGTACCAGCGGTTCACTGACTTTGTTCTATCTATAGGCTTTCATCACAACAAGTGCGACGCCTCCCTTTTCACTCTTCACAAGGGCACTCATACAACATATCTTCTCTTTTATGTCGACGACATTCTCTTAGTTACTTCGTCTGACAGCCTCCGTCAAAATCTCATGGCAAAGTTAGCAGGTGAATTTGCCATGAAGGACTTAGGTCCCCTCCGTTATTTCTTGGGCATTTCTGTGTCTCGCAAAGGTGACACAATGTTTCTTTCACAACATTCTTATGCAACTGAGATCATTACACGGGCCGGTATGCAGTCATGTAATCCGGTAGCCACTCCAATCGACACCAACGGCAAGCTCAGCTCCACTGTCAGTGAACCGTTTCATGACCCCACTTTATATCGTAGCCTGGCCGGTGCTCTTCAGTACCTCACCTTCACCCGGCCTGACATCTCATACGCAGTCCAACAGGTATGCATGCATATGCACTCTCCTCGGGTCGATCATTGGAATGCCTTAAAACGTATTATCAGATATATCAAATGCACTTATACTTTCAGGTTAACTCTTCTCGGCTCTACTACCCAGTCTCTCATCTCCTATACGAACGCGGATTGGGCAGGTTGCCCTGACACGAGACGCTCCACTAGCTGGTACTGCATTTATTTTGGTGAAAACCTCATCTCGTGTTCGTCTAAACGACAAAGCACTGTGAGCCGTTCAAACGCGAAAGCTGAGTATCGCGGGGTCGCCAATGTAGTGGCTGAAATCAGCTGGTTACGAAATTTATTACTTAAGCTTAATTATCCATTGACCCGAGCGACGTTAGTGTATTGTGACAACGTCAGTGCAATCTATTTGTCCGGGAACCCAGTCCAACATCAGAGAACTAAGCATATTGAGTTTGATATACATTTTGTTCGTGAACAGGTTCAACGGGGACACGTCCGTGTTCTTCATGTTCCATCCCGCCACCAGATCGCAGATATTTTTACCAAAGGCCTTCATCGCATACTTTTTGAAGATTTTAGAGATAGTCTCAGCATACTATCCCCTTCCGCTTCGACTACGAGGGTATAATAGCATAATATAAAAATAGTATGATTGTAAAATAATTATGTGTCATTATCTCTATTAATAATTATAGAGATACCTTTGTATTATAAATATTTTTTAATCAATAGAGAAGGCAAGGGATTGACTTGTATCAAAATCAATTTTCAATTCATTACCTACAATATGCCTAAATCTTGCAACATGCGTTGAGTAGGACAAAGACCACCGTCACGTTTAAGATATCGCACAATGTCATAAAAGCTTTCTCATTCATACACATAAAATTCGCTATACCTACTAGTTCTTTACACCAAATAACTACTACTTCTGTTATGTAGAAGTAACTACTGCTATCAAATAAAATATCCTTTCACTATAATAAAATATATTGTTTCACCACTATAAAATTATCTTCATGCATTTAATCTTATTATCCTATCTTACATTTACCGTATCTTGATCATGTAGCCTAGTGGTAAAAGGGCCGGTTCTCTCATTAGGGGAGCCAGGTTCAATTCCCACGGGAGGTATGTGATGGATACCCCCACCCTTGTGATGGGGTAGATGGTTGGGAAGTGATGGAGAGACCCTTGACCCTTGTGGTCATGGGTTCGACTCTTGATCCCTCCAGGTTTTACCAGTTCACTACCGTCGTGCCTTCGGGCGGGTTTGTGGGCCGGGTTTTCCCTGGAATTGGAGACGGGTGGACCGAAGGGTTCTGTCCGTACGGACTAGAGGCCGTCTGGGGCCCCTTTTGGCCATTGGGGGCCGCATACAGAGTACCCGGCAATACTTTAGTTGATCGTTCAAAAAATCTTACATTTACCATAGATGTTTGTGTACAGTATACAAAGCGCCCTCCATTTTAAAGTTATTTACAAAACATGCCATTGGTAATTACTCTATCTTACATTTTTGCTTGCAGAGTTGCAGTAGCTTCTTACGACCACTCCACCGCCTTCTTTACAACATTCCCAAATCAAACATCTCAAATCAAACGCCTCTGGCCACCACCGAACGCTCGCCCTCTCCCGCAAAGTAAGATCAACGGTGTCTGCTTTCCCTTTCTTTTAATTTCGCTCCACCTCCGTAACCTCATTTGTCTATCTGAACCACTACAAACACTACCGCGTGGCTTCTTACCCCAAGTTTATATCTCTTCACCGCCACCACCATCAGCTTACCACCACCACTATAGGTCAGGCTTACGAGGGTGTTAGGGTCTCCTCTACGTGGCAATCGAAAAACTTAGGCTTCAGGTGCCTTCGTCATAGAAGACAGCGTTGTTGCATTTTCAGGTATAGAATTTAAAAAACCTGATCGGCTATCTAATATATCAACAACGGTGTGCCGCTGTAGTGTTATAAATGGGTTGGGGCCGCCGGTTGCGGTGTTTAGTGTGCTTTGGCAAAAATATTTTATGCTAGCAAGTATATTACTTTGGCAAATGATCAAACGTGAGACTCTTATGTGAATGCAAGGTAATATTTTTTTTTTTTGTTTTTATAAACGTACGTATCGGTAGAAATTCAAATTGGCTTACGTTTCAACATAAACTTTTTTTTTTTTAAATGAGTCAGTCAAATATAATACGTTATTATTAGACGGCATAATTTGAGTTGTGCCCCGCAGCACGGGGCTAAAATAAATTCGAGTTGCACCTTGCGCCCCGCACCGCGGGGCGGGTAAAAACTAGTTTATTACAAGCTTAATCTTGCATGTGGTTTTCTTTTACGTGGCTATATAAGAAGTATATTCATTTGTGCTAAACATATTTTTATGAGAAATATGAAGTTGAAGTTCAAGATATTTGTTTCATTTGATGAAATTGTTCATTGGCATACACCTACTAGCTACTCGTTATACTTTTAATTTCCACAAAACGATTGAACATGGAAAAAGTGCTTCCCCAGACTCAATAGTACGTTCATCTACACCATTACAATTATTACCCCGACAATTGAATCATGGGAGACAAAAGCACGTAAAATTGGTTTTTGGGGACACCTATCTCAACACATGCCTCAACTAAATCAAATAAAAATTTTTTATTCGATTCTTGCACTTGCAGAACATCATACGTACCTACGTTTGTTGATCATTTTCATCATAAACACAAGAATTTTAACTTCCCCTTCTATCTCAATACATGCCTCTAAATCTAATAAATTTTTTATTCGATTATTGCACTACAATACTTTTTTATATAAAGCCCAACATTTCATTTTATTAATATTATAATCTATGAAACCCCATAAACCCTCCACTACATATGACTTAACGAATAGTCTAATATGAAGTAGTTGCAGGGCCGGACATACTTCAAGAGCAGGGGTTGCGGACGTTGTGGCTCAACTTCGCGCGCGTAGTGAAAAATTTGTTTTTTTTACGAAATTTGGAAAACGTTACTACTAAAATAAAAAAAAAAATAAAAAACATTACTACTGATTTTGTGGCCTCTAAGTAGTTGTCAGAATTTTATATATTAAAAAAAGCAATACGCATGAAGAGTAGTTTTTTTTAATACTATTTTATTTAACTTTGAAGTTGTTTTTTATTTAATAATTTGTGATTGTTAATTAAAAAAAACAATAATCTAAAAAAAACAGTTATGTTTATTTTATTTTGTTTCAACATTCTGTTACAAAAATTATTGAAATGTGAATACTATTCAAAATAAAATACATCTTTTTTTTTTTTATATTGTAAACTATATCAAGACAGATATTGTACTAATACTTACTACTACTATATTGAATTGAATAAATACCGAGCAAACTATTGAACCACTACGGTACTGTCACAATTGATATGACATTCAGCATGCGTTTGAGAGTCATTTTTCAGTTTTGGTATTTTCGATACCGATACCGAATAGTTAATTTATGGGTGTTATTAAACATACCAGATTGGTCAAACATTTTAGCTTATCAATGTGCGCAGAATACCTTGTACCTTTAATTTTTTTTTGAACGGTCAACGAATCAATTTCCGAGCACTCTCGGGCACCATTTTGGCAAATCAGGTACTCGAGAGTACCCGTGCCACAAATTCCCGGGAATACCCGACCACTCACCCGCCCGAAGGCACGACAATGATATAATCGATAAAACCGGTCGGGATCAGGACTCGAACCCAAGCAATGGCCGGGTCATCCCTCATTTACTCTCCACCAATGTCCTCCAAATGTAGCTAGTGGGAATTGAACCCAAACCTCCCATAGGAAACTTTAGGGCCTCAACCAACTGGGCTACAACTGGCCCTCAACCAACTGTAGCTAGTGGGAATTAAACTGTGTACCTTTAATTAGTTTTTGTTTTTAACTATTCTTTTATAATTTGTTTTTCTCTCCCCTAATATCTTTGGATAAAACATAATTTAATAATAATTTTTTTTTTGAACAATCAAACGAGACCACCTTATTCATACTCAAAAGTCCACCACGGTACCGCCCAGAGCCCAAATAGCGAGACGACTACCTAGGCCAAAAAACATACACCTAAACAATTACATATAAAAACCGAGAGACAAAACAAAAAACATTGCCTCCTACACCTATTTTTAACCATTACCAAATACCGAAAATTCCCACCACTTCGCCTTTTCCAATTTCGGCATGTTTCCTCGTTTGATCATCCACCAATAGGACTCTACTTTGACGTCTTCGAGTAGTCTTGGTGTCGCAATATTAACATCTTTAAATACTTTGTCGTTCCTCCCCAACCATAGCTTCCACATTCCTAGAAGGATGACCGTGTATAATACTTTTCTTTCGTTGGGTGGCCTCTTGCAATCTCTTGAAGTTGAATTCTCAACCTCACCTAAAAAAGGATTTTCTCTTTACTACTAGGCTATAAGTTAAGTGGCATGTAGATATGTTTTCTTTTAACTTTTCTAAATGGCTTTTTTTAATAGATAGATTCTCAGGTTTCAGATATGTATTTGTAATTTTTTTTGGTAAACGGTTTTTTTTTTTTTTTTTGTTAAAACAACAAATATTTCAAGAATGTTTTTAAATATCTTAGAAAATTCAATAATAAAAAGCATTTTTAATGGAATATATAAACATATTTTTTGAAATGTTTTATAAAATATCATGACCAAACAAAATGTTTTAAATGATATATTTAAATCATTAATTTTAACATTTCAGCAATAATTTATTTAATTGTGTCATTACGTAAAACGTTATAACAAAAAATGTTTGAAAATGTATTTTCTACCTACTCACTTATTATCCTATATATTAATATACCAAGTTCCATGAATAGTTTTTTTTTGTTTTTTTCTCATCTTTGCTATTAATAAAGGTATTTATTTAACAATAAATGTTATAGTATAGATGGTGTGTTGTTGGTGTGTTCAGTCTCTCTGCATGGGTTCAATCCTTGCCAAAGGGGCAATTTGTATGGTTATTTTTTGCTAATTTATACTTTTCTTTGCTTTTGGATAAAATCCATCACATAGGAAAAGAGAACCATCAGCTATTTCTTGATTTAATAATGTTTCTTCCCTTTGCTTTATTATTATACATATAAAAGAATAATAATAATAATAGATACTTTTTTCCTTAACTAGGATTCTATTACCCCGCACTTCGCAGCGGGAGCTCCTGTTGTGTTGACGGTTTGGTGGACATTAAAGATCGTGCGTTGCTGTGGGAGCTCCTGTTGCGTGGAGGGTTTCGTGGACCTAAAAGATAATATTTAGTGACTATTATTCTCGCGTGGGTTTCAAAAAAATACCTAAAAGCTAAAAGTTTGGTAGTCAAAGTTTGAAATCCTAAAATCTAAAAGGTTGATGGTCAAAATTTGGTGGTCAAATTAAAAAAATTAAAGTGTTACAGGTTGGCAGCGTATTTTCTAAATTTTAAAGAGGGCATAATAGTAATTTAAAGAAAGGAGAGACACTGTAGAAGTGTCTATCCTTTAATAGATACTATAATTTAAGAAACACGTTTCTTCCCTATGCTTTATTATACATATAATAAAATAATAATAATATTAATAGATACTTTTTCTTTCTTTTTTTAATAAAACTCATAACATAGAAAATGAGAGGCATGCTTTTAGTTGGTTTCATAAAACCCATTACAAGATGAAGACGATGAAGAAATGGCAGAGGCGGAGGAGTCAGCGACGGTGAAGGTGGAACCTCTGAGCCACGTGCGTACACCTACTCCGAAGGTAATCGTTCGTCTCCATCGCTAAGGTTTTACTTCCCGCTATACTCTCTTACATGGTTTATTTTGATTTTTTTATTACAAATCAGTGTAGGTCTCATGGGTTTTTTTAATCAGAAGAAGGTCAGTGTCGAGCCGAGGAGGAGTAGCGGTACAACAGCCAGTAATCCTCAAAATTGATTTATTTCTAATATTAATTTTAACCTATGGCTATTTGTATTTAAATTTATTTGGGATTGAAATTGGTTTGATGCCGCCGTAGCAACGCGAGGCTGAGAAAAAAACTAGTTTACATCTAAATTCTCATCTTTCGGGAGTAAAGTACTAAAAATTTAACTTAAAATAGTAAAACTGTATTTGGTGAGAATTAAGAAGTTAGCTCTAGAACTCAAAACTTTATATTTTCACAAACTAATTTACATAATGTTAAGTAAAACTATTTGATGTATTAATTTCTAAAGCTCAGTGAAATAACTAACTTTTAAAAATAATTCTAGCTTCTAGTTTTTAAAGCTTATTCTAGTTGAATCGCATAAACAAATTAAATCATAAAAGATAAATGATTTATTTATTAATATTTTTTTATGAAAGCTTAATTTATTACTTTTAGTAATATTGGTATTAGTATTATTAATAGTACAACAAAATATAAAATGATAAATAAAAAAAGTGATCGTATAGTAATATAAATAATAAATTATAGTATAATAATATAAATAATAGCTTAATCATTGTTTAATTAGTTGGTATAGTAACTTATTAAATTCATTTTATCATTATAGTTTGATTAAATTGATAGATTAATCCTCATTACTTGATATATTTAACATAAGCCTTTATTTATTTTTGTAAATTCTCCAATGACTAAGACTACTCAGAGTTGTGGGGGAAAGAGGGGGATTAAGCGCCATGTGGTACTTGTGTGACCTCTGTGGGGGGGGGGGGGGGAAGTGACATGTGACATTTCTTTTATGTTTTGTTAAGTAATAAAAATAACATTTATAATTAATAAAAACCTAGAAAAATACAAAAATTAAAAACCTAGAAAATTAAAAAACATAAAAAAATAATGAAACCTGCATAACCCGCGTAGTCAGGACAAGGTGAAGGAATGGGTGGACGGTTTGGGATCGGGCGAACCGGTGGTGTATTCGGGTTTGGGACGTACGCGTATGGGTTGTTCGGGTAAAAGCCTCGGTTGTATGGGTTCATTTTTTGTTAAAGAAGGATGAGTAGTATGAAAAATATATGAAGAATTGTAAAAAAATGGTTGAAAAAGTGTATAAAAATTGTGAAGAAATAAGATAAAGTGGGTGTTTGGTAGTGAAAAGGGGGTAATTTAATTTTTTTTTTCAAACGGTAACAATACCCCTCCACCAATCAGAGCCAGCCAAGTGGCAGTCAACACCCCCCACGCCAAGCAAGCTGCCTCCGCCCTCACTTCCCTGCCCTTCTCCACGCCACCTGGCGGTGGTGTTCCCGCCCTTCCCGCCCCCCCACTCCGAGCAGCTTAAAAGGTTCATAACTCCAAGTGTCTGGACAAGGTTTGTGTTCACGAACCAAGGCTTAAGGACCTATGGCTGGACGGCTAGACCCACCCAAATCACAAGATTGTCTGTCACCTACTCACCTCATGGTTCCGAATCCCAGACTCGGCCACATCTTTGGAAATGTCAACACCCCCCCCCCCCCACGCCAAGCAAGCTGCCTCCGCCCTCACTTCCCTGCCCCTCTCCACGCCACATGGCGGTGGTGTTCCCCCCCTTCGAGCAGCTTAAAAGGTTCATAACTCCAATTTCGGGGTCGTTCGACGCATCCTTGTGGCAAACCACAAGGGCCATTTCTTCTTCTTCGGTCCACGGGTTCATTTTTGTGTGTGTTTGGTTTTTTAAACCGTGGTAAATTGTGGCTTTTAACCCCACAGTTTGATCACTTTATATACAATGACGGTGGCACTGTTAAGAATTAATTCGCTGACAGTTTAGGTGAGTTAATTCAATTTACTCGACGGTTTCCAAGATAAAAACTTAAATTTGGCTGACCGTTTAGTGGAACGATTGAAATAGTAATTAAATGTTAAAACCGTTTAAAAATGTAAAAAGAAAATAAAAAGTTTGGGTATGTAAATGAAAATAAATAAAAGAATCAGTGGAGTGCTGCCTACAAAAACGTGTTTCAGTAAATTAAATCAGTGAAGTGATGTGGCAAAGCAGGATTAATTAGAACCAGTGAAAGAAAAATTAAATTCTATAAGTACCCATCTATGCCTTATAGATAGTGCAATTTGAGCTAATTTTATATTTTTTATACCTCATTGACAAAACTTAAGCACATGCTTGACAATCATGTATCATGTCTCTAAACCTAGTTATTAGATAACTCGGGAAAGTGCCATAGTTTTATTTTACATCACAATTTGTTTTAATTTTAAATACGAGTATTTAAGCTCTAAAGAGCCGTCTAAATGCTTTAACAGCCAAGTAAACTTCGACTATATTTCAAATTACATTCTTAATGCAAGTGATTCAAAGAGACAGGGAGATTGATAGTGACGTTGCACATCGCATTCAGGCTGGATGGTGTAAGTGGAGAGCAGCCGCTGGAGTTTTGTGGGATAAGAGGTTCCCAGTTAAATTAAAGGGAAAATTTTATAGGGCTGCAGTTTGACCTGCTATGCTTTATGGGACAGATTGTTGGGCCATTAGAAAGACACAGTTACGAAAGATGAAAGTGGCGGAGATGAGAATGTTGAGGTGGATGTGTGGTCACACTAGGTTAGACCGGATTAGAAATGAGGTTCTTAGGAATAGGTTAGAAGTGGCTAACATTTCGGATAAGATAAAGGAGGGGAGATTAAGATGGTATGGATATATGAAGCGGAGACATATGACAGCTCCAGTCAGAAGTGTGGAACACCTCACGGTGGAGGGGAGGAGGAGCAGAGGCAGACCCAAATTGACTTGGGTTGAACGGATTAGGCAAGATTTGTTAGAATTGCACCTCTCCGAGGATATGGTCCAAGATAGGAATTCGTGAAGGCTTAGAATAAAAGTTAAAGATTTCTAGGAATTAGGAGCGCATCTCCTTTCTTCATTCATGTATGTTATATTATGTTATGTACTCACTACTTTTTAGTGTTTTGTGTTTGTCTTCTTTTTATATAAATATAGTTTTTTTTTTTTTTTTTTTTTTTTTTTTTTTTTTTTGAGCCGAGGGTCTCTCTGGAAGCAGCCTCTCTATCTCTAAAGATAGGGGTAAGGTTTGCCTACATCTTACTCTCCCCAGACCCTACTAATAGCGTCGCTATTTGGTGGGATTTTCTGAGTACGGTTGTTGTTGTATTCTTAATGCAAGTATCTCATTCAATTTTCTTAGGGTATAACAAACCGAATTCATTTATTTCATTTCACGTGTGTCATCCATATAAAATCCTATCTTTTTATAATAAGGAGCAGATGAACTGTTTATGAGAATTGGTCAGAAAAATTTTGGAAAGATTGGTGTCGATATCCTTTGTACATGTTGTAGTGGTTTGTGCCGGCGGTCCTCGCTTTGAGGACCGGTTGGGCGTTGTTTTGAATGAAAGCATTTTTTCAAAAAAAAAAAAAAAAAAAAAAAAAAAGAAAAAAAAAAGAAAAAAGAAAAATATAATTAGATTCTCTTAATATTATACTGAAAGCTACAGCCCGTGTCAACAAGTTTTTGTGTGACTTGATTGATTAGATTCTTTTATTACCCTAGGTGTTCTTATTAATAAATTAATTAAAGAGATACATTTGGCATTAGGATTATCATGTTGTATGATAACGTAAGAAGCAAGAAGGGGGAGACTTGGATAGTTATTTTATAAATTGTATACAACTTTTGATAACTCCAAAACAATTCAGATAATATTTGTTCTTTTTATAAGAAAAAGTCAAGATTATATTTGTAGATAAAATGATTAAACAATAGATAGATGGGAAATTAAGATCAACTTCCCCAAATTTCTACGATCCATTCATTGGTAAAAGTTTTAAACGATTGTGATTAATTAAATCTTAGTTGCATTTACAATGATCATCACTAATGCGTTGCCCCTGTGAGTGTTTGCGCGAACATATGGCACCAAGCCGGTAGGGTCTAGCCTGCTACCTTGCCCGTGGTTTCAAAGCTTCTCAAGTGGTCGTCGGGGTCCCATGACCCGTTGTACTTGTCCAAGCTGCTTGGTATTTTTGTTTTGGAGGGCAACAGTGTTAGAGCGACGCGCGGAGTGAACTTTGACTTTTCACTGAACGTCGGTGGGTAGTAGGGTTTTGTCAGGTCCTCCTCAGATGACGGGTTGTGCCCGTAAGCCACAGTGTTGGCGTTTGAGTGACTGTGATCATACTTGAAGTGGCTTTGCGATTTGTCGGAGCCTTCCTTCCAAGTTAGGTCCGTTTGCTTGTTCCCATTGTTGTAGTAGCTCACGCCCTTAGAATTGTTGCGTAATTCTCATGTGTGAGGGTGAGACGGGCCTTCAGAGTCTGTGTGTACCCGGACTGCTTCGAATGGTGGTTTCTTGAAGGTACCTTTGCCGCGCTGCATGCGGACTATCTCGTTGTAACGTCGCTGTAGCGCTTCGTGTTCTTTGAAGTACCATGCCTCTAAGCTGAGTGTCTGTGCGGCCTTGTTGTTGTCATTACCTTGCGGCCCAATCGCATTTTCGGTTTCGAAATGGAACAAGGCCGTTGAGTGATGAGTAGCCGCGGATGGTGAGGCAGTTTATGGTGCCTCTGTTTGCTTCTCTTGCCTCCCCCCGCCCTTGTGGGCTCTCCAACGTTGTGGGACTGAGCTGTTTCATCCCCGCAGCGGAGGTATCCCCAGGGAAAGCTGGCAAAGTGGGTACTCATGGGTTTGTTTTGAAAAAGATTTGAGGTTTTTTGATGTTCTAGTAAATGCTCATTACGGATTGCGCCAATGAAGAACCACCAACCAAATAACACTCGAATAAAGGTAATGACAATAGTAATGTATGAATAAACATGAAGAGATTGTATTGATATGTATGAGCACGATTACCAGGATTACAGACGAGTATTACAAGGATAATATTTCGACCAATCTTTCTAACAAAACTTAGAGTATTACAATGTGTATGTTTTGCTGTGTGAGAAGCCGACCTCTTTCTTCATGGAATGAATGGGTATTTATAGTATGTATGGGTCGGTCTTAGGTGCTGGTAATGATTGACAGCTCATTCACGCGGGCCCCACAGGTGCGGTCACTAAGGAATTGTTGTTGTCCCTCTCTGATTGGCCGGACGTACTCTCACTCGTCCTTTCTGTCCTTGCTGATGGCAGGAGAACATGGAGCAAGGAATAAACGCTTGTGATTGGTTAGTCGTCCTTTTCATCATCCCCATGCAGCTGTCACGTACTAGGTGTCGCGCGACTCCAATAAAGGTTCCACTGGATGTTCCTTCAAGGTTTTCATGTGCACAAGTTGCTGCACGGGAAGTGCGCATGCGCGTATTGGCATATATCTCTTCACAAATGCTTTTCGCTAAACAAGTTAGAGAGTGTTGAGGTCATATTGAAAGTTATTCATCGGCTATAACGGTTAGGTTAGTTGGAGTTAGTAAGCCGACATTGGTTGCCTATATACATGGATGTATAAATCGCGACTAGTTGCCGATTAATTGGAGATCGACCCTCATTACTTTTCAGTTAATCATGCAAAATATCGCTATTCGTCCAAGTTGTGGCTAATCCGACCATATCATCCCTAGTCGGAGCAATTTCCGACTAAATTGCAGGAAACTTTCTGGCCAAATCGGTCAAGTTGCATCAATTCGTACAAAACCAGAGTCGCATGTGATGGTATCGATGATTTCTATGCCGTTGAATGTTAAATTAAGTGAATTTTGGGGTAGGGACGTTTGTGGTTATTGTTTGATGACTTTTGAGAGATGGTTGGGGGGGGGGGGGGAAGGAGAGAGAGAAGGGGGCGGCATATGATAGAAAATTTGTAGATTAGGTTTGATTCGATTAATCCTGATTAATCACTAGTCCTCGCCCCACTACCCGACTAACGCTTAGCGAGTTCTACAACACAACCTATATACATATATATGACTTGTGTACACATTTCATATTATAACAAACATACAATAACACATTTACGCCTTCTCTCTTAATTTCTTCTCTCTTTACTCTCTGTTTATCATGTTTACAGTGGTTATACGAAAGAAAGTAAATTTAAAAATCACATGGAGTAGTCCAATATCAATCAGTTGCCAGAATTTCTTAGTTAATTAGCAAGTGAGAAGCAAGATTAGCAATATACTATTCCCTAGAAAAGCTCTAGTAAAATACTTTTAATTAATACTTATAGATAATGAGCATGTAGACGATACGGGTAGTTCGGGTGGTTTTATTTCCTTATGGGATCTGAAGAAGTTTTGTTTAGTATCGGTCGCGAAACAAAGGAATTATTTATGTATGCATGGGAAGCTTAAAGATTGTGGCAGTGAGATGACGGTCATCAATGTTTATGCTCTGAAGAAGAAGACGGTTAAGAAGGCGCTTTGGGTCGACTTGGAAAGGGTAATAGTTCAGGACTCTAATTATTTGATAGTAGACGACGATTTTAATTGGGTTAGAGACCGTACCGAACGTAGGAATTCCAGATTTAATGCTTCTGCGTCTAACAACTTTAAAGAGTTCATAGAAGGAGTTGGGTTACACGAATTCGGATTGAGAGGCCGAAGGTTTACTTCTGTTACTAGGAATAAATGTAGTCGTATAGATAGACTGTTCGTGTCATGGAATTTTCTAAGCGATTGGCCGAATGCAGAATAAAGAGTGCTTGCTAGAGAGGAGTCGGATCATGGCCTGTTGGTATTAAAGGTTGTGTATAGGAACTTCGGCGCGAAACCGTTTCGATTCTATAACTCGTGGCTGTACAGGAATGGTTTTTAGGATGTGGTATTGAAGTCGCTAGCTAGCAGAGTTTCATGGGAGGGGGCCGCCTGATGTTGTATTAATGAATAAGTTCAAGAAGTTGAGGCAAGACATTGTTCGATGGAGTAAGGACCTTTCTGTTAGTGAACTTGAAGAGTAAAACAATCAATTGCAAGAAATATATGAATTAGATAAGACCATTGAAGAAAGAGATTTAACAGAGGCGGAGCAATGGGTTTACGAGGAAGCGAAGTTAAAGTTTAAAGATCTGGAAGCGTTTAAAGCCAAAGATCTCTGACAGAAAGCTAGGGTTCGATGGGCTAAAGAAGGAGACAAGAACACGAGTTTTGTTTTTTCACGGGATGGTTAACAAACGAAGAGTGGCTAATAATATTCCGGGTTTGAGGATTAATGGATGTTGGGTTTCTAAACCTTCACTTATTAAAAAAGAAGTGTTCGGATTTTTCAAGAACAAATTCGTTGAATGCATGATCGAGCGCTCGAAGTTGTCATGTTATGGTTTGAGGCAGCTTAGTAAAGATGCAGTAGCAGAGCTTATTCGGCCTTTTTCGGAAAGTGAAATCAAAGAAGCCATGTTCGATTGTGGAAGTGATAAAAGCCCGGGACCTGACGGCTTTAATTTTCGATTCATGAAGAGGTTTTGGTCTTCATTTGCCGCTGATTTTATGCGCATATTTGAACGCTTTTCAGCCTCGGGTTCAATCAATCATGGTGTAGGCTCATCCTTCATCACATTGGTTCCCAAAGTTAGTGATCCAATGGAACTTGGGGAGTATCGGCCAATCAATCTTATTGGGGTGGTGAGTAAGGTTATTTCTAAAGTTCTTGCTAATAGATTGAAGTTAGTTATGGGTTCAATACCTCATGAGACGCAATCGGCTTTCTAAATGGAAAGATACATTCTAGACGGGTCTCTAATCATTAGCGAGATATTATCGTGGGCGAAGCGTATGGGGAAAAATCTATTTTTGTTCAAAATTTATTTTGAGAAAGCGTACGATAATGTACATTGGGAGTTTTTGTTATCGATGATGCGTCAAATGAAGTTTCATGAGGTTTGTGTAGGTGGATTTATGGTGTCTTAGCTTCGGCTCGTTCGTCGGTTCTGGTTAACGGATCGCCGACCTTTGAATTTAGTTGTGGTAAAGGTCTTCGGCAAGGAGATCCAGTTTCTCCGTTCTTGTTTATCTTAGTTATGGAATCGTTTTCAAGCATTATCCGGAAGGCATGTGACATTGGGTCGTTTGATGGCGTGAGACTTCCTAACGGGGGACCGGTTGTTTCTCATTTGTTGTATGCGGACGACGCTTGGTTATGGGTGATTGGTCCAAATTTAACTTTCGAGCTCTTAGGAGGATGTTGTGGATATTTCACTTGTGCTCGGGCCTTCGGATAAATGTTCACAAGTCTACTTTATTCTGTATTGGGAAAAGCCACGATGAAGTTGGTTTAGAGGCGGCCATTTTGGGTTGTAGACGGGGTGATACTCCATTTAAGTATTTGGGTATTCTAGTTAGCGCTAACATGAATCGTATAAACAGTTGGGATCCGTTGGTGAAGGTGATTAAAAGTAGAATGTCGAAATGGAAGGCCAACGTTTTATCTATGGGGGGAAGGGTTGTTCTCATCAAATATTAGACGCTGTGCATGACTCCGTGCGCCTAGCCTATTGACTGCTACCTTAGCGACCTGAGAAAACATGCCAAAAATGTCAACATATAATGCTGGTGAGTTCACGGGTTTTCTTTTATAAAGTGTTGTTATAAGTTTCGAAGATCATATCCGTTACTACTAGGTTATAAGAACGTTAGCTAGACGTTAAGTGTTTGTTTACTACTGCGGTTGGGAACCCATTACTATACGCTTATAAGTTGTTGAAGCTTGCCCAGCTGTTTTGGCTATAACCGATGCCTCGGCGAGCCAGTAATAAGAGACAATATGCACCCGCCCGGCCCAGCCGTCGAGTGGGGTTTGTGAGGCCCAATAGATCTATCCACATTTCCCCCGTTGTGCATCCCCGCACATTCATGGTTTCCCCCCTGGGACTTTCCATAAAAGCCGCATAGTATTTGTAAAGTAACCATAGTATAACATGATCTTTAATAAGTAAGTAAGTAGCATTTTCTCCCCCGAAAGCAAAATGGTAAAAGTGGGGCTGTGAAACTCACCTCGGATTGCGTTACTTGAAAACAGTTAAGTAATTATGTTATGATAGCCCCAAATAGCGGCGACCTATCATAAGATGTGTATAAGTATCGGACTAATAACCCGCAGGTTAACTAGTCCCCGAATGTCCAGACCATAACCGTAAACGTTTGAAAACACCTTTGACTGTTAAACCGACCGTACCAGACAAGACCCGACATCCCATTGGTGACCCGACATCCCACGTGTTAGGCAATTACAAGACATCATGCTTCACATGCAATTAAACATTCAATACGCGCAATAGTTCACCTAGTCTAGCATAATGTCCAATTAACGCATAAACAGGTCCGAACACGTGTTACCAAGTCATTGGGTGTATCCCGGGGTTCCTATCATGTTCCTAGGTGTCAAATCATGTTCCGGGATGTCAAAATGCGTTTATGACAGCAGTACACGCGATTAGGAAACTTTCATGCGATTAGGAAAAGTCAACTAGTGAGTAGGAGGGGGTCAATAGGCGAGTAGGGCCTATTCGCATGAAGCATCAGGCGAGTAGGCCCCTACTCGCATGAAGTTTCAGGCGAGTAGGCTCCTATTTGCCTCTGCACAGCTGTTGCGCGTTTTCGCGCGTTAAACCTTCCAAATCAGATCCGAAACATGTAAAAACACCCAATATCATAACTAAACTATTAGCCAACCCTTTCCAAGCAAAAACCCCCAATTTATCTCTGCTCTAACGGGCTCGGTGCGATTATTTCCAAAAATGGCAAAATACTAGGTTTCATTAACTTTGAAATCTTTCCTTAAGTAGTAAAGATCAGATTACACCTCCTACAAATTGCAATGCATCATCCCTATGTTATAACATCATTCTAGCATGATTCCTAACCATAAACAAGCAATGAATCATAACATAACATCCTATTTCTTCAAGAATCACCCAAATGGGTCAAAATGCATACTTGCACCTAAACACAATAACAAGAGCTTAAACTCATAGATAATCATCCTAACAACACCTACACATCAGAAGTACATCAAATTCATGGAAACATTCATGTTATAATCATCAAAAATCATCATATGCATCAATACTTCACATATAGCAAGTATTATGGTGTAGACTTGTTTTAGAACTCCTTTCCAAGGTTTTTAAAGACTCATTATTATCAAAATAAGGTCTGGACTTTTGGGGAACCAAGACAATAATATTACAAAGGTGTAGGATGAAGAACACACCTTGGATTTTATCAAAGAAAGGTGTATAAGCTTGGTGATGGTGTGTTTTTAGGCAAAACAAGTTCCAGAGGTGTTTCAAGGTGTGTGTGGGGCTTAGGATCAGTTAGGGTTGCACAAATGGTGTTTGGGGAGTCAAGGGTTCTATTTATAGGTGTTTTGACTCGTGCTCAGCAGTATACGCGAGTAGCAGATCAGTTCAGGCGACTAGGGATCCTACTCGCCTCTATTCATGCGAGTAGGGCTCCTACTCGCCCCAAACTCCCTCTACTCGCATCAAGGAGGGGCGATTAGGAGCTCCCTAGGCTCCTAATCGCCTATAGGGTGCTGGAACGGGTTTTTGGCGCGTTAAACACTATTTTAACACATATAAACACGTATTCACATACCGACAAGTCACATAATGATTTCAAACATATAATGCATGATAACTAACACGTTTACATCCGTTCACCAATTCCCGGGACTCGAGACTTGTGTGTGCGTTAAACCCGACGATTCCACGAATCACCAATCCTTGTACACATGGTTATGGACCGACTCCCGATGATCCCGCAGATCATCGTAACGACTCCCGATGATTCCCAGAATCATCGTACCGACTCGACTGACCCCGTTAAGTACGTAATATGCATGACTCGCTAAGGTAGACTTACTAGTTTAGTCAACGTTACTAACCTGAGTTTGCCGGGTGTCACAGATACCGACTATGTGTGCGCTTAGAAGGAGAAATATCATGGTAGGCGATGGTCATTGTGTTTCTTTGTGGGGACGCGGATGAAACGGTGGATCATTTATTCACGGCGTGTAGAATGGCGATTGGTATTGCTTCTTACGGTAAGTTTCCTCTGGCCTATATGTTTTCGATTACTGATGTGTTGCAGGTCATTAATCATATGGGCGGATCTAAAATCAAGAAAGATATTGTATATGGTGTCTTCGTTTTGACGTGTTAGCGCATATGGAAAACTAGGAACGAAAAGATTTTTGCAAATAATAACGTAAATGTAGCCCATATACTGTCCGATGTTAAGGCGTTAGGGTATCTTTGGTATAAGAGTCGATTTAAGGAGGGTAAGGTAGATTGGAAAGGTTGGTGTAGTTTTTCTTTTGATATGATGTAAGTTTTGGTTGTGCGGTTATCTCCCCCCTTGAAGATAATCTGAGTTGTGCTGTTTTAATGAGGTGAGCCTTAAAAAAAAAAAAAAAAAAAAAAAAAAAAAAAAACCTTACAGATAATGAAACGTGAGCTACTTTTTTGTCTCTAAAATCCCGTTGACATAAAAGGCTATGATTATCTTCAATACCGAAGCCAGGGTCAACCAGCAAGTTTCTATCTGATTGATTACGCAATTAGATTCTTCTTTTTAGTTTTATTAAACTCAATTTGGATAAGCTCTTATGTAATAATTGAACTGAAGGAATCCTTAGTGTTCATATGTATAAAATTGTATAAAAATGTTTGACTAAGTGCTTGCCATCATTTTTTAATGATTTTTGCTAGAGTTATAAGTTTCGTCTTCCTAGAATTATCCTATTGTACGTACAGATATAATCGAAATATTAATCATGTTCATAGAAGTTTAGGTTTGCTAGGTTTCATACGAATCTTTCCATAATATTCCATCAAGAAAAGTGTAAGATTTTATCTACACAAGTAATGAATTTAACGATTAAAATCCATATTCACTACTAGAAAACTGAGTATACGCACCTATTTTTAGGTAAGTGTAGCCTTTTTGTGAACCAAATGCGGTTACAGAAATCTCCACGAGTAAACCTATTTTGCAACCGCGCTATGACCAGAGACTATTTTACGACTGAATTAGCGAATAGTTAATTTGCAACCACCGGTTGATAATACATAATGAAATGAAGGTTGACATTTGTAGAGATCATAAACTAATGCAACTATCACTAGAGATAGGCTGACAAGAATAATTCAAAAGGGTATTCTTAATACAATCATAAAATTATTTCCACTTGTCCTTAATTAGCTATAAAATCAAGACTGTCATTACCTTATCAATCACATTTCTTACACTTATAGAAGATATGGCAAAGCTCAAAAACCTTTGCTCGACTTTCTTCCATATTCTACTTCTTGCTTTTACTTTGTCTAATATTGAAGTCAATGGTGATGGCCTCAAGTTAGGGTTCTATGAAAAAACATGTCCTAAAGTAGAGGCTATTGTACAAAATGTAATAGCGGATAAAATTTCATTAGCTCCATCTCTTGCAGCTCCTTTGCTCCGAATGCACTTTCATGATTGTTTCGTTCGGGTTAGTACATGTTGATGTTGCATGGCTTGTTTCTTACACTTTTAACTGGGATATACAAAATGTTCTAAAGAGAGATTGTAACACTTCATAAATGGTATTTTAGAATGCAAATAAATAAGAAACTGAGTTAATAATTAGTTATTTATCTGCACGGATGTGACGGTTCGGTTCTAATAGACTCTACCAAAAATAACCAAGCCGAGAAATCTGGATTTCCAAATCTTTCCCTCAGAGGATTTCAAATTGTTGAAGCAGCAAAAACTGCTGTAGAAGCCGCATGCCCCGGTGTTGTCTCTTGCGCGGATATCTTAGCTTTAGTGGCACGAGATTCCATCTATCAGGTAATTGTCACTATACAAGGATGCGTACATTAGGTCCAAGTTGACCCCACGCCCCGAGAGCCTTGTTCACGGGGTTGCTCTTTTATCTATAAAATCTATCTTGCCGCATTTCCTAAAGGGGTTGGCTAAATGCACACCCTCTAATTACTTTTTGCACTCCCTTTCTAAAAAAAGTATTTTACATATTTTGAAATTTCATCCCTTTAATTATAAAACAAATTAAATAAAGCACTATATTTTTATTATTTGAGATATCGATGTTGTCATTAATTAACATATTAAAAGGTTCTAATCATAAGTAAAAAAAATCTTTTTTTTTTTTCACAACAAAACAACTCTATTTGCATAGCACAGCAAACGAACAACAACAAAAAGTCAAACAATTTATTTGATATTCTATATTTGTTTTATTCTTGCCCATCTATATTTGTTTCATCCTCCCAAACGAACAGCAATAAAAAGCCTCAAACGATTACGTCTATTATGATGGGGCACAAATAATTAGGTCCAGTCAAGCAATTGTCATTGTATTATTTAATTTTCTATATATTATATATATATACACATATAAAAAGTAAAGCATTTTCACACAAATAACTATACGTACAAAGAGGACTCAATCAAAAGGTGTAGTATATTATTCAAAGTTGAATTCTATGTTCCTTGTAACAACCTATAGACACAAAAAAATGTTTTTGGAATTCAACATTCATGTTATGGAAAGTGGATAAACCCTTAGAATAATTAGGAATACTTATTAATGCAATTTTTAATAAACTAGAAAATGTAAGGCTATATTGTATTTATTTATAAACTTTAGGGGGGGAGTGTAAGCAGTAAAAATAAAGAAAAAGGGAGTGCATTTAGCAACACCCTTCCTAAAAGATAAGTACATATGTTTTTTTTCTTTTCTAGATTAAGGGTCCTTATTGGCCTGTTCCATTGGGGAGAAGAGACGGAAGAGTATCAATAGCATCCGAGAGTTTGACTATGCCTTCTCCTTTTGATAATATTACTCGACTTAAAGCACAATTTGCCGCCAAGGGCTTGAGTGTTAAAGATCTTGTTGTTCTTTCAGGTATTTTTGTTCATTTTGCCACCAACTAAAATTGACAGAAAAATAATACGATCATTATTCATTCACACAGTTTTTGTTTGATAGACAATGGTAATGGTTAATTCCTTGATCATTAACATTCCCTCTCAAGGGTATAAATACAATACAAGAGGTCTTGGTAAATAAGGAAGATCATCAATACAATAATTACATTTAATCACAATTAACATAATCATAAATAGAATGGCGAGATTAGCTCCATGATTGACTCCATTACTCCCCCGCAGTCGAAGCGAGAGGTGGGCGAATGCTGAGACTGGAGCGAAAGTCTTCAAACAGAACTTTTGGAAGACCCTTAGTAAAAATATCCGCAATCTGGTGTCGGGTGGGAACATGTAGAATGCGAACCTGTCCCCGTTGGACCTGCTCCCGTACAAAGTGAATGTCCAGTTCAATATGTTTTGTCCGCTGGTGTTGGACTGGATTACCGGAGAGGTAGATGGCACTCACGTTGTCACAGTAAACAAGTGTGGCTTTAGTAAGAGGGCGGTGAAGTTCAAGAAGTAAGTTCCTTAACCAGCAGATTTCGGCTACTACATTGGCGACACCTCTATATTCAGCTTCTGCACTTGATCGAGAGATGGTAGGTTGTCGTTTGGATGACCAGGAGATGAGACAATCACCATAGTATACGCAATAGCCGCTGGTTGAGCGTCGGGTGTCAGGGCAGCCGGCCCAATCTGCATCTGTGTAGGCAAGGAGACTCGGGTTCTTCGTGGAACCTAGTGTGAGCCCAAGAGACAACGTCCCCTGAATGTATCGAATAATGCGTTTAAGCGCATTCCAGTGGTCAGTCTTAGGTGAGTGCATATACATACAAACTTGCTGAACGGCATAGCTGATGTCGGGACGGGTGAATGTTAGGTACTGAAGAGCACCTGCTAAGCTCCTATATAAGGTGGGATCCTCAAAGTCAGAACCGGAGTTAGCACTGAGTTTTGAGTTTGTATCCACAGGAGTGGCGACAGGCTTACAAGAGGCCATACCTGCACGCTCAATGATATCAGAGGCATAGTTCTGCTGAGACAAGAACATGGTGTCACCTGTACGAGTCACGTGAATGCCGAGAAATAGACTCAGTGTGCCGAGATCCTTCATGGCAAACTCCTTGAAGAGGAGTCGCATTAGCTGTTCGCGAAGAGCAGTAGACGAAGTGACAAGTAGAATGTCGTCTACGTATAGGAGAAGGTAGGCCGTGTGACCTGCACTGTGGAGAATAAAGAGAGAAGCATCACAACCGCTCTGAGTGAAACCAATAGTGCGGACATAGTCAGTAAACCGCTGGTACCAGGCGCGAGGGGCCTGTTTCAGACCGTAGAGAGATTTCTTAAGGCGACACACATGATCCGGATATTGCTTGTTACGAAACCCCATAGGTTGGTGCATGTACACAGTCTCATGAAGGTGACCATGTAAAAAGGCATTTGTGACATCAAGTTGGTGTACTGGCCAGGAGTTGGCCAAAGCAATAGATAAGACTGTCCGAATGGTAGCCGGTTTGACAACCGGACTGAAAGTTTCTCCACAATCAATGCCTACCTGTTGGGAACGACCATCACAGACCAACCTTGCCTTGTATCTTTCCAATGATCCATCAGACCTGTATTTGTGTTTAAAAAGCCACATGCTACGTATAATATTCATATGGGGATCTCGTGGAACCAACTCCCACGTGTCATTATTAATAAGGGCATGAAACTCGGTGGTCATGGCGTTGTACCATTCCGGTGTGGACAAGGCAAGGGTGGGTGTTTTTGGTATAGGAACGATGGTGGTGGTATGAAGATTAAAGAGTTGTTTGGGTTTGTGAATCCCGTCCATAGCCCGTGTCCGCATGGTGCGGGCTGGAACCGTGGGAGTGTGTATCGGGTTAGGTGAATTGTGGGCTGAGGTTGGTGAAGTGGTTGGGCCGGGTGAAGTCTGGGCCGAGGCGACTGAAGTGGGCGGTCCGGGTGAAGTTTGGGCTGAGGATGTTTGAGTGTTTGGGCTGGGCGGTGCATATTGAGGGACTGGGCTTGGAGCAGTGTGGGCCGAAGGTGTACAGGGAGAGTTTGGTTGGGGCGGGTAGTGAGGGGAGGGATTAGATGGAGCGGAGATTGGGCTTTGGGTGGACTGAGAAGGGAAATTTGGTTGGGCTTGGTTGGGTGAGGTGGAGACCGAAGTCCACAGAGAGGGTGGGAAGGTATCAGTTAGGAATTTATAGGTTAGGGTGGATGGTGATTTTTGGATGTAGGAGTAAGGGAACTTGGACTCGTCAAAGACGACATGACGAGACACGAGGATTTGGTTGGTATGAAGGTTGAGGCATTTGTAGCCTCGATGAGAGACGGGATAGCCGAGGAAAACGCAAGGGTATGAGCGTGGGGCTAGTTTGTGAATGGCGGAAGGTGGGAGGATGGGATAGCAAAGGCAGCCGAACACCCGAAGGTGATCATATGTGGGTGGTTGGTTGTAAAGGAGTTGAGTGGGGGTGTGGTAATTATGTGTTTTACTTGGGATTATATTTAGGAGATAGGTGGCGGTGTCTAGGGCGTGGTTCCAAAAGGTATTGGGTAGTGAGGATTGGGCAAGGAGGGTGCGGATGATATTATTAATTGAGCGAATTTTGCGTTCGGCTTTCCCGTTTTGTGGTGAGGTGTAAGGACATGATAAGCGGAAAAGAGTGCCTTGGGTAGCAAAGTAATTTTTGAATGATGCATTTACATATTCTTTTCCGTTATCGCATTGAAAGGTTTTTATTGTACGGTTAAATTGGGTGTGTATCATTTTTGCAAAGTTGGTGAAAATGGTGAAAACATTAGATTTGTTTGAGATGGGGTATGACCATACAAAATTAGTGTAGTCATCTAGAAAGAAAACATAATAACGGTGGCCTTCCGAGCTTAAAACCGGGGAGGTCCAGACGTCACTGTGTATGATATCAAAAGCATGCATAGTAGTATTATTAGAATCATAAAAAGGAAGTTTAGTGCCCTTCCCAAACACACAAGGTTCACATAAATGTTTATTCAAAGACTTAAAAGAAATAGAGTTTGAATTTTTAAGAGACTGAAGCAACGCCGGGCCAGGATGTCCAAGGCGTTGATGCCAAAGCACGGAGGATTGAGCAGCAACAGTGGCAGTGGAAAAACACTGGGCCTGGGTGTTGAAGGTGTAGAGATCACCGCTGCTGTCGCACCGGATGATAGGCATCCGGCTCTTGTAATCCTTCACAAGAAAACCAAAGGGGTCAAATTCCACAGATACAGAATTATTTCTTGTGAATTGGCGAACAGAGATAAGTTTTCTAATAAGTTTAGGGGCATAGAGGACACGGTTTAAAACAAAGGGTGGTAGGGGGTGTTTAAAGGTCTGGGGGCCATGTCCAAGTACCGGTATGGTGTTGCCATTTCCAACAATAATATTTTCATTCATGCTATTATTAATAATGTGACGAAAATTACCAGAGTTGGGATCCATTGAGATTGTTGCCCCGGAGTCCATGACGCCATCATTGTAGTCGGGAGGATTTAGAGACATGGTATAAAGCGCCTGTTGGATGTCGGTGGGCGAGTAAGTGGCATGATGTGCCTGCGACCCCTGTGATGGACGCGGGCCCAGTAATCCTTGACCCGATTTCTGTTGGGCCGAATGAGAGTTGGTTGGGTATGGGCAGGGAGGTTGCTGCCATGAGTAATTGGGCTGCGGGTGCTGCTGCCAAGAGTTGGACGAAGGGTATGTGGGTTGAAGCCAGGGGTTAGAAGGCCAGTTAAATCCGGGTGGTAGAGGCCATTGTGGCGGGTAATTGGAGGGTCTTCTGTGAGAGTATTGGTTGTGGCGACCACGGCCCCTGCCACGGGTGCGAGCGCGACCGCGGCCGCGGTCAGACTGGTGGTCAGAGGGTTGGTTGTTTTTGGTGGTGGAGGCGGTGAGCGCTTGGGCAGCAGCCTGTGAAGCCTCGAGGGCAGTTTCGGCTTTTTTGGCCCTCGGTCATACATAGTTGGGAGCGGGCTTCGTAAAAGGATGGTAAAGGGTCACGGGACTGCAGAATTGTTTTTATGGTCTCATACTGTTCGGGTAACCCGGAAAGAAGTTGTAACACCAACCTTTTGTTGTCGACAGGGCAGTCCACATTCGACAATTGGTCGGCGATGGATTTGATCGCCTGGCAGTATGCCGACATGCTTGAGAAAGCGGCGAGGCGAGTGGTAGAAAATTTGTGGGTAAGATGTAAGGCTCGGGCGGCTTTGTTATCATTGAATAAACCGGCTAACCGGGTCCAGACCTCGTAGGCGGAATTTCCGGGTTCAATGACGGTGTTGAGGAGGTCGTTTGAGACGGTACTATATAGCCATTGAAGAACAATAGCATCAAGTCTGTCCCACGATTCCTCAGATGGTGTAGACTGGGCTGTTTTGGGTGTTTCATCAGTAGCAGCAGGTATGGGTGGGTGTTCGGTGATGCGAGGGGCAAGATGGTCAATAACTTGGTAAGCGCGGCAGTGGGTCCGGAAGAGTTCGGACCAGGTTGAGTATTGCAGGGATTCGACTTCAAGAGTGATGGGAATTAGGTTCTTGATGTTTGAAACGGTAATGGCGGGGTGGATTTTAGGCTCCATGGTGGTTATGAGGGAATGATAAGGATGGTTTAGGGGGTAGCAGGGGCAGCAGGCAAGGATGGTTTAGGGGGTAGCAGGGGCAGCAGACGGTGAGGATAAAAGGAAGAAGTGCAGCCGGCGAGCACAAGAAGAAGAAGTGCAGGCGGCGATGGGTGGTGGGTTTAGGGCAGGGAATTAGGCTCGTGATACCATGATAGACAATGGTAATGGTTAATTCCTTGATCATTAACATTCCCTCTCAAGGGTATAAATACAATACAAGAGGTCTTGGTAAATAAGGAAGATCATCAATACAATAATTACATTTAATCACAATTAACATAATCATAAATAGAATGGCGAGATTAGCTCCATGATTGACTCCATTATTGTTCATTGAAGGCATAATATGCAAATCAATTAATCAATCACTATAGAATAAATTAAACCGAAAACGAATGAAATGAGCCGTTGAATTTGATGAAATAATAAACATTGATTTTTCATTTTTACGAAAATAAACTTGTACTTTTCAACGTGCCACGTGTATGTATATAAGCGCACTGATCAACCTGACACGTGGACAACATAGGGTTATGATACTTGGATTCTTTAGAAGAAAAAGTCGGTGACAAAACCATTACATGTTGTCCATGGGCCAACGGACTAGCATTCTTTTGTTCACTTGACCAAAAAGCAAAGTAATGTACTATGTATTATCTATAGACTATATATATATATATATATATATATATATATATATATATATATATATATATATATATATAGGGAATGGATAATATGGAAACCCTTTATAATGAAAAAACCTTGCAAACCCTATGGTGACCATTGATCAAATTTGATCAATGGTCCATAATTAATTTCCATATAATATTCAAAAGTAAGTGGGCCACTTGCTTAAAAAGGTGGAATAAGGGCAATATGGTAATCTTGAATTATTTTTTTTAATTTAATTTTCTGAATCCTAGGTTTAAAAAGGTTGATTTGACACTTGTCAAGTCACCTCTCTTCTACTTTATGACACTTTTTCCAGCATGAATATTAACGTATGTTAGTGTTGTGATAAAAAATTATGACCTCGTTTGAGACATCGCTAACATGTGTTACCAGGCATATACTAGAAAACATAATAAAAGAACACATAAAATGTGTATTTATTTAAGAAATGATAAAAACGATCATAACAATCAACACTAAAAACATATTAAAAAACGTTTAATGCAAACATAATTATTTGTGAATTTTCAAAAAAACTATCATAACAACATAGAAAAGATCTAGCTATGCTTCGTTCTTGATCGCCATCATCATCTTTAACTCAAAACATCTCTTCACCTACAAAAAAAGGTAACACGTGTTAGTTAGGCTCTACAAAACACATAATGGGACATGAATGACATGTGTTAGTGTATTCTAAAACATATGTTTTACTAAAAATAACGTATGTCACACGAACCTTAACATATGTTAGTTGGGTATATACTAACATGTGTTAACATCACTAACATGTGATAGGGCGTATACTAACATATGTTTTCTAAAATAAATGTATGTCATATGAACCCTAAAAGAATGAACCCTTTTTCAGTTTTCATAAAGCCAGAAACCTTTATTCAAAGCTAATTTAAACACCTCATTCACCAAAAGATTAAAAATTTGTAATCTTTATAAAAAAAAACACCACTTACCACAGCCACATCACCAACGCCGCCTTCTTTCTATAGCTTATTCCTAAAAACCAACACTAGAACAGAAACACGTGTTAGTTGTGCATATACTAACACATGTTAGTTAGGCATATACTAGCATGTGTTAGCATCACTAACATGTGTATAAAAAATATTACTTACCACAGCCACATCACTAACATGTGTATATAAACACATGTTAGTTGGGATCCTCAAACACATAATCAAAAACTAATCAAAGTTTAAGCGCGATTTTTACAACCATTTTATACAACTACTCAAATACGATTAATAAGGCTTATACTAACAATTAACTCTAAACAAATAACAATCAAATAAAACAATTATCAAAAGGACTAAAAATATATAAAAAGGTATATTATATTTAATAATTTACATATTTTATACAACTACGTATATATACGTAAAAAAGACCTTTTTTTAATTTTATAGATTGTCTCCTCATGTTATAAAGACTTTTTTTTAATAAAGTAGTTGTTAGAAAAAAAAATAATAAATAACAAATAGTAGGAAAAGTTGAAATCTTAAGGACCAAACAGTACACTAGCATATAGTTGAGGGACCAAAACTGTATTTTATACTCTTGATGCCTTATCACCCACCCAATGAGACATCACTGTTATCAAAGCTTTTGATTATTTTCTTCAATGGCAGTGGCATCGTGACATTTTAATCAAAAGCTTGGCTCATTAGTTGAGCCAGATCCGGTTACATATTATTATGAAAATGATAGCTTTTGAGACATCATTGTTATAAAAGCTTTTGGTAAAAATGGAAGCTTTTGATTATTTTCTTCATCACTGTTATTATTATTATTATTATAATAATAATAATAATAATAATAATAATAATAAAATAATAATAATCAAAATGATACGTCATTTAAAACTTCCATTTGCTTAATTATTTTCTTCATCGCTGTTATCAAAAATAATAATAATAACTCAAGAAAATGAAAGATATCCAGTGATTCATTGAGCCAGATCCGGTTACCGAAGCTTGGCTCATTAGTTGAAATCTTGATTATTAATAATGAGCCAAGATCTAGACGTTTTTGAATCTTGAGTGGTTTGTTGGTAGTGAGTTTTAGAGAGAGAGAAACAGTACCGGAGCAACGTTCATCAGTGCCGGAGCAGCGACCAGAGGTGTGGTTACCGGAGCTTCCATTGTCACCAAAGCTTGGTGCCGGAACAACGTTCATCAGTTAGTCGTCTTTGATGCTCTGTTTATTCAATGCTCTGTTTTTATTAGAAGGTTTGTTCAATGCTCTGGTGGTGGCGGTGGTGGTTATGGTGGTGGTTGTGGTTGTGGTTGTGGTGGTGGTGGTTATAGAGAGAGACATAGAGAGGGGAGGGTAGAGATTCTGCTAATTTGAATTTGAAAAAAAAAATAAATGAAGAGAGAGAGGGGGAAATAATATATATAGGGAGAGAGAGAAGGGGAGGAGTCTAAATGTCTAAATTACCCTCTATAATATAATATAGTGAAATATTGGCTTGGATGGTGTGGCACAATATGGACCAAGAGATGGGTTTCTTGGGGTTTTTCCATTTTAAAAGGTTTTCTCTATATACTTTCACTATATATATATATATATATATATATAATATAGAAAACTACAACGTATAGAACTTTACTCTAATAATCATAAAATTGAACTTGAATAACATACCTTTATCTTTTGCCTATTCTTTATACAGGAGGACACACTGTAGGGACTTCACACTGCCTTGGAGTAGCAGTTCGAATCTACAATTTCACAGGTAAAGGTGACACCGATCCTTCACTAGATCCGGAATACATACCTTACTTGAAGAGTAAATGTAAACCTACCGATACAACCACACTGATTGAGATGGATCCGGGGAGTTTCAGAACATTCGATGAAAACTACTACACTAATGTTTTAAAAAGGAGAGGTCTGTTTGTATCAGATGCTGCTCTTCTTAATGACTACGAAACAAGCGCTTATGTGAAGTTGCAAGCACAGTCTAAGGGGTCTACATTCTTGAAGGATTTCCAAGAATCAATGGTTAAAATGGGCCAAATAGGAGTTCTGACTGGCGATGCTGGTGAGATCAGACGATATTGTAATAAAATCAACTAAATGTGTTGATTGATTTCTTTCTTGTTAAGGAATTCAGCAAATGAAGCTGATGCGTGGTTTGATTAATAAGGAGATATGCGCATGGGATCTTGCTCACTTGAATATGATGCGCATGTATGGTATTGTTGTATATATTTGTGACAATATTTGTTTTTAATGAAATGTTGATGTAATTTTATTATTGAACCTATACTATTGTGACAAAGTAAACGGAACTTGGATCGGTCCTTATACTCTTAGATAATTAACATAGTTTGTGTAACGCCCCAAAATCATCCATTTTGCCTAATTACGTCATTAGGCGTGATTAGCAAAATAATAAAACAAGACTTAGACAATAAAAATGTGGGTTATGTTCTAATATGGAAATAACCTAGTTAAGGTTATTAATTATGAAAATGAGCACATAATATAAGAAAACTAATTTGTCTAGTTAGTTTTATAAGAAAATGACATTGGGGGTTAGTGGAGGGACCATAAGTTGGTTTTTTAAAAAGTATTTGGCTTAGCTTATTGTGAAGATTGATTGTATGGGGTTAAATGTAACAACCCGGCATAGACCCCAAAAATTTTTCGCGATTATTTTAATAGAAACCAATAATGAGCGAGCCGGTTAGGCGTGAAACTAAAAACCGAACCGAATAATATAAACAATATTATTATAATACGTTTATAGTACCAAGTTAAAACGCGTTAACGAACCCGAACCCACACCCGATCGAACCGGGTGAGTCACCAAGGGAGAGGACACATGTCCTCCCCTTTTGATGACACCTTCCCTCCTTTGTTTTATAAAACAACACATACACATACACATACATCTGCATTTCATTTATATCTCACTAACCACACACCCTTAGAGAGAGAGAGAGAAAGTGAGCCGGAGAGAGAAGGAGACCGGAGGTCTCCTCCGCCAGCGGCGGAGCTCCGGCGGCCCACCCCCACAAAACACACCATCACCTCCACAACCCCTTCTGATTATTATTTAGAGAGAGAAAGATAGAGAGAGAAACCTGCAGAGAGAGAGAGACGCGGAGAGAGAAAGAGTCGGGAGAAAGAAAGAAGCAGAGGAGGAGAGAGAGAATCCGGAGGAGAAGGATGACGACGACAGTGGTGAGGTGGTGGTTCTGTGCAGCGGCGACATCCCGTTCCCCCAAACCCAATCGAGGTAAAAACCCCAAACCATATTCATCTTCTTGGTTTTGAAGCTCTATAATGATGAGTATAGATGTGGATTGTTGTTGGAGATGATGACGGCAGTGGGGTTGTACGGTGGTCACAGGTGGTGGTTGGTTCGGGTCAGGGGTCAACCGAAGGAGTCCAGATGGCGATTTCAGAGGTTCAGGACAGGTCTAGATGGTGGGGCTCGGTGGTTTGTAACAGAGGGTTGGAGGTGGTGTCGAGTGGTGGCCGTTATGGTGGTGGTGATGGTTTCGAGGTGCTGAGCAGCGGTAGTCACAGATGGTGACGACGGTGATGATGGTTTGGTGGTGGAGACGACTAGGAGATGGCAGCAGTTAGGTTTACTGGTTGTTGATGCAAGGGTTCGGGTCAACGAGCGGGTCAGCAGGAGTCAACCTTCGAGTCAACTGAACAGTCAACGTCGGTCAACTGTAGCCAACCGGGTCAGACCCGGTCAACACGAACCATAGCCCGAGACATGAGGTATAACCGAACTCGAGGACTCGATAATTATATTTATTTATAAACTAATTAGTTATAACTTGTGTGCGGGACTTGACGAGCATGCTAACAATATTCGACAATAGGAAGTATAGCATTCGGGATTTGACACTTGGAATGTTGGACATTTGAACTAGATATGAATTACATATACATTGAAGATTATTAGGTTGGACACTATGACACAAGACTTGGACATTTGGACTAGTCACATATACATTAGATAATTCGGAACTTTGGACGTTGGACCCTCAACACTTGAGTATTGGAACCTAAGACTCGAAACGGATTGAAGCGACATATATATCAAGTATGAATTAGAACTAGTTAATGATAGGCGTTGCTTAGACATGGACTTGGAGAATATAATATCGGCACATATCCTTTAGCGACTAGAGTATACATAAACCTTGAGTAGACCAACTTGGACACTTGTCTTGAACATAATAATAGAATCGAAACATAAGCGACGTATACTAGATATAAAATTATACACATAAAAACTAATTATTGGAACCTTAAGACTTGGACTACTAATTCGGATATAGTACGACAAGTAAGACTTGGACCTAACTAAAACAAAATCACGACAAAGTGTATGATATGCATCTTAACATAGATCATGGAGGCAATATTGGACTTAGGACTTGAGACATGAGGCGTGATATAAGGATAATAGAATACAATACTTAAACTATGAATGCGGAAGATAAGTTATAACTATTACTTGTTAAGTACAAACGGATAGGTGGAACCCGAACGTAGACATGGAACGGTAATGGCTAGAAACCATACGCTCGAGCTCGTCCCCACGCATGACCTTCGTAATTGAAAACAAGGACTAATAATATTATTAACTTAGAATCCGCTCAGGAAGATACGAGGACGCGAGGACAGACACTTATATTATACTACCATAATGCATCCAGGTGAGTCTCGTGAACCATCCCCTCTTTTTGTATTTTAACTGTTTTGGGGTGAATACATGCTTCCAGTACAGAACCAGTTGAATGTGATGAACCAGATGATGTGACAAGGTGCTCCCGATACCACCACACTCATCAACCCAACG
Organism: Ambrosia trifida; assembly: GCA_028751855.1. Lineage (NCBI taxonomy): Eukaryota > Viridiplantae > Streptophyta > Magnoliopsida > Asterales > Asteraceae > Ambrosia > Ambrosia trifida. Next base: position 103,442,573 of record CM054123.1, on the reverse strand, counting down.
GGAGATTGGGCCGCTTGATATGTGGGTAGCGCTACTTGGGGAAACCCCCGCACGCAGTGGACTCGGAAGCCCGGGAAACCCTCCGCTGTGGTATGTGTCACGTATTTTGCCATGGGAGTCCATAATGGGAGTAGATGGATCCATTGTTAGGATTGAGGTGTGGCTTGTACATCGCTATATGTTAAACTGTTTTAACTTGTCAAACTTGCTTTGGAATAATAACTTGTATTGAAATGATAAACCATGTTTTAAACTAGTTAAACGCACGCACGGACTCACCAACATTATTGTTGACCCAAAACCTATTTTAAGCATGTGTTCAGGTACCTGTTTGAGTTAGAAGGAAGGAGTAGCTGTGACTCGGAGCATCCCGACGGACGAATCGGAAGGCAAGCGTGAACCGTAGATATTACCTAGAGTATTGTATTAAGATGCACATTGTATAGACATGTTGACTATTATTATAAAAGAATAGTTATTTATAACGCTTCCGCTGTTTGCTTGTATTATAAGATATTTGACACCAATCTGGAAATTCAACCAGGCCCACCTTGGTCGGGTTGTGACAGTTGGTATCAGAGCAAACAGCTGAAGCGAATAAGAATTCCATTAAGCTTCGGTTGTAAACCCTAGGATCCTAACCTTTGAAGCCGCAGAGTTTATTTCGGTTTGGAGAACCGAAACGAAACGGATAAGCTGGAGATGCAACAAGGTGATACCGAACGAGTCGACCACGGGTACTGAACGCATTAGGATGAGACTTTACCAAAAACACGTGAGTAAACTAGAGAGAAGATGAGATATCATGATTTTTATAAAGAATATACTTGGATGCTTAAGTGAGGCGAGGAAGTGATTATGGTCGCGAACATAATCACGAATCCGCAGGCATAAGGGCATTTCGGGAATATCTTATTAAAGATCGTGAGAGTCGAATCAACACTCTGAAATAAGAAACTTGTCTAGACCACGAATACCTACTACAGATGCGTTAGGAATACACCATGTTTTGTGTGCTTCTTAATTTCTTAACCACAGCGCTTCCCTTCGATGAACTGTAACCTCAAATCTTTCAGATGATCCTCCGACAATTATTAGAACACTTTGATAGAGTTATCCGTAAGAAGCTCCTTGTTTGTGTAACAAACATTCCAAACTTCTATTTTAGAAAATCAAACTTATGCTCGATATTCCGTTTTAGCATTTAAAAATTCTATTTGTTGCACGTTCTTTGATTTAATTTCGTAAAATCTTGAAAATTCATGATCACTTTAGGAAAAACTCATAAGCAAACCCGGTGATTTTCCCTCATTTTGCCATCAGAAATCCCTCGGACACCGTGTTCCAGCTCTTTTGATGAAACTTAAGTACAAAAATTCCCATGTTTATTCTTAGCTCTCTGGACATTTAAGTCTTTTCGAAAGGTATAACTTCTGAAACTTTATGAGAACGCCAAGAAAGCCTTAGTTTACTCGACGATCATTCTGAATCTGTGTTAAGATTTCCTGATTGTTAACCAAAATGTTGAATTTCTTTCCAAATTTTAAGCAAAAACATACCTACTATCATAATTATCAGGCCTAGAAGGATTAAACCACTTTGGATATTCGAGACGACCTTGTACCATAATCCCCGTGATACCCCTACCTCTAGTCATACGTAGTACAACACCTGGTTCTTCTGAAGAAATTTCGATGAAATGTAAGTGAAGGATGGGAAATTTTTACATAGATTTCAAGGTTAACCTGGCTAAATCTGACTTAGAAATCCTTGAATTGCTAAACATCAAATAAGAAACAACCTAAAGAGTATAATCCTCCTTAGAAAACTCTCTCTTCATCTATACTCAAACCATTAACCCAGAGCCAATCGAAACGTTTATGTGCCTCAATGCTATCACAAGTTTTCTAAAACTTTGCATTTTGATCATTCGCGCTAATTATCTTTGGAAAACGTAACACTCTAATGTAAAGTAAATTGGAATCGCCAATTTACGGATACGTTATGGTGGAATAGAATTTTAAGCGGATTTTTGAAAAAAAAAAAAAATAATAATAATAAATAAATAAATAAATAAAAAAATTCTGGTCCATTTTAGAAGTGCCAAAGGTGTGGTGGGTTAGCTGCGGTACACCCTATATATAAACACCGATGGTACATCAAGAATGGGACTGGCAATTAATTAAGAATTTTAATTATACTCTTTGAAAAAGACTTCTGGTAAGCTTCTGGTGTATCAAAGGTGTGGTGGGTTGGCTGCGGTACACCCTATATATAAGCACCAATGGTATGTCAGAATCAAGACTGGAAGTCCGATCCAGAATAAACTTTAGTCTGTCTTCGGACGTTGCGTTAAACCAAATCTCATTTCTCTGTTATTTTTGGCAAAACTATTGATTTTTATCGAATATCGCAATCCTTTCAAGAACGGTGCGCTCGATGTGAAAACAAAGAAAACATTCACTCTTTCTTCTTTTCTAGTGAAACTCTCCGGCCTAAACCAGAAGGTATCCTTTTATTGTCTGACACTGAAATTTTCTGAGAATCTGTTGTGGTAAATGGAAACGCCCAAACCATTTTGATCCCCTATTGTGAACAACAAGGAAAACACTCGATGTAAGCAGTATTTCTTTACCAAAGCCCAAGTGACGTACAACTTGGCAAGTCTGAAGTCAGTTTCCGGTTGCTCGTCAATTAGTAAGTCTTTCCTTCCTCCCCATGGTGTTGATTCCATTGGTCGATAAGGAGATAAAACAAAAATCGTTCTCAAAAACCACTCGAACAACCAAAGATCGGAGAATTTGCAGGTCCTGTTTCCATGATTTCCATGTCCTAGCTGTCTATTTACCCGTTTTGATGGCTGTAAAGCCACTGATTTGGTTAACCTCCCTATATTTAGACACACTATCCGATGAGTCAATCTTCATACTCTAGTCTTGTAAATAGGATTGTCAAAACTTAACCTTCTCATTGCTCGTATGAGCCGTAAACTTGTCATGGGAAAATATATTAGGACCGGCATGAAGCCTGGTATACATAGATCCTTGTATCCTTGTGCTGAACCTTGGATTTATTTCCTTAACTTCCGGCAGTATGACATATTTGTCTAGTAATATAACTATAAGTTTGCATCCACAAGTATCATTAAAAAGAATAATCTTAATAAGTTATGAGAACCGTAATTGAATCACAAGATATAACCCCAACCATAATTTCGCGGACGAAATTCTTATAAGGGGGGGAGAATGTAACAACCCGGCATAGACCCCAAAAATTTTTCGCGATTATTTTAATAGAAACCAATAATGAGCGAGCCGGTTAGGCGTGAAACTAAAAACCGAACCGAATAATATAAACAATATTATTATAATACGTTTATAGTACCAAGTTAAAACGCGTTAACGAACCCGAACCCACACCCGATCGAACCGGGTGAGTCACCAAGGGAGAGGACACATGTCCTCCCCTTTTGATGACACCTTCCCTCCTTTGTTTTATAAAACAACACATACACATACACATACATCTGCATTTCATTTATATCTCACTAACCACACACCCTTAGAGAGAGAGAGAGAAAGTGAGCCGGAGAGAGAAGGAGACCGGAGGTCTCCTCCGCCAGCGGCGGAGCTCCGGCGGCCCACCCCCACAAAACACACCATCACCTCCACAACCCCTTCTGATTATTATTTAGAGAGAGAAAGATAGAGAGAGAAACCTGCAGAGAGAGAGAGACGCGGAGAGAGAAAGAGTCGGGAGAAAGAAAGAAGCAGAGGAGGAGAGAGAGAATCCGGAGGAGAAGGATGACGACGACAGTGGTGAGGTGGTGGTTCTGTGCAGCGGCGACATCCCGTTCCCCCAAACCCAATCGAGGTAAAAACCCCAAACCATATTCATCTTCTTGGTTTTGAAGCTCTATAATGATGAGTATAGATGTGGATTGTTGTTGGAGATGATGACGGCAGTGGGGTTGTACGGTGGTCACAGGTGGTGGTTGGTTCGGGTCAGGGGTCAACCGAAGGAGTCCAGATGGCGATTTCAGAGGTTCAGGACAGGTCTAGATGGTGGGGCTCGGTGGTTTGTAACAGAGGGTTGGAGGTGGTGTCGAGTGGTGGCCGTTATGGTGGTGGTGATGGTTTCGAGGTGCTGAGCAGCGGTAGTCACAGATGGTGACGACGGTGATGATGGTTTGGTGGTGGAGACGACTAGGAGATGGCAGCAGTTAGGTTTACTGGTTGTTGATGCAAGGGTTCGGGTCAACGAGCGGGTCAGCAGGAGTCAACCTTCGAGTCAACTGAACAGTCAACGTCGGTCAACTGTAGCCAACCGGGTCAGACCCGGTCAACACGAACCATAGCCCGAGACATGAGGTATAACCGAACTCGAGGACTCGATAATTATATTTATTTATAAACTAATTAGTTATAACTTGTGTGCGGGACTTGACGAGCATGCTAACAATATTCGACAATAGGAAGTATAGCATTCGGGATTTGACACTTGGAATGTTGGACATTTGAACTAGATATGAATTACATATACATTGAAGATTATTAGGTTGGACACTATGACACAAGACTTGGACATTTGGACTAGTCACATATACATTAGATAATTCGGAACTTTGGACGTTGGACCCTCAACACTTGAGTATTGGAACCTAAGACTCGAAACGGATTGAAGCGACATATATATCAAGTATGAATTAGAACTAGTTAATGATAGGCGTTGCTTAGACATGGACTTGGAGAATATAATATCGGCACATATCCTTTAGCGACTAGAGTATACATAAACCTTGAGTAGACCAACTTGGACACTTGTCTTGAACATAATAATAGAATCGAAACATAAGCGACGTATACTAGATATAAAATTATACACATAAAAACTAATTATTGGAACCTTAAGACTTGGACTACTAATTCGGATATAGTACGACAAGTAAGACTTGGACCTAACTAAAACAAAATCACGACAAAGTGTATGATATGCATCTTAACATAGATCATGGAGGCAATATTGGACTTAGGACTTGAGACATGAGGCGTGATATAAGGATAATAGAATACAATACTTAAACTATGAATGCGGAAGATAAGTTATAACTATTACTTGTTAAGTACAAACGGATAGGTGGAACCCGAACGTAGACATGGAACGGTAATGGCTAGAAACCATACGCTCGAGCTCGTCCCCACGCATGACCTTCGTAATTGAAAACAAGGACTAATAATATTATTAACTTAGAATCCGCTCAGGAAGATACGAGGACGCGAGGACAGACACTTATATTATACTACCATAATGCATCCAGGTGAGTCTCGTGAACCATCCCCTCTTTTTGTATTTTAACTGTTTTGGGGTGAATACATGCTTCCAGTACAGAACCAGTTGAATGTGATGAACCAGATGATGTGACAAGGTGCTCCCGATACCACCACACTCATCAACCCAACGGGAGATTGGGCCGCTTGATATGTGGGTAGCGCTACTTGGGGAAACCCCCGCACGCAGTGGACTCGGAAGCCCGGGAAACCCTCCGCTGTGGTATGTGTCACGTATTTTGCCATGGGAGTCCATAATGGGAGTAGATGGATCCATTGTTAGGATTGAGGTGTGGCTTGTACATCGCTATATGTTAAACTGTTTTAACTTGTCAAACTTGCTTTGGAATAATAACTTGTATTGAAATGATAAACCATGTTTTAAACTAGTTAAACGCACGCACGGACTCACCAACATTATTGTTGACCCAAAACCTATTTTAAGCATGTGTTCAGGTACCTGTTTGAGTTAGAAGGAAGGAGTAGCTGTGACTCGGAGCATCCCGACGGACGAATCGGAAGGCAAGCGTGAACCGTAGATATTACCTAGAGTATTGTATTAAGATGCACATTGTATAGACATGTTGACTATTATTATAAAAGAATAGTTATTTATAACGCTTCCGCTGTTTGCTTGTATTATAAGATATTTGACACCAATCTGGAAATTCAACCAGGCCCACCTTGGTCGGGTTGTGACATTAAATTTGTAATTTTTATTAGAAAAGCCAAAAGCTAAAACAAAACGTCAGAAATTGTGATTTCTTAAAAACAGCTATTCAACCCATACCACAAAACCAAAACAGAAAGTGCTTCTGCTGTAGCCAAACAACTTATTGACTTATTTGCTTGTTGAAAAAGCCAATAAGTAAATAAGTTGTATTTCAACTCAATACCAAACACCAAGTCACTAATATTGGTGTAGCACACGTTAAGCCAACAACTGAACATGATGTCACCTGGTTACCAAAATCACTTTGCACAAAGTTCCTCAAAGGGCTTACAGGATTCAAGAAATTCTGGGCATTCACATCATGGTTTGAAGTGGTTAAGATATACTGTTAATTATTTAAATCACACTTCATTTCTGTCAATGTAGCTGAACCCATGTGAGTCTATAAGTAGGCTCTTCTTTTGTCCCTGTGGTCAAAAGACCATGCATAAACAATGTTGTTCAGTACATACAATAATTGGATTTGATATGTATGTGTGACAGTAACAAACATTTGTTTTATATATCACATTATGAGATAAATTGATTTTTCACGAAAGTATTAAGAACATGTCTTTGTAAGTTAAACCAAATCTTTTTTATGTGAAAAGGTCAGGGTTTGACTTTTAGGGAGTCAAATGAGTTTATTTTTGTGGTTAAAAGCAGTAAAAACTGGTTATCATTTCATCCAAATAGTGACATCTGCATTAAACTGGTTAAAGCATAATCCTAATCGAAGCATTAGTGAGTTGTAAAATTGAAATGGTTGAGATTAATTTTTGATGCAAATAATTGTTTGATATTATTTGCAATTATGTGCTTGTGTGAAACTATGTGTGATTGTTATGCAATTACGTTTATTTAAATCAAACGCGTCACCGAACTCGAAACCGACATCCAACGAATCGGCTAGATAGTTCGGGTCTAAAAATATTGGGTTGGACATTGGCGATGGTTGGACTAAATGTTTAAGGCCCAAAATAAAAGGAAAATAAAGAAAAAAAATATAATATGCTGAACAAGCCCAACCGATGTGGACCTGACAAGCCCGAACGGTCGTTCGCCGGGCGTTTGGTGGGGAACCCACCTAAAGTCACTATAAAATCGATTTTAAACCCCATGTTTCTCCTAAACACAACCCTAATCGTTTCCTACAGCCCCCATACAAAAATTTTACCCCATAACCTCTGCCATAACTATAATCAATCAAGTTTTGGAGCTCTAGTTGTGTTTTAATCACCCAAACGAAGAGCTTTAAGTATATTATCTAATCGTTTGTGTTTTAATCTCCTTTATTATAATTTAAATCATCATAAACAAGTTGTCCAAGATCCTGATATAATCTTATAAAGATTAAAACATGGTTTCTATAAAGGTTTAATGAGATTAAACAAGGTGTATTGGTGTATTATGTGATTAAGGTTATGATAATGCTTGATAAGGGTTTATGAACATCTAGGGTTTATTAGATGATAATATTTACAATGAATTTTACTAGTTTTAACGTTATTTTACTAATTTCGTGAAAATAACGTTAAAAACGACGGACGGTTAATCATGCATCATGTGGTGGCGTTGATAGCCAAAAGACAAAGGGGTACATGCACCGATCGGGTTTGTCCCGATTGCTAAGTGTTCTGTGCCTTATGTCCAAGGCTTGATACCAAGCCACATCGAGCCGGGGGTCTCACTGGAAGCAGTCTCTCTATTCTTAGGGGTAGAGGTAAGGCTGTCTACATCTTACCCTCCTCAGACCCTACCTTAGCTTTGCTATAGGTGGGATTAACTGAGTATGATGATGATGATGATTTACAATGAATTTTGCATATTTTGATCAGATTGATGTGTGGGGAATCTTGTATGATGCGTATGTTGTCTTTTATCGATAATATACATCTAGGGTATGTTATAGTTAAGATTAATACATGTTTAAAAACGGACAGATTGCATGTGTCGACTTGTAGGCCCTATAACATCACCTTAAACTATTTGTTTTGATTGTTTCTTGACATGAACATGTTATAAGTGATCTTAGCTTTCTGGAATGTAAAAGATTGTGCAATTTGGTTATCGTTTGTTGTGTTTTTGGAATTTTATACAAATAAAGGTTGAAACTGATTTTCGGATTAATATTTTGGGTCAACTTTAAACGACCATAACTCGAGTTTTACAAGGATTTAGGTCACCAAATTTGGTCAGTAGATAGGTAGATGGATAATTCGGCTTTTCCAAGTGGATTCATCGCGTTTGGATAAATACACGATTTTTAATTTTTCTTGTAAACTGACTTGATGTGAATGTTTTCAGAACCTAGCTGTAGTAAACGAATTTTCATAATTTTTCGATGTGGTTTTGTCCAAAATAAAAATAGTGACATGACGACTGGACTCCTAGGAATATTCAGTAAAACTTTTGGAATCTAATATATTGTATATGTATTTTTCATAAAATCGTCTTGACAGCGCATAAACTATCCAAAAAAACACAGATTGTGACATATGTATATCAATGCTTGTTTGAAGGCTTGTATGACTTGGTTATGACTTGAACTTGTATGTACACTTGTGTGAGACATATAAGGTATGTATAACTGATTATAAACGTGATGTTCACCAATGGGTTCGTAGGGTTACTTGTGCATGTAGTCATACTAGATGTCACTTAAATGTTTTCACATTATTGAATGTCTTAGACAAACGAGTTTTGTGGTGAATTGTATATGCACGTGACACATATATTAGGGAGTTGGTAGCATGTTCCTATTACATTCGGATTTAGATTTAGCTTTTGTAACCTAAAGTGAGTTTCACTACTTTTTCTCAAAAGCATGCGTCTCGGGTTTGGAGACAACATTAATTCCTGGTTGGGAATTACTTACTTTTCTAGTCCATTTCGGGGCTACATTTTATCTCGGGTTTTGGGATACATGGATACATAGGGTGAATCTGATTTTACTAGTTTCACATCTTTTGTCCTTGATGAACAAAACGATACACTATTACTGAAGTCCTACCTTTATACCGAATGAGTTGCCGGGTTGGCAAGCGGTTTACTAGTTGATTGCGCTATTAGGTTTTACAAACCTCACACCGTGTTGGGATCCGGGCGTGAACTGTGACTTTACACATTATCATTGTTGATAGGAAATGATGGGGGCACAATTGCTCACTGCTGTGAGTGCAATTTACTTAGCAGTTCAGTACTACCTGTGTTTAGTTATCATGAGTGGGTTAACTACCCTTGGCATACGCTGAGCTAGTGGTTATTGGTTTTAGAAACTTGAACTCTTACTTACGTTACTTTGTGAACTCTCCAACTTTATGTTGACACACCCAATCATGCTTAGGTTGGAGCACGCATAGGTCATGCATCATGTTTGTCATGGGATTTTAAACACTTTAAACTATTCTAACATTTACTTTTACTTTGGTTTGGGCACGTTTGTTTTGCACATATCTATTTAACTTAACTATTTGATTTCGCTTCCGCATTTTCTTAAAACTCATGATTGATTGATAAACTTGTTTTTTGAAAACGAACTAAATGATTTGGGCATTTAGAGGCGCGTCGCTGGGATTAGTTATCTTCCAACTCTAAATCTGATTCTGAACACGTCACAAGTGAGGGACCAGGGTTACACTAGGAGGCGCATCGCTGGGATTAGTATCCCAATAAACTTCATGGATGGGGAAATCGGAAATAGGGTACTGGGGAGGGTACTAGCTATTTTGGATACATGGGAAAGGACCTTTACAGGCATGGTGGCGCACGTACACTGAGAGCTGCATGACACCAATGACGCAGTACAACATTTAAAATGGGAGATGAAACATAATAATGACTGACAGCCACACTTGGAAGAACAAGTGGTGCAGCTGACCATTAAACTGGCTGACATAGGACTGAAGTTAGAGATTGTACGCGACAAGATCCACATGACACTAGCACCCGCGAAAGAGGAAGAAAAGGAGATGGAGGAGGAACCTGAGTAGGATAAACACATGGAAAGTGAGGATGAAGACACTACTATCCCGACTGAGCATGGAGACAAATGGCTCTTATCCTTTCCTGCTTGTTCTCCTTTTCTTCTATTTTATAAACTTAGTTAGGGCTGTAAACTTCCATCAAAGATATGGTGGTTTAAGCCCTCGCAGCTTTGCAAGCTAGTACACTCTACCCAATCATTCTTTTCCCTTGATTTCCGTCATTAAACCTTCTTATTCTTTGAACACTCATGCCTCACTGCTCACAACAACAACAATCTACTAGCCTGCACTTTCAAGGTTTACATGGGTTGTAAGCCTCAAAACCTTAGGGAGACTGAAGGAGACTATTGGACTACTTCGATAGTTTAGACAAGGCAGAGGAGATCTTTGCTATGTGCATCTGCCCCAGACAAAACTGGCAAGGTATGCTACAGGCACCCTACATGGGTTACAAATACTTAGGGTAGTTATGAAGAATGTAACACCCTATATTGAAAATTTAGAAAGTTTAGACCGAATCCTATTACCTAAGGGTGGCGGGGTCTGAGAATGACACATACACTATCAAGCCACGTGAGCTAGCTACTATATGCTCATATCTAATTAACCCAGCTTACAAGCGGATTAAGCTTTACACTCACTCGGGAATATGAAGTTGGAATCGCTAGTAATCGCGGATCAGCAACCAAAAGCGTTAGTCCCACATATTCGTGGCATGGTCACTGCAAATCTTTCGCCTGGCTCATAAACTCGTTGATGAGGCTGTTGAGCATAGTACTTTTCCAAAGCGTGGTGCTTCATGTTCTGCTTCTGGTGATAGCAAGAGAACATGGGATGGTGGAAAATATAAGTCTCCAACAGCAACAACTATAATAGGAACAACAACAAGGTGCTGGTAAAGGGTGTTCCTAGTGTGGGAGTGAAACCCACTTCAAGAGGAACTGTCCCCAGCTCAACCACAATAGCAACAATGGCAACACCAACAACCTCAATGGTGCTCGGGGAATAGCTTGAGTAATTGGCTCGGAAGAAGCCAAGGGCGACATCAATGTATTGACAACTATGTTTTTTGTGAACGACAATCTTGCTGCTGTTCTTTTCGATTCCGGTGCGAAAATCAGTTTTGTGCCTTTAAAACTTAGCAAAATCATAGGGTTAGCCCCTACTCTTCCTAAACCCCCCACACTTTGTAGAGTTAGCTGGTGGAAAGCCTGTTGAGGCGACCCATGTTCGTCGAGATTATAAGCTCGAACTGGATGGTCTTTTGTTTGACATCGATCTTATACCTATCACTCTAGCAAGCTTTGACATTGTAGTTGGCATGGACTGATTGTCCAAGTATCGTGCGGAAATCCTCTGTCAAGAGAAGATTGTTCACATTCCTCTCCCTAGTGGAGAACTTCTATCCATTCATGGTGATCGTGGTGGTGCCATGGTGGGCATCATCTCATTCTTGAAAGCCCATAAGTATATTTGGAAGGGCTATCCAGCCATCTTGGCTAACATTTTTGACTCTCGAGCTGAAGAGAAACTGAAAATTGAAGACATTCACGTGGTTCGTGATTACCCGGATGTCTTTCCAGAAGAACTACCTGGACTTCCATCTGTTCGTCAAGTGGAGTTCCAAATCGATCTTGCACCTGGAGCAACCCCAGTTGCATGCGTACCATATCGCCTAGCACCAGGTGAACTTCAAGAACTGTATACCCCACTCCAAGAGCTATTGCACAAGAGTTTTATCAAACCTAGTTCTTCACCTTGGGGAGCCCCAATACTGTTTGTTAAGAAGAAGGATGGGAGTTTCCACATGTGTATCGACTATCGGGAGCTGAATAAAGTGACTGTTAAGAATCACTACCCATTGCCTCGTATTGATGATTTGTTTGATCAGCTTCAAGAGTCGAGTTTCTATTCTAAAATTGACTTGAGGTCAGGATATCATCAACTGAGAGTCCGAGAGGAGGATATGGCCAAGACAGCCTTTTGAACTCGCTATGGACATTATGAGGTTTTAGTCATGCCATTTGGGCTAACCAATGCACCGGCGGTGTTCATGGATCTTATGAACCGCGTATGTAAGCCCTATTTGGAAAAATTCGTTATCGTGTTTATCGATGACATCTTAATATATTCCAGGAGCAGGGAAGAGCACGAGCAACACCTGCAAATGATATTGGAACTTCTAAGAATAGAGTAGTTGTATGCTAAATTCTCCAATTGTGACTTCTGGAATCGAGAAGTCCAATTCTTAGGACATGTGGTTAACGAGGCTGGTATACATGTCGATCCTGCTAAAATAGATGCTATTAAATGATGGGAGGCTCCGAGAATCCTGTTGAGGTGCGCCAATTTCTTGGTCTCGCGGGATATTATCACAGATTCATTGAGGGATTCTTAAAAATCGCTCAACCCCTCAACGCTTTGACGTAGAAGGGTGTTACTTACAAGTGGGGAGATGCCCAAGAATCTGCTTTTCAAATGTTGAAAAGGAAACTCTACAGTGCACCAATTTTATCACTACCTGAGGGTACAGACGACTTCGTGGTGTACTGTGATGCTTCTATCCAAGGTTTAGGGTGTGTGTTGATGTAGCGTGATAAGGTTATCGTGTATGCTTCGCGCCAACTGAAGGTTCATGAGAAGAATTATACCACTCATGACTTGGAACTGGGAGTAGTGATATTTGCTTTAAAAATATGGAGGCACTATCTGTATGGAACTAAGTGTACGATTTACATTGAACACAAGAGCCTTCAACATATATTTGATCAAAAGGAGCTGAACATGCGACAGCGTCGACGGGTCGAGCTCCTGAATGAATACGATTGTGCCATCAAATATCATCCAGGGAAAGCTAACGTGGTAGCGGATGCCCTTAGTCGTAAGGAAACGAAACCCAAGCGGGTGCGAGCTTTACAACTCACAATTCACTTTAATCTTCCTGACAAGATTCGTGAAGCTCAGACTGTGGCTTTGAAGGAAGAAAACATTAAACTTGAAACTCTGCATGGTGCTGATAAGCACTTGGAACTGAAGTCAGATGGGCTTCAGTACTTCATGAATCGAGTCTGGATTCCACTATTTGGGGATCTTAGTCAACTTGTGCTAGACGAAGCTCACACCTGTCGTTATTCGGTACATCCTGGTTTGGATAAGATGTACCAAGACCTCAAAACTCTCTATTGGTGACAAAACATGAAAGCTAAAATAGCAACCTATATTAGTAAGTGCTTAACTTGCACCAAGGTTAAGATTGACTATGAAAAACCTTCGGGTCTACTTCAGCAACTAGAAATTCCCATGTGGAAGTGGGATGGGATTTCCATTGATTTTATCACCAAACTCCCCAAGACACCCAGTGGGCATGACATGATTTGAGTCATTTCTTGGTAATTAAGGAAACAGATAAGTTGGAACGCCTATCTGCCATCTACATCAAGGAAATTTTTTCTAGGCATCGGGTGCCTGCTTCGATTATATCTGATTGCGATGCGCAATTCACTTCTCGTTTTTGGATTACTCTTCATAACGCATTGGGGACTCGCTTAGACATGAGCACGACTTATCACCCTCAGAAGGATGGTCAAAGTGAACGCACCATCCAAACATTGGAAGATCTACTACGGGCATGCGTTGTGGATTTTGGTAACAGTTAGGATAAACACTTGCCTTTGATCAAATTCTCGTATAACAACAATTACCACACTTCTATTCAGTGTGCGCCTTTTGAGGCACTGTATGGGCGCAAGTGCAGGCCTCCCTTATGTTGGACTGAATTTGGGGATAGCCAAATGACAGGTCCTAAACTTGTGCACGAAACATCTGAGAAGATTGTGCAAATCAGAAATCGTATGGCCGCTACTCGTGATCAACAGAAAAGCTACGTTGATAAGCATAGGAAACCTATGGAGTTCTAGGTTGGGGATAAGGTACTACTAAAAGTGTCGCCTTGGATAGGCATGATTCGTTTTGGAAAGCGGGAAAAGTTAAACCCACGATATGTTGGACCATTCGAGCTTGTGGAAAGAATCGGTCCGGTGGCTTATAGGCTGAACCTACCTAATGAACTTAGTGGAGTGCATAATGTATTCCACGTATCAAACCTTAAGAAATGTGTAGATTATGAGATGTTGGTGGTTCCACTGGAGGAAATCCAGGGGGACGAACAATTGCGGTTCGTGGATGAACCATTGGAGATTCTTAAGTAGGGTATTAAGAAACTCAGACAGAGCACTATACCGATTGTTAAGGTACGATGGAATTCCTGTCTAGGACCGGAATACACGTGGGAACACAGGGATCAAATGCGGCTCAAATACCCATACCTCTTTACTGAACCTGAACCTGTAAATAAACCAAACTCTAAATGTGAATCGGCACACTCAAAGTGAATTTCGGGGCTAAATTCCTTTCAACTTGGGGATGATGTGACATCCGGTAACCAAACATGCACTTTTTGCACTTGCTACACAGTTTACTTCCTGAATTTCGGAACCTAGCTGTAGTAAAAGATTTTTCATAATTTTTCCATGTGGTTTTGTCACGAAACAAAAATAGTGGCACGACGAATGGACTCCTGGGAATATTCAGTAAAATTTTGGGAGTCTAGTATATTGTATAGGTATTTTTCATAAAATCGTCTTACAGTTCATACGAAACATGATTAACATACCAACGATACTTAATACTAGTGTTTTTACCGGTATGTTAAAATATATAAGCTAAACATCACATACAAGCTATAAAAATCTGATTTGAACAAGATTTAAGTTTATAGATCAAACCACAAAATGCTAAATGTGATGGATTAGATGATGAGAATGGATTTTGATCGTCTCCCGATCTTGTAATCCGGCTTCTCAACAAATCACAGGTCCAGAGAATCGCCCAGAATCCTAAGAAATATACCCAATAATCTGAGCAGTATCTTATGCCCTATTTTATAGAAGTTTTACAAAGTTGCACAGTCGTGCACAAAAGTGCACGACCGTTCACTTTATTTTGATCGTGACGTCATGCTACGTGGATCAGACAAGTGGGGCAAGTGGATTGATTGACCTGATAAAGGTGCACGGTCATGCAAAGATCTGGTTGACCATGTTGACTATGACGTGGCCGAGTATTAGGTTGCACTAGCAGTGCTTCCGAGCAAAATGGGTCTGCACGGTCTTGCACTTGGTCTGCACGACCGTGCAGATCTGTTTTACCGAGAACTTAGTCTGCATGAGCTCATACGCTAGCAGTGCACTCTCTGGTTGCCGAGTCAAGAAGATCAACATGACCATGCACAAATGTTGTATGGCCGTGAACATAGTTTCATAACTTCTGAATGTGCAGGAAATGTTTGTTTCGTCCATATTTTGCCTGTTTTCTTCAACTTCGTCTTTGGGGCACCGTTTAAGACATGCCAAAACAATAGAAAGCGATTAAGTACCAAATATATGAAATTATAGTCGAAAACGCGCAATTTGGGAGTTTAATCGGGGACTTATATATGTATATTTTAACGTATATCAAACCTCCCCACACTTGAACTTTGGTTTTCCTCACGCAAACAACTAAACAAAAATAAACGAGAAACTCCCCAAATGGCAAAAAAGATAAAACAACCTGTACAGTTAAGTTTCAAGCCTACATATATAAGCAGGCGACAAGATAACCAGACGACGATGTTCACACACACTCGGTTTTATTTAAGATACATACGTGTAATGTGTATGTATAAATCCCTCCATTGCCAAGACAATGAATTTTGCAATATCATAAGCTTGTCAAAAGATCTAATCTTCACCAACTAACGTCTGAAAAAGCCAAATCAAGAGGTCTTTAAAGGGTTTAAATGATAGGCAAAGGTAACTATGTGGAATGGATATTTACAGTGACTAAATGGCTAAAACTCGGCGGTTATGTCTAACTAATATAAACAAACACGAACTACATAAAATACACGCTGATGTGCCAAGAAATTGATATGTTTTCCACATATAATTATTACCTATCTTACACTCAAAATCATGCTTTTATCTCTGTTTTATCATGAATTATCTTTCTTGGTTGATAATTGCAGGATCAGAGGTCAGGAGGTAAAAAGAAGTGGAAACCCGCCCAAAACGACACTAAACGAACGAAGAATTGAAGACTTTGAAGCTCTGCCAGATGTGGCACGACTAAGCAACTGTCCCGGTTCAACAAGTCAACATTTCCAAGTCAACAGAGGCCAAAATCAGCTTTGAAAATGTCCGCGAGCATGCCATTCACTAAGGCACAGGCGTGCTTAACTGAAACGTGTTCCCCAAGGCTTAAACTGACCAAAACTGACAATACGGTTACACGTACTGGATAGCACGGGCATGCCAGGGACAATGACACGGGCGTGCTTGACCTACAGATAGACATCTTTGCATAAAAGGACTCTGCAACAGTACCTGCTATCAAGCATGGGCGTGCCAGGGTATGAGCATGGGCATGCTTGAGCTGATTTGCCTATAAATAGAGGCCTCCACCCAACATTTTGAAGCATCCCTTCTCACTCGAAAACCAACATTTCTCCACGAAGTTTTAGTCATCCTTGAGGATTGTAGGTGTCCTTTGGAGCCTGGGATCACTCTATAAACACCACAATTAAGAGATAAACAACCCGAAATCACCAAAAACCCTTAGAACTCTCCATACAACCATCCATCATGTCTTGTACACAAACCTAACTTTGTGAGCTTGTTGTATCAACCATGCTAGGCTAGATTTCTGTTGGTGTTGCTAAGGTGATGATGGAAACTTGGTATGAATTAATGTAGTTTATCTTTTATTTAAAAGTGGTGTTTTGTGTTCTTAATAATTCTTTTTATTCTAAGCTTTGTTTAATGAGTTAATTAATAAATCACTTAATCTTTGGTCTTGTGGGTGTCTTGATAGGAAGTGGGAGGACTCATGAGTGTACCCATGGTATGCAACAACCCATGCACTTGTGAGCTAACCTAATCTCGGGAGTAGTGATCAGCCCATTTGTGGGTAGAAATACACAAACTTAGTGGCTTAATCCTATACTATCAAGATCTCACTTAGGGTCGGTACGGTCTTTATACTCGGTCCTGGTGATAAGTCAACACTTAATTTTGCGACTTAGCTTCATTGATGCCCATAATCTTCCATGCCATGGCTTTCTTATGAAGCTTAAGCACTGCGAGAATGTCGCTCTTTTCCTCCGCTGCCAATGAAGATGATATGATAACAGGCAAACGACCCTCCTCGTCTAGAAATGCATACTCAAGATGCGGTGGGAGCTCCTTCAGCTCCAAAGAAGGTGAATCTTCAACCAACGACTTCGACTTCTCTTCCTCCTCATGCTCAATCTCCACGAATCGCTCTGGATTCTGGGAACCATCATCACTGATCTGATATACCGGCTGGTCAACTCCGTGGCCCTCCCGCAGAATGCCAGTTAGGTCCCCACACAACAGATATGTGTTCAGAACAACCTCCTCAACTGTGCCTTGGAAATGAGAGTTGACACACGTGTCAACTATGTCAACATAGTAGTGGGTATCATCCAGACTCTCTAGATGACGCATCGACCTCTGAATATCAAAAGTCACATGTTCATCATTCATTCGGAGTGTTATTTGGCCCGCAGCCACATCAACAATCCTTCTAGCAGTGTTAAGGAAAGGGTGCCCGAGAATTAGAGGCACCTTTAAGTTCTAATCCATATCTAGGATGACAAAATCCACGGGAAACACAAATTTGTCAATTTTGATAAGCATGTTCTTAACAAACCCCGCGGCTATTTGATCGAACGATCAACAAGCCGAATCCTCATCCTCGTGGGTCTGGTTCACCCAGATCCAACTTTTCAAAAACCTTGTATGGCATAAGGTTAATGCTCGTCTCCAAGTCTGCCAACGCGTTACTGATAGTCATGTAGCCTATCAGATAATGGAGTGTGAAACTCCCTGGATCTCCCATCTTCGTGGACAGTCGGTTTTTGCAAAATTGCAGAGCAGTTCTCATTTAACAATACACAGGACAAGTCCTCAAGTTTCTGCTTGTTCGTGAGGATGTCCTTCAAAAATTTCGCAAATGGTATGTTTATGTGCAATTGCTTAAACAATTCTAAGAACTTACCATATTGTGCCTCGACTTTCTGTTTCCTCAGCCTGCCCGAGTATGGAACTAGAGGAGTGTAATTTGTGACTGGCTTCTGGAGTTGTGCGGTACTTTCTAGGACTCGCCTAGCGTGCACCTCGTCTGAAGCATCAGTCTGGACCGTCTCAGTGATCAGTGGTGAGCCCGATGTGTCAGGTCTCGTGGTTTTACCACTCCTGGTTGTAATGGCATTCACATGTCCTATCAGATTCGGCTCAATGTTACCTAGAAGACCACCCTGGGCCTCTCAAATAACATCTTTGCCAACTGACCAACCTGGTTCTCAATGGTCTGTATCCACACCTTTTTGCTCCTCATCTCACCCTCTTGGGCGTTAAAGCGTTCCTCGTGCTGCTGGTAACGCTTTTCAGATGTTGAAACATCATATCTTCCAGCCTCAAAGTACCCTGTTGGGCGTGTTGTTGGGAACTGCTCCCAGTGCCCTGGTTTTGGTAGTGATCAGGGCGAGGCTGGTACGACTGACCATGAGACTGATAAGGAAGGTTTTGGGACTGATAGGACTGCTGGGGTGAAGGGCTCGTTGCTGATATTCGAGCGGGTTCTAGTTAGAGGAACAAGATTTCCACCCATAGTTTGGGTGATTTTTCCAACCCAGATTGTATGTGTTGCCATAGGGGTTATTTTGGGGCCTGATTGGATTGCCCAAGTAGTCCACCTCCTCGTGGCCTGTAAACATAACACGCTGAGCACATGAGCCTGGCTCGTGAGACACCCCGCACTGTTCACATAAAGACTGGGCCTACGAGACATTTTATGATTTTTCAATTTTCTTTGACAAGGCCTCAATCTGTGAGGTATGAGTTGTGTACGTGTCCACAGCATGAACACCAGAACGGGAAGAAAAAGGCTTAGATCTATCACTCTGTCGGGACTTCGACTTTAGAGCCGCTTTCTATATGATCTGATATGCCTTAGTTTGGGTCTTTGTTCCCAAATCTCCCACAGTAAAAATATCTAAACGCTCATGTGAGTCGTAGCCAAGTCCCCGGTAAAAAGTCAACACTAGCTGTCTTTTGGGAAGACCGTGGTGCGGGACACTCAACAACAAGTCTTTAAACTTCTCCGCCTGAAGGCCATGATGCGGTTCCTCAGGTTCTGGTTTTTCTTAGGAGGAAAATACTGCAACATTAACAACACTGCCAACTCTGCCCAAGGCATGATCGAACCTGCGGGTCATGACTGAAGCCAACTCCTGGCTTTGTCCCGCAAAGAGAAAAGGGAAGAGTCTTAAACAAATCGCATCATCTGAGATGTTCGACGATGACGTTATGCATATTGAAGGTCGCTAACACCTCAAGAAAAGCAGTAATGGGTCGACCTGGATCCTCGTCCTCTAGTCCGCCAAACTACATTGATTTCTCTATCGTATTAATGATGCTAGATTTAATATCAAAGTTTGCTGCCACGACTATGGGTTGGGCAATACTCGATGCCAGCCCGTCACCTCCTGGACGGACGCTGTCATTCAGCGGAATGTCATCATCCGCCATCAGGACTTCTCCGTCCCCCTTCTGACCCCTCGTGGTCATACGGATCCACCGATGCCTCGTTCACTGGCTCCTCTATAGCAGCAGTTGTAACAAGAATCTCAGAAACAAGAAGCGATTTATGAAGTCTAATTCTTTCGCTCCTTCGCAAAATACGCGCCTCTTCTTAAAACAGATCACTAGAGGACCCGGGCTTTGAGGACATCAACCTGCAATCAACTAATGATACAATTGCAGCGGGCGAATATATGACAAACCCAAAAAGCAATAAAATAAAGAATAATAAATATTAAGTCCATAAATACATACAAATATACAGGAAAGCTATATACTCGTAAAAATAATATAAATACAAACAGAATCAACAAAATGAACAAAAATCAACAAACAAAAGAATTAAACTGTCCAAGTCTCAAAATTAATAATTAGTTCAAATACGAACAAATAAATCAAATCAATTAAATAAAGAATCAATCAAATTTATGCACAAACCAATAAACCCTATAATCAATCAATCAAATATATCAACATCCTATTGAACAAATAATCAATCAAGTAATCCTATAAGCAAATAAATGAACAAATATATACATAAACCAGTGAACCAATTAATAATCAATCCAATATATCAACAAACAGATTAATCAAATAAACAATCAAACAATCATATATGCAAATAAATGAAAAAATATAGAATCAACACAGTATAAACAAGTATTCACAAGCATGCACACTAGTAAAAGGTTGACTCGGTTCATTCCTAAAGCTCATCGTGTTCCCCAGCAACGGCGCCAAAAACTTGATGTGTGCGTATATGTACATAATTTTTCAATGAATAGACACACGATTGGTTTTAATATTTATAAAAAATGCTTTAGACCTTAACATTAAAACATGCACAAAAAGGAAAGTGTACCCTATCATATATGTAGTAAAGCATAGATAAGAACCCGATATCGATCAATGGATGCGGGAGGATGCAATAGTCCCTAAACTCTGTCCCCGATTTACCAGTAAGAGATGGTATGAAGCTATTTAAACAATATTAATTCTAAACTACTAAATTAACATATGTAAGACTCCAATACAAAATATATTTGTAAATACACTATAATAACAACCTAAGCATGTCAACTACCTAACATATGTTAAAAAGGCGCGAGATCAACATTCCCATTTTCAGACAATTCGTATCGCTTTCGAGAATCCTAACATCACAACTATACGGAAAGCTAACACGATAAATAGCCATTAACCACCTAAAATTGTTCATTAGCGAGCTATTGATATAATCTCATGCAAATCTTCTAAAGATAAGTTAGTCATCCGTTAAGAGTTTTCTAACCTCACTAATCAAGGTAAGCAATACCGAATACACAATACAACCACCGAGACTAGCATAAAGTAGAGCATATCACAAACTATTCCATTTTACCAACTTTTAACACTAATCTACTAAGATAGCCATTTTCACTAAAATAACTCACAAAGATCAACAACCGTGTCAAAGATCAGTAACAACACCATTAAGCTTTTTAAACCATTTTACGTGTAGATAAGCATTCCTAATCATTATTCGCATGACCTTAACCAAACCAATACATGTTTCCAGTTTCATGGTGTAAACACATTAACAAGTCAACTAGTTTACTACTGATTGATTAACCGGATGGTTTTTCAACATGTATCCGACTAACACAACACAATAATCATCAAAGTCATTCATACATAACCACAAATCCAACAACAACGAAACATGTTTGCAATATGATCAACAAGATTATAATATTAAAAATGCCAAAATCATACAAAACATGATAGCATACCAACGATTGTTTACAATACTAAATACTAGTGTTTTTACCCGTAAGTTACAAGATATAAGCTAAACATCACATACAAGCTATAAAAATCTAATTTGAACAAGATTTAAGTTTATATATCAAACCATAAAATGCTAAATGTGATGGATTAGATTGTGAGAATGGATTCTGCTCCCCTCCTGAGCTTGTTATCCGGCTTCTCAGCAAATCATAGGTCCAGAAAATTACCCAAATCCTCAGAAAAATACCCAATAATCTGATTAGTAGCTTCTGCCCTGTTTTATAGAAGTTTTACAAAGTTGCACGGTCGTGCACAAAAGTGCACGACCATGCACTTTATTTTGATAGCGACATCATGCTACGTGGGTCAGACAAGTGGGGCAAGTGGATTGATTGACCTGATAAAAGTGCGCTGACGTGCACAGATCTTCGTGACCATGCTGATTATAAAGTGGCCGAGTATCAAGTTGCACTGGCTTTTGCACTGACAGTGCTTCCGAGCAAAATGAGTCTGCACGGTTTTGCACTTGGTCTGCAGGACTGTGTAGATCTGTGTTACCGAGAACTTGGTCTGCACGAGCTCGTGCACTGACAGTGCACTCTCTGGTTTCCGAGTCAAGAAGATTAGTACGACCGTGCACAAATGCTGCATGACCGTGCACTTAGTTTGGTAACTTGTGAATGTGCAGGAAATATCCGTTTCGTTCAATTTTGCCCGTTTTCTTCAACTTCGTCTTAGGGCGTCGTTTAAGACTTGCAAAAACAATTGAAAGAGATTAAGTACCAAATCTATGAAATTACAGTTGAAAACGCGCAATTTAGGAGATTTATCGGGGACTTACATATGTAAATTTTAACGTATATCATGGTCACCGTTGCCAGACCAAAGCCACAATTTTAGGATTTCGAGGCAACATGGTGACTATAACAACACTTTACATAATCAAAGACATTAGTGAAACATTTAGTATAATGTACCCAACGACCCTCCGTTATAGAGATCAGCGGACCGTCCACGAAATGAACAATGAAATCTATCACCAACGGTACCGTCATAAGCAGTACACACACACACACTATCAGATGATCAAGTTTCTTCCATCTCTCTATAAAATTGTGGCCAGATCGTGATAAGAAAGAGACAGAGAGAGAGAGAGAGAGCGAGAGAGAGAGAGAGAGAGAGAGAGAGAGAGAGAGAGAGAGATAGAGAGAGAGAGGGAGAGAAAGAGAGGAGATGATGCGGACTGTGATAAGAGAGACGTGGACTGGAGACTTGTTGGTGGTGAGGTGTCCCCCACCAACAAAGTAGTATATAAATAATCCATAATCCATCACCCAAAATAATAAATTGAGTTGCCTCTTTTATAAAGGGGTGAAACAGGGGGAATGGCAAGCAAAAAAATTAAAATTAAAAAGACAAAATGCCCATGACTTAATAGCATGGGATGACTACATAGGGGGGGCTGTACGGGAATGACCAAGAATGAAAAGCACAAGGGTCTAGATGAGAGTGAAAAAAGAGTTTTACTATTTAGACATATTGGCTCAAATCACAGGGACAAAATTGACAATTAACTCTTTTTTTTTCTGAGCCGAGATAAAGTGTTAAAGGATGAGTTGTTTAAATAGGGTAGAGAGCACTCACATCCCATCCTTCAAATATTTGTGAGTGTATCCATCATATTTTAAAAAGTAGGTTTGAGGGGTTGTGAGTTGAGAAGAGAGAAAATGTTACTGTTCATCTGTATATTTGAAAAGAAATACCTAATACACAATACAACCACCGAGACTAGCATAAAGTAGATCATATCACAAATTATTCCATTTTACCAACTTTGAATACTAATCTACTAAGATCGCCATTTTCACCAAAATAACTCACAAAGATCAACAAGATTGTCAATGATCAGTAACAACACCATTAAGCTTCTTAAACCATTTTACGTGCAGATAAGCATTCCTAATCATTATTCACCTGACTTTAACCAAACCAATACCCGTTTCCAGTTTCATGGTGTAAACACATTAACAAGTCAACTAGTTTACTACTGATCGATTAACCAGAGGGTTTTTAAACATGTATCCGACTAACACAACACAATAATCATGAAAGTCATTCAAACATAACCACAAATCCAACAACAACGAAACATGTTTGCAATATGATCCTCAAGATTATAACATTAAAAACACCAAAAGCATACAAAACATCATAACATACCAACGATTGTTTACAATACTAAATACTAGTGTTTTTACCTGAAGGTTACAATATATAAGCTAAACATCACATACAAGCTATAAAAATCTAATTTGAACAAGATTTAAGTTTATAGATCAAACCATAAAATGGTAAATGTGACGGCTTAGATAGTGAGAATGGATTCCAATCCCCTCCCGAGCTTGTTATCCGGCTTCTCAGCAAATCATAGGTCCAGAAAATTGCCAAGAATCCTCAGAAAAATACCCAATAATCTGATTAGTAGCTTCTGCCCTATTTTATAGAAGTTTTACAAAGTTGCACGGTCGTGCACAAAAGTGCACGACCATGCACTTAATTTTGATAGTGACGTCATGCTACGTAGGTCAGACAAGTGGGGCAAATGGATTGATTGACCTGATAAAGGTGCACGGTTGTGCACAGATCTGCATGACCGTACTGATTATGAAATGGCCGAGTATCAGGTTGCACTGGCTTGTTCACTGGCACTGCTTCCGAGCAAAATGAGTCTGCACGGTCCTGCACTTGGTCTGCACGAGCTTGTGCACTGGCAGTGCACTCTCAGGTTGCCGAGTCAAGAAGATCAACATGACCATGCACAAATGTTTCACGGTCGTGCACTTAGGTCGGTACCTTCTAAATGTGCAGGAAATGTCCATTTCGTCCAATTTCACCCGTTTTCTTCAACTTCGTCTTAGTGGCGCCGTTTAAGACCTATAAAACAATAGAAATCGATTAAGTACCAAATCTATGAAATTACAGTCGAAAACACGCAATTTAGGAGTTTTATCGGGGACTTACATATGTAAATTTTAACGTATATCATGGTCACCATTGCCGGACCAAAGCCACAAATTTAGGGTTTCGAGGCGACATTGTGACTATGACAACACTTTCCACAATTAAAGACATCAGTTAAACATTTAGTATAATGTACCCAACGACCCTTCGTTATAGAGATCATCGGACCGTGTAAGACTCGGTTTTTTTTTTTACCATAAGGATAATACAAAAACATCCATTATATATACATACCCAAAACGTCATGTCCAACGACATACCAACAACCTTGGCGACACTAATTAAGTTTACAAAAGACAATGCCCAAGTTGGCTACCATGTGAATCTTTGACCCATATTCAAAACCATGTACAAAACATTAACAACTTGTTCAAATGATTCAAAGATCCTAATACTACCATGGTACCCAACCCAAAAGAGACGTGAGCGTGCATAACCCATCCTTGCTTGAGACTTGATATTCATTCATGTGTTTTACCTATTACAAATCAACAAGGCAAACGTTTAGTATGCTATAAACAATATCATCATCTTATCCAAGGAACCTAAGGAGTCCATGGAACCATGATGAAATCCTTACTTCTACCATTTTGACCCGTTAAGGGTGTTCCTACTATTTTGACCCGTTAAGGGTACTTCCACCATATTGACCCGTCAAGGGTGTTCCTACTATTTTGACCCGTTAAGGGTGCTTCCACCATTTAAACCATTCTACCAATTTGCACCCTTGTGTAGCTACAAGGGTACTTCATGCTACTTCCATTCTACCACATTCAACCACAACAATGCATACATAACAATTATGACTAATATACTCATTAAACTACATAGTTGGTAGTAACCAACTTACCTTTATCGTGCGCACCTTGCTCCTTGTAATCGCTTGTACCTTCCACCTTCACACCTACATAGCGAAGGAATTCATACTTTAGCTTTTCGTACTTTACCCTTTACCATTCTTGGTCCAAGGTAGATAAACTAGCATAACCACATAGCTACAACATCTACCATCATATTTATCATGTATTTTTCCACAATTTCACCTATTCTAAGATACTAGGCATTTCATCATACAATTGGTGTGCATAACCATACATTCAAGTGGTCATAACATTGTATGATGCAACATCTCCCTAACTACACTAACATTTACAATCTACCTTTCTAATTAACAACAATACATAGTCAATGGAGTTTTCTTGGTGTTGAGGTCCTGTTTGACTTTTAAAAGTCAACAGAAAACCTTCATTCCAACACCCACTTAACACATTCTCAATTCAACCCTAATACAAACAATTAACATACAATCTCTTCAATTTCACACTACTACACATAACAAGCATGCTTTCCTAACCACAAGAAGTAATTATCACAACATAATCATGAAATCCACCATACTACTTCCAAACTCTCCCAAAATAGATCATACAACTTACCAATGAGATTAGCACCACAAGAGGGTTAATAATCCAAGAACATGCAGGGACTCAAGGGTGATTTCTTACTCAAATTTGTAGCTATGATGGCTGATTTGGAGACCTCTATGTCGCCTCCCTCTCTCTCCCAGCGTACTCTATTCTTTTCTTTTTCTAAAACCCCCAATTTTTCCTTCTAACCCCTTATTTAGTTAGCCTTTCAAGTCTTCCCAAAACCCACCCCTCAAGATGAGTGTTAGTTCATGTTTAACCCCTCCCCTTTTTACCAACTAAGTTTCTACCAATTAACTAAGTAGCTAACTTGGTTAGTTTTATTTTTGTTACATGTACAACTACCAATGCACTACTTACAACTAGGGGTACACACATATACATACATATATCCACGCATACATACATACTCGCAATAACATATATATACATATATATAAATATACTTACCATATTACCATTAATTGAATATTTTTGGGGTGTTACAGACCGCCCACCAAATAAATGTACAATGAAATTTATCACCGACGACACCGTCATAGGTAGTACACACACTATCAGATGATCAAGTTTCCTTTATCTCTCTATAAAATTGTGGCTAGATTGTGATAAGAGAGAGAGAGAGAGAGAGAGAGAGAGAGAGAGAGAGAGAGAGATGATGCAAACTGTGATAAGAGAGACGTGGTCAGGACACTTGTTCCTCACCACCGAAGTAGTATATAAATAATTCATAATCCATCACCCAAAATAATAAATTGAGTTGCCTCTTTTATAAATAGGTGAAACAGGGGGAATGGCAAGAAAAAAAAATTAAAACCAAAAAGAAAAAAATGCCCATGATTTAACAGCATGGGATGATTGCATCAAGGGGGGGGGGGGTGGTGTACGGGAATGACCAAAAGAGAAAAGCACAAGGGTCTAGATGAGAGTGAAAAAGTGTTTTACTATTTAGAAATATTGGTTCAAACCACAGGGACAGAATTGATAATTAACCCTTTTTTTCTGAGCCGAAATAAAGTGTTATAGGATGAGTTGTTTAAATAGGGAATAGAGAGTCCATCATAAATTTTTCTCATGATATATGCCAATGAAAGGAGTTGAAATTTGATTTTTATTAATAAATTACATCTTACAGACTTTAAGAATACAAAATTTTAGTGATTATCCTTTAGGTTTAAAAATGTCAGAAAAGATACTTTATGTTTAAAAAAGCATGCAACATTAGACATAAAGCTTGAAACGAGCCAAACATAAGCTCAAATTCAGCTCAAGTTCCTCGCTCACATATTTACTTACATAAGTAAACCAATTTGAGAGCACTCAAAGCCTGTCTATCAATTATTTGGGAGTGCATCCATCATATTTTAAAAAGTGGGTTTGAGAGGTTGTGAGTGGAAAAAAGAGAAAATGTTATTATTTATCTGTATATTTGAAAAGCTACTGTTCACCTTCAAAAATTTTTAATATTTTTTTGAAAATGGTTGTTAGTGAAGGAAAGAGAAAAATTAATGATAAAGGTATAAAAAAAATTATTTAATTGAAATGAGAGAGAAAGTATAGTATTTTTTTAGTGAAATTTGATAAATGGAGATGATGAATGAGCTATGAATGCTCCGAGACAGCAATAGGCACAAATGTTTCAACCATTCCGGTATTAGAAAGCTATTTTTCAATATGTTGAATCCGAGTGAAAATAAGTGAAACGGTACCAAATCATTTACGTGAGATTTTACTTCCCTTTCCACCCATTCCATCACAAATTCACTTATGATATTTATATTCATATGGCATGCGAAATTGTGTATTTTGCTAAAGTAGAAAAAGATTAGGGTTTATCATTCAGAAAGGGGTGGCGGCGTAGCTTGTTGCCCGCCTTCCTGCTATCTTAATGTAATTTTTTTAGTCATGTTATATAAGGAATGTAATTTTTTCAGTCATGTTATATAAGGAATAAATAATATGATTAGATTAAAAAAAAATTGGAGAAGTGTGAGCCTGTGAGGGCTTATGGTATTTAATTTTAGTCAACCAAAAAGCCTAACAAAATTCTACCTTAAATCTTATATTTACATTCTCAATGATTAGGAATCCAAATTTATTGCAAAAATGAACTCCTTTTTTTAATCATACTAGTGGGGAACCCGCGCGTTGCCGCGGAGTCAATAATATAAGGCGGGAATATAATTCAAACCTTAATATGAATAAAAAAAATAATGTAGAAGTTATATGTATGTATGCATGTATGTGTGTATCCTCTATTTTTTTAGGACTTTCAACCCCTACTTGTTAAAGATTTGCAACTAATTGAAAAAGACAATTGCTTTTCAACATTACTACTTATTTGGATAGGGAGGATTATACAAGTTGTATTAGTGACTTATAATGTGCCATCAAATATTTGTACATAGGGGCACAATAGGAAGAAAATGGTAAAAGTTAGGGATTTATGCTTGTGCCTCTTGATATGCCATCTTAAAATGGTTGTGAAATTACTATCCTAGCCATCTCTCCTCCTTAATAAGATAACATAGATAGATTTAGGGAACTTATAATATGAAAAACCTATGAAAAATCTCATCTTGAATCATATAGATTTAGGGAACTTATAATAAACAAATTTGACCAAAAACTTTTCAAAATGGTTATTTAAACAGAATACGTAAAAAATAGTTAGCTGAGCGCCGACTAAAGAAAAAAAGCGTCGGCTAAGCCTTTTATTCACAGGCCAAACAAAAAAGCACGGGCTACACTTTCTAGCCGCCGGCTAAACACTAAAAAAGTGCCTCTATCCGCCGGTAAAGACAAAAAAGCCCCTAGCAACGGGCAAAGTACTAGCCATCCCATCCGGTGAAGCCGACTTTACGAGTTATGATTGGTTAAATAGTTCTGAAAATACTAAAAGGTGAAGTTTATCATCAGAAGGTTTTTTTTTTTTTTTTCATTTCTTTTATTCTTTGGTCAAAGTTGTCTACTTTGGTAATTGATGAAGGTCAATCATAGGCCAAATGATAGTCCTCATCTCACTGATATGTTGGAGAATGGGGATGATGAAATAGGTTGCGTGGGCCTTTTAGAATTAAACCTAGTAGCCCAATACTCAAACCTTAAGGCCCAAACTAGAACTTTATATCAAAATTCAAACCCAATGGCAGCATTTCATTCTTAATCAGTTGGTTTCTTTTATATGTTCTCGAAAACATCACATATACGAGTAAAGACTACAGATTTAGACTATCCGTCTATCCTCATTGGCGACCTAAAGATGGGTTCATCACAATTAAAACAAAAGATTGAGTAAATTAAAAAAAAACAAAAAAAAAATTCATACCAACCTATGTTGACAGCCGGGTTGGTGGAGCAACCAAGATTGCAACCCAAACTAAATCTCCCCGATAACTTAATTATTCAAATAAGTTGTAATGTTCAAACTTATAAAAAAAACTAAATACACCGTATTTCTTAACCTTTTTTTCGGTGAACATTCAACTATAAATTTTATTAAAAACCGAGTTCGTTTAAAAAAAAATCTAGGTTGTGTTGGATTGTGAATGTATGTTAACTTTTGAATATTGTTGGGTTGTGCAGGTGAAAGAAAAAAGATATTATCTATAATCTATAATCTATATTATCCTATTAAGGAGGAGTAATGGCCAACATAGTCATTTTCATTTACGTACAACTTAAAAAGCAACATGTACAACATACTCAAGCAAGAAATTTAAGGGTATTATGGGCATAGTTGTGACAATTAAGACACTTAGGAGGATATGTTTGTAATTTTACCATCATTATCTCACTCACATCTTAAAATTCTATTCCAATCTAGCCCTCACCATACCAATAGATTATCCATTGAATTGTCTTTAATAATTGTTTTAATTGTGTTTATTGAAAGCGTGAGACCTTTGAGTGTCTTTGATGTAGTGTATATGTCACATTCTCTTACGTCTTAACATTCATATGCTTCCCATTTCTTTCATTCTTGATACACAATCACATATAATACTTTCATTCTTGATACACAATCACATATAATACTTGGTGAACATAGCTGTGATTCTTTGATATTGCCATATTGCAAGTATGTTGTTTACTTTTCTCCTTCTTTGAGATTTGTTAATTTGTGCCATTTATAACAATAATATAATTTGGTCACAACAGTGTTGTTTAGTGTTGAGATGCTTCAAAATGGTTGCTGAGCTTGCATTGAGGCATGTTGCTGGTGGTGTAAGAGATGTTGCTGCCAAGAATGAGGTGACTTATTAAACTCATAATTTGTTGACATGTTTGATTCTTTTTTTATTAATAATAGTTTAATATTTAGAAACACACACACACATGGTGTATATTCACAACTGTTATGATGTAGCGTGGTCTTAGTCTTATTTGTTTCACATATTTTACTAAATCCTTTACCATTTTGTATTTAATAATTTTCAGATTCGAGAATTGATCCGAGCTCTTTTCCTAGATACAGACTACCTCACTCTTGTTAGATTGAACAACGAGAATGAACTCCTGTGACTTAATCAAATTCCGGTCTGTGATACACAACTTATTTGTTGTAATATCGTAAGTCCACAAAGTTTTCCTTTTGCTTTGCCAATATGTTCATATATTTATTTTTTTTTCCTTTTTTTGATATGTAGTTGGACTATATTAGGCCTGAGTTTAGATCAAGGCTTGAAGCCTTAACAAGGTTTGTTTTGAAAAGACTAGGCCTAAGCAAGCTGGATATATATATGCTGTTATGACTGGATCACACTGGACCCATTTTTTGCTCATATTGATCAGTCATTTCTAGATGCTCTTAATAACGGTGCAGTGCCTACAATAAAAAACTGGTTTGAGGAAGCGACCTGACCCAAACCTATTTGGGACCGGTATTTCCATGTCTGATTCCAGTTCTATAAGGATCGTCGGTTCCCCATCGATCCCACATTTTTCTTATCTAACCTGACCCTAACCGGTCTTAAATTAAACCGCTCCTAAACCGGTTTAGGAAAAAAACGACATTTTTTATTAAAAATGAAACTTGATTGTTCTCCTTTTACGCTTATTACCAGTTATATGTAATGATATTATGTTGCTTTAAGCAATCCCCTAATATTTTTCAATAAAATTCGATACATAGTCTTAGTATTGTATATGTTATTCTTTTTGCACTATCTAACCGCTTTTGTGCAATTTGTCTGCAACATTCTAAGTGAAGTGTTTTTTTCTTTTTTTCAATTTTGTTGCAATCTGTTTTCCTACATTATTTTAATAACTTTTGTTCATTTTTGCAGTCTTTGGAATAGAGAATGCTAGCAATGAAGGAGTTGTTGTTGATGATTATGTGGTGTCATCTCTAGCCATAAAAAGAGAAACATGAGTTCTGTGCGGAACTATTTTGAAATGGTAGAAGGAAACCCAGGAGAAGATATTATATGCAAATGCAAAGCATGTGGAATCAAATACAAAGCTTCAAACAAATATGAGACCGGCTATCTAAAAAGACACTTGCAAAAATGTGTTAAAGTGACTATTAAAGATATTGGAATGTGAAGAAATTCAAAAACTGAAGACCTTTTGAATTTAACTACATCTATTGTGGCTTTATTAACATTTATTATGGACATTTTGCATTAGTCTTTTCAGTATCACTTGATAATGCATGGTTGAGGAGGTGGTTTTGAAATATTATAGTATTTGATGCTATTTAATTTTGGGTTTGACTTATTAATTTTAAAATATGTAGGAAAATAAAAAAGTTTCAGGTCAAACGGGTTGGTTTCGGGTTAACCCGTTAAAAAAACGAGTCGTGTTCCGGTTAGTGTGTTTATCACATTTTTTGGGTTCGGGTCGTGTTCGGGTTTGTGTAAATTTCTCAGGTTTGGATCAGGTTGAACCCACCAACCTGAGAACCCGACCCGTTTAGCACCCCTAATTTTGATAGAAGCTAGCTTCTTCAATTCAAGTTCAGCTTCTTTTCATTTTGATAGGAGTAGGTGCTTGCTGCTCGCTCGTTGCCTACTAAACCTTTACTGCATTGTCGTTCCCTCTCTCTAATCTTAAGTAAAGTGAAGTCAAATCGATAAAGTGAAAAATACTACCTCTTTGTTTAAAGCTTTGTTTCACTTCATTTCTGGAACAATAGATTTGCCACTATAGTATAGGAAAAAGCTTCTCTTTGATAGCAGTCATAGGGGAGTTCAGAAGGATCTAATCGTAGATAAAGACTGAACCCTGTGCAGGGGTGGTGGTGGATGTAGCCTAGTGGATCAAGGCAGTGGATTGTGAATCTACCACGTGCTGGTTCAATCCCCGTCGTTCGCCCATCAATAAATGGACCATTAATTACGGAGACAGAAGACAAACCTCTAAAGCTTTTTTTTCTGCGCTGCGTTGGGGCGGCTTTTTTCTTTCACAATAAGACCTGGACGATTATCCCTACCCTCGGTAGCTTATGAGTTTACGTCCATCCCTGGTCGGATACATATTCCTTTATCTTTCTCGCTTATTGATGTTACCCAAATTCGCACAAGTGTGTCCACACCCCCTAAACTGACTTTATGAGGAATCCATTCTTTAGGACTTGGTGGGTTTGTTCTTTGCAATTAAATTTCACAAGGGACGTTGAGCCAAAAAAAAAAAAGAATCACGCCCCTTGGGATGTGGTGTTATGATCTTTCTATCAAATAAACATTTTTTTATCATCATAATTTTTAAATTTTATGGATCTTTGACTTTTATAGTCCTTTGAATCTATCCTTGTTAAATTAAATAAAAAATAGAAAATATGTCAAAATTAAATGATGAAATTTGGCATTTGTTGACTCCTTGAAATTAAACCGTCTCAATTTGGTTCCACAATAACAACTACGAGGCGATAAAAAAGACATACCCGCCGCAACGCGCGATGTACAACATGGTAATTTGCATTTCTATACAACTTAACAAGCAACATGTACAACATATTTAAGCAAAAAAATTAAGGGTATTATTGGCATAGTTGTGACAATTAAGACACCTAGGAGGGTAGATTAGTAAATTTAACATAATTCAATACCTCACATCTTAAAATCTTATCCCAATTATGCCCTTATGTCCAACTTTTAAAACACAAAATACAACCTAACCTATGATGCATCTTAAATGTGAGACCTTTCAACCCCCCATCCATATTATTATACATACTTCATTATAATCAATTTCTTGAATGCTAATAGTCTTTTCATAACCCAAACAAAATCTTAGAGCTAATTTTATGTTTTGAAACATTGTTTTGTCTAAAAAATTTATGTCTTCATTAGATGAGAAGAGAAAAAAATCTATGAGAAGTTAAGACGCTTGCAAGATATGGTTCCCGGATGCTACAAGGTATAAAGATATGAGTTAATCTTTATATACATATATACATTTTTTTTCTACTTGTTCATATGTTCTTTAACAATTACAAAAATTTTTCTTCATAATATATCATTGTTTTGTTCCATTTAAATGTAGTTATTTGCTATAGACAATGGGAATGTCACTGATGTTGGATGTAATAATCAACTATGTTGGATCATTGCAGAATCAAATTGAGGTAATTTAATTGTGCAACTAAGAATTAAAACAATAAACAAACAATATTCAGAATTATTGATGAGAAAATATTTTTCAAAATTAATTAGTACAGTTTTTTCTCTTCTTTGTGCATTTTTAGTTTTTCTCCATGAAACTTTCAGAAGCCAGCATGTTCTATGACCCATTGACCTCAACGCTACTGAATTGTATCAATGTTATAGTCCTATAAATAGTGGTCATGTATTTGGTATTATATTTGAATCAACCCGCATCTTTATCTTCTATACTATATTATAAAGCATCAGTGAAGGATACCCGCAAAATTTAAGTAAATACAACATTTATTGCTTATAGTACAATGCTTATTGAAGTCATTTATGGGGGTAAAATTGTCTTTCTACTTAAATATTACATTGTTGTAGAAATTAATTTAAACATAATTATAAAATTGATGAGGAAATTAACAATAATGTGGTGACTCTTTACATTCATAACCTCCATGTCTTTATTATGTTTGTATCAATGGTATAGTCCTATAAATAGTGGTCATGTATTTGGTATTATGTTTGAATCAACCCGAATCTTTATCTTCTATATCTATATCTATATCTATATCTATACTATATTATAAAGTATCAGTAAAGGATACCCGTAAAATTTAAGTAAATACAACCTTTATTGCTTATAGTACAATGCTTATTGAAGTCATTTAGGGGGTAAAATTGTCTTTCTACCTAAATATTAAATTGTTGAAGAAATTAATTTAAACATAATTATAAAATTGATGAGGAAATTAACAATAATGTGGTGACTCTTTACATTCATAACCTCCATGTCTTTATTATGTTTGTATCAATGTTATAGTTCTATAAATAGTGGTCATGTATTTAATATGTAAATAATGTGATGACTCTTTACATACATAACTTACATATCTTTCAATGTTTATAGTAAATAAATTACATCATATATTATGTATTTATATATTCTTTTTAAATTTATGTGGTTGCAGGATGGTATGATGTGACACTTCTGCACACAAATGAATATGTAGGCTTGAAGTTTGCCAATACACCCAACCCAAGACACGTTTCAACCCATTAAAGTGAGCGATATATGTAGGCTTGGCGTTTATACAAGCAAATATGGTAGAGATACTTCATGAGCAATGTCATCATCTTCCTCGATGGTTTTTTTTTGTTTTCTCTGCTACTATAAGCTTCTAGGAATATAATTTAAGTTTCTGATCTCACGAAGTCACCAATTGCTTACATATCCAAACGAATACAAGTTCTTATCAGTTGATTTGGTAGTTTTAACTATATTGATTACTAATTTGTTTGCTCTAATATATTTGTTACGACGCTTGTCAAACTAACATAAAACGAGAGTATCTATGAAAAACATTGACTCCGCTGTATCTCACGGGTGCCCTTAAATATTAGAAATATGTTGCACACTACAAATTGCCTTTTAGTAATTACATCACTTCCACTACAATCTTATGGTCATTAAGAGATACAACGCCACTTCACTACGCTAAGCACACTTCTACGATGGCATACTTATCTGCCTTTGAGATACATAAAAAGGGTCCCACCAAAGGACATGGGCCAATATAAGGGTGTTGCAAGGAATAGTATGGCCTATTGTGATGTACCTATTTAAAATATTCAGAAGATATACTTATGAGTTTCAGTTTTTAATAACATATATTTTATACATCGTTGTTTTCTACTTCATCATAACGAATAACCAACAAACACGATCCACGAAGGGCAAAACAGATGCACCCGCCGCAACGCGCGGGCATTCCTTTTGTTTTGCTCCATTTAAATTTAGTTATTTTCTATAGACAATGGGAATGCCAGTGATGTTGGATGTAATAATCAACTATGTTGGATCGTTGCAGAATCAAATTGAGGTAATTTAATTGTGCAACTAACAATTAAAACAATAAACAAACAATATTATGAATTATTGATGAGAAAATATTTTTCAAAATTAATTAGTGCAGTTTTTTCTTTTCTTTGTGCATTTTTAGTTTCTCTCCATGAAGCTTTTCAAAAGCAAGCATGTTCTATGACCTATTGATCTCAACTCTACTGAATTGGATGAATTGGAGGAGTTATGTACAACAAGGTAATTTGCATTTCCGTACAACTTAACAAGCAACATGTACAACATATTTAAGCAAGAAATTTAAGGGTATTATGGGCATAATTGGGACAATTAAGACACTTAAGAGGGTAATTTAGACATTTCATCCACCTCCTCCTTTACAATATCAAAAGACTTTTACAATACTACCCTCCTTCTTCCATCCATACCCTTCGATCCTTTGCCTTCTTCCTTCATCAATATAGATCATTAACCTCTTGTCCCTTCAAGTTCCGTAACCTTAAGGATCAAATTGAATGAGATTGATTGTGAAATTCAAGTCCTCCTCTTATAACATTCAATTGAAGGCCACATGAACTATCTTGCCTAAAAAAAAATGCTTTTGTAAGAACTATTACTTATTTTACTATTTGCCTTTTCTTTGTTTGTTGCACAAAGTTTGCAGTGTTTTATATTGTTTTTTTTTATTTATGCACCTAGATTTGGACAAGCACATTGCAACGAACAATTTTGACTGCAAATCAAATTGTTGGATTCCCCAAGGTTAGTTTTACATGTCACATAAATTGCTTCTTTGATCATTTATCATTTGTAAAATTTGTGTATTTTCTTTACGTTATAGATACAATGGCGTGCACTTGATGAGATAAATGCTGGTGTATGTGACGGTATGACGTATGAAGAACTAAAGAAGAACATGCCTGAAGAATACGAGTATGTTAAATATGAAATATTCGATTTTTTTTTTGTAATTTTATACCTTTCCATTCAATGGTCTTTTTTTTAAAGGTCAAGGAAGAAAGACAAACTCAGGTATCGATATCCTCGTGGAGAGTCGTATCTCGATATGATACAAAGGTATTGAATTCAAATACAAGAAAAAATCTCTGTTGAAAATATAGAAAGTAAATAATTAAAGTTTTGGTATTTTAAGCAACGTCAAAAGTTTGCAGTTGTGCATATAACAGGTTGGAGCAGGTTATTATTGAGTTAGAACGACAACGCACGCTTGTTGTAGTCGTATCTCACCAGGTAAGACAAGGCAACCACAAAATTTTACCTCCACAAATGGGTAAAAAAAAACTAAAAATAAAACGGGTTAAACGTGTTTGTAAAGTGTATTTTAATACATGTGTATGTATCAATATAGCTTTTGAATAATATTTAGGGCATTAGTTTTTTATTAACATTTTTAAATCAAATGAATATTATTTTTGGTGGGCGTGGCCCAAACCGTATGTAAATTACCTGTTACCTAACTCATCCATTGAAAGATTTGTGCAATGCAAACATGGGTTTAATGAATTTGTGCATTGCAGGCTGTTATAAGACCTTTATATGCCTATTTTGCTGATATGTCATTGAAAGAAATTTAACACATAGAGGTAAACAACAAAACATTAGATCAATCTTTTCGGTCTTTTAATCTTTGAAAACACGTTAACACGTTTGAATATCGGGAATTTCAGATGCCGCTTCATAGGAAGTTCTGGTACCAAAAAAAGATACTGACAATATTTTCCTCGCGTAACGAACCCGCTGCAACGCGCGGGCATTACCACTAGTTTTTATAATGAAAGGCTGGGTTA
Organism: Ambrosia trifida; assembly: GCA_028751855.1. NCBI lineage: Eukaryota > Viridiplantae > Streptophyta > Magnoliopsida > Asterales > Asteraceae > Ambrosia > Ambrosia trifida. The sequence goes on along the minus strand of CM054123.1, from coordinate 103,405,365 downwards.
GGATGGGTCACCAACAGGGATTTTTTTTATTTATATAATTTTTTTATATATATTTTTGTTGTTTTTACTTTTTTATTTATATAAAAAAAATTTAGTTTTTTATATTTTGGCGGAGGGATTTTGTGTCACTTAGTTTTGAGTTTTTTCGATGGTTCTCAAAATATCCAAATTCTATATATAAAATCAGTCTTATAAAAAGATATAAATTGTAAAAAAAATATATAACTGAAGTATTTGGTTATAAATGAATGAATGAATAAATAAATAAGCTAATAAACAAACAAGTAAATAAATAAAATGGTTTCAAAAACATTCGTCAAAACATATCAAACAAAATAAACTAAGTAAAAATATTAGCCGGAATCCTCTCCATGGATAACCGTCGGAAGCCTATTCCGGAAGCCGTTCAACGTCGTATTACGAAGATCTTCGTCACAAACTTACCAGAGGGATGCAGCGGGGCTGATCTTGCAGGTCATGTACGTGTCTTTGGACAAATATATGACTTATACATTGCAAGAAAGAGAGATAAGATGGGTAATCGATTTGGTTTTCTTTCTATCCTGGATGTTAAAGACAAAACGGAACTGCTCACGAATCTCAGAAAAATATGAATGGGGAACAATAATTTGTGGTTCAATATTGCACGATTTGTTTTAGAAGAAGGGGAGATTAATGAGCCAAGAACCAAGCAAGCAGGGACTAGTCATACTAACGCTAGTCGTAAGTTTACGACGGATCAGCAAGCAGGGTCCAAGTTTGATTCTGGAGAATTTTCTTTTAAAGATATGTTAGTGGGGAAGACGGTTAACGTAGATCAGCAAGTTAATGGCTTCTCTAATCTGCATGGGAGGGCTATTGTTGCTAGAATGACTGACGTGGAAGCCATGAAGAGTATTTACAGATTTTTGCATGATCATTGTCCAGGCAAGGGTAACGTACAATACATAGGCGGTCTAGATCTGTTGATTTCTTTTGATGACCATGAGTTAGCACTTTTGATTCTCGAAACGGCATTAAAAGATAAGGCATTGTTTTCTTCTGCATGCTTATGGCGGGGCCAATCTCTTAGTTATGAGATATTGGCTTGGCTAAAAATCAAGGGTATTCCTTTACATCTCTTTACTAATGAGATCGTTAATATTGTTGGAGGTATGGTTGGTAAAGTAGTATACAAAGCAGCCAAGTTGGAGTCAGACGATGACCTTTCGTTTGATTACGTTGGTATCCTTGTCAGTGATGGTAACAGGATTGCGGAAGAGATAATCCTGGAATGGCAAAAGAGGAAGTTTAGAGTTTGGGTTAGTGAAGAAATGGCCGATTGGATACCGGAGTTTTATCCGGTCAACCCGTTTGAGAATAGGGAGTCAAATGATAATTCATCGGATGATGATTCAACCGATGAGATTATTGTCGAAGATACGCCGGAGGCAGTACCGGAACCGGAGAATGATGCCGTCGTTGATGGAGATGCTAATTCATCGGAGAACATTGATGGTCACATTAATGCTGGCATTAATGACCAATCAAAGGCTTTAAATGAGGAATTATTTTCGGATTTTGTGCCAGCCGTTAATTTCAATTTCGAAGACCCTGTCAATGCGGAACAATCTAATGTAGCAAAACGTAAGAAGGCCAAAAAGTCGGAATTGGGCCGGCCCAGCTTAACCTATACTAGTAGCAATGAGAGTCAAAGGGTGGTGAAAAAGTCCAAAAAGAAAAACAATGACATGTTTGGGCTTAATGGGCTGCTTGGTATTGTAGACTCAAATGATAATTCAGAAGAAGAATACACTGATTGCGAAGAGGAAACACCTTTTGACCTTAACTCTAATCCTGTTGACCTAGAAATGCCCAATGTTGAAGAACTAGCTGACGAAGACGCTTTAAACAAAGAGTGCAATGCGAATGAAAAGACCAGGGAGGATGAGGTACCGGTTATTATTCTTCAGCAGAGTGAGGCCGCGGCTACAAAATCCTTGGGTTCAAAACTTGGTGTGAACCTCGAGCATCATGACAACCTGATTATGGACTCCATTATCGTTGAAGGCTTACAAAAAGGTATTAAATGAATTGTGTGTCAGTGAATATTAGAGGGTTGGGTTCGGGTTCTAAAGCGGGGTGGATCAAGAGAATTAAAACGGTTATGGGTATTTCTTTTGTCGGGATTCAAGAGACTATGTCAGGTAATGTGGATTCAGGGGTGGTCGCTAATTTTTGGGGAGGTTTGGGTTTTGATTTTGAAAAAGTTGATGCTGTTGGAAACTCTGGGGGATTATTAAGCATTTGGGACCCCAAAGTTTTGAAAAAAGATATGGTGGTGAAGGATCCTAATTTCTTGCTTGTGTCCGGTGTTCTATCGGATGGATTTACTCGTTTGAATATTATAAATGTTTATGCTCCTCAAAATAACGGGGAAAAGAAAGTTTTATGGGAGAAAATTTATCGGCTTTTAAACGGAGGAGTGGGTTGGTGGATAGTTTTTGGAGATTTTAACGCTGTTCGTGAGCCAAACGAAAGAAAAAACTCCCGCTTTGACCCTGTTTGTGCCAGAGATTTCAATGAGTTTTTAGACATCTCCGGTCTTCGTGAATACCAGTTGAAAGGTATGAGCTTCACTTATTTAGTCAATAGACGGGGGTGTGCAAAATGAGTCGTATTGACAGGGTCTTTGTTTGTGAATCTATTTTTAATAAGTGGCCTAGTGCTTGTGTCAGAGCTCTTAAACGAGAGTATTCTGACCATGCGCCTTTATGTTTGTCTTTAATTGACAAGAATTTTGGCCCCAAGCCTTTTCGTTGGTTTAATTCGTGGCTGGACCGACCGGGATGTGAAGAGGTTATTTTGTCAGTTTTATCAGATTGGACGAATAGGGGGCCGGCTGACATGAATTTGATCAGAAAGTTGGGTTTTCTTCGTAGTAAACTTAAAAGCTGGGTCAACGAGATAAAAATAAAGAAAATGAAGAAAGAAATCGGATGATGATGGAAAAGGAGAACCTGGAATGTCTTATGGAGTTTAAGGAGTTGGGAAGCAGAGCTATGGGTTTGGTCCGAGTGCAAAAAGTGTATTGAAGAGATTGATTCCTTTAGACACCGAGATATGCGTCAAAAATCTCGGGTCAAATGGGCCTCGCTTGGTGATGAGAATACGAGCTTTTTTCACAGCTTTGTTAATGGCCGTAAAGCTACAAATTCGATCCCGGGTCTAGATATAAATGGCGAATGGGTGTCGAAACCGGCTTTAGTAAAGAAGGAAATCTTATGTTATTTTCGAAATCATTTTAAATAATATGTTGGTATTCGGCCTAGACTTGTCTGTGAAGGTTTGAAGCGGCTGAATCAACAGGAAGGGGTAGATTTATGTGCTTTGTTTTCGAAACAAGAAATAAAAGAAGCGGTTTTCGATTGCGGGTCTAACAAAGCCCCCGGCCCAGACGGCTTTAATTTCCATTTCATTAAGCGGTTTTGGGACGCCTTTGAAGAAGATTTTTCCCGGATTATGATGGAGTTCCATGACACAGGTCGTATTAATGTGGGTTGCAGCTCGGCGTTTATTACTTTGATTCCCAAGGTTAATTCGCCTATGGGTCTCAAAGATTATAGACCCATTACCCTGATTGGGGTGATTAGCAAGGTTTTCCAAAATCCTTGCTAACCGCCTTAAAAAGGTTTTGGGCAAATTAATTTCTGACACCCAATCGGCTTTTTTATCTGATCGTTTTATTCTAGATGGGCCTTTAGTGGTCAATGAAGTTTTGGAATGGCTTAAAAGAAGAAAGAAGAAAGCGTTTTTATTGAAGATTGACTTTGAAAAGGCGTATGACAACGTCAATTGGTGCTTTTTATTATCTATTCTTTCTCAGATGGGATTTCCTGAGAAGTGGTGCTCATGGATTAAAGGTATTTTGGAGTCGTCTTTCGCTTCTGTGTTGGTAAACGGGTCTCCCACTTTCCAATTCAAGAGTGAGAAAGGCTTACGACAGGGTGATCCCATATCGCCTTTCTTATTTCTTATTGTCATGGAGTGCCTTTCTTGGTTGATGAACAAGGCTAAGGATATGGATATTCTAAAAGGTATTAATTTTCGGGTTGATGGTATGGATCTTAATCACCTATTCTTTGCGGATGATGCGCTTATTATGGGTGAATGGTCTCGCGAGAATCTTCAACACACGGCTCGTATTCTTCGTATTTTCTATTTATGCTCTGGTCTCCGTATTAACATTCACAAGTCAAACTTATTTGGGGTGGGGACGCAAGATGGAGAGGTTGATAGTATGCTAGAAGTTTTGGGGTGTAGAAAAGGGGTTTTCCCTTTCGTCTACTTGGGGATTAAAGTGGGCGCCAAGATGACGAGGATTAGTAGTTGGGATCCGGTCTTGAATACTATTAAAAAGCGCCTTACCGGGTGGAAAGCGAAACACTTATCTATAGGTGGTCGGGTTGTTCTTATTAAAGCCGTTTTAGAGAATCTTCCTATATATTATCTTTCTCTCTATAAAGCTCCAAAGGCGGTTATAGAGAGTATGGAGAAAATTATGAGAAGTTTTTTATGGGCGGGTTGTAGTGTTGAAAAGAAGATTAATTGGATCGCTTGGGATATTATTACTACGCCTAAAAAGGAGGGTGGTCTTGGTGTTTCTAGATTGGAAGACGTTAATGACGCTCTTCTTCTTAAATGGGCGTGGCGTTTTAAAACCGGGGGTAATGGTTTATGGAAAAAAGTGATCATTGGGTGTCACGGGTTGAGTAGGAATTGGTCGCTTCTCCCGTGCACATCTTCGGCTAGTGGGTGTTGGAAGCAAATAGTAAAGATTGGTGAAAAAAAGATTTGGTCCGGAAAAACGCTTGGTAGTTACTTTGAAGGCTTGGTTGGGGATGGTTCTATGATAAGTTTTTGGATGGACTCTTGGTTGCGGGAAGACCCTCTTCGCTTAACCTACCCTCATTTATTCAGACTTGAAACCAATAAGTGGGCTGTTGTTGCAGACAGAATCCGGATCGTGGATGGGTCGAAGACTCTGCAGTGGAATTGGCGCAAGCCTCCAAACACAGAGGCTGAGATACACGAGTTGATGGTTCTTTTGGAGGATATTTATAATTATACATGGAAGGGGGGTATTGATATATGGAAGTGGAAAGCCTGCAGTTCATTTCTTTTCTCTGTTTGCAGCGCTAGAAAGCTTTTAGCTGCTTACCTGAGGCCTGCTGTGGATCACAAGATGAAGTGGAAATGTTGGACTCCTCTAAAATGCCGTATTATGGTTTGGAGGGCGATTCGTAACCGGTTACCGACTAAAGTTGAATTGATCAGACGTGGGGTTTGTCTTCCTAATGATTGCTGTGTGTTTTGTGATTCGGTAACTGAGTCATCGACCCACATCTTCACCGGGTGTGTCTTTGCTGCGGAAATCTGGAACCGTGTGGAGCATTGGTGCCGTTTGAGTCCATTGATTGTCTTCGATGTTGCTGATTTGATGAACATTATGAAGCAACAACCGCATCCCAAGCAAGCTAGGAAAATATTGCAAGGTATAGTTTTTTCTACTTTGTGGACCATTTGGAACGAGAGAAACGATAGGATTTTTCAAGGTAAACGGAGAAGGGCTATTGAAGTGTTCGAAAGCATCAAGATGACGTCGTACTTTTGGTTTAAAAATAGAACTAAGATGGAAGGTTTAGATTGGGTTGTTTGGTGTAAATGCCCGCTTGGTTTGATGTAATTTCGTTTGTCTTGCCCGGGTGTCCCCTTTCCGGGGGCTTTCCGGTGCCTTTGTGAATAAAATTAACCTTTCAAAAAAAATAAAATAAAATGGTTTCAGTGTTAATGAAGCTAGCAACTACTACGGTTGCTCATTATGGCAATTACATCTCACTGAATAGTCATTCCATTTGGATTCATACATCGGCTTTATTTTCTGTTATTTTATTATTTTATTTATGCTATGATAAATGATATGAAAAAGTGTTTAAGCATATAAAGTCAATCGATGTTACATGTGTATATGCATTTAAACTTTATGTCGCATGATGCATACACATACACATGCATGCGTCTATTCTAGCATCCTATGTATTCAGTATTTTAATCAGTTTATAAAGTTGTGGAGAAACCTTCTTTTTGTGTGTGAAAACTTCTTTTTGTGTGGGGAAACTACAGGGCGGCTGTTTGGTAAGGCTTATTATGAGTCTCTGAATCATTCAGCGCTGAATGATTTAGCATTCAGTTTATTTAGCGTGTTTGTTTCAGCATCTGAATTGAATGGGTAAAGTTGAACCATTAAGTACTAAATGAATCGATTTTTACTTCCCCTACCAATGTGAGACAAGAAGACTAACTATTTAGAGGTCCAACAAAACAGCGATTAATGATTCATCACTTAACCATTAAGATCATTTTAACCATTCAGACTTCTTAATAATTCAACACTTAATCAACTAAACGGCTCCTAAGCTACTTCCTATGCGGTGCAATGGACCAATGAGGGAACACCATTTTTAAAGCAAAATGGATCAGATCTAGAAACATGGGCTTTTCCTTAAAACCCAAAACCAAAATATATCAACCAAACACCCTCTTGGCCGGTCTCTTCTTTCATAAAACATAAGAGAAACATACAGAATTACAAACTCACAGAATGTGGGAAAAACATATATACATAGATATTGATCCCCTAATAACATAATTATCTAACGGGTCAAGTGAAACAATGACACGTTTAATAAATGTGTTAACTTAATACGACATGTTTGATAAAAGTCTTCACCCCGTTAACTCGTTTACGTTTAAACGGTTATTTTAAAAAGTGTGTTGTGTAAATTAGATGATCTAATATTTTATACTTTTATTTTCATCTCATTATTTTTTTCTAAAGTGAAATTAACTCTTCGCCACTCAATAAACAGAACATGTTGTATAACAGGTGTGATAATAATGTGTTTTGATAGAACATATATAATCAAACATTTACAATTGTCCGTCTAACTTCTTAGGTTGTATTTAGCATTTTAATTAATTTTGACACATAGGTATATAACGGTACACCAAACACAACACATACAATTATTTTCCTTGTTTGCCTTCAAAGTAGTGTTTCTTTTAGAATATTAAAATTTTTTATATACATCTTATAAAGGGGTTTGTTTAAAAAGTGTTGCTTTAATATACTTCAATCTTTCCAAGAACCGTCTAGCCAAATGACAAGTGCCCTGTTTGGTGGTCCCATTAGTCGTATGACGAACAAGGTCAAGGAGCAAAGCCTTGTGCCGGGTAATGCTGTGAAACTTAAAAACAACTTTCCGCTACTTGTGTTTATAAAGAGTGCATCAATGTACCATTCAACAGTGCGCCCAAAGTCTGCAAGCTAGTGTAATACACTTAGATTATTGTTTGATGTAAATATGTAATTATATCAAAGTATGTTGAACATTTATAAACTCGTGTCTAACTTCTTACATTTGATTAAGCGTATTAATTAGCATTGACACATTATATAATGGTACACCAACCCCCCCCCCCCCCCCCCCCCCCCACACCCCACCATACACACACACACAAATTTCTTTTGTTACCTTCACCTTTTCATTAATTTATTATCTTAAATAAATCGTAGAATCCAACCTTAACGTGTAAGCCAATTTTGACTTGTAACGTGTGTTAACCATTTGTGTGTTATACACACACATTTGAAAATTAGGTTACCAATCCAAAAAAGGATTAGTAAAAGACCCTATAGTTTTAATAAAGGAGCAATCCCCTTCCGAATCAAATAATGTTTTCTTTTGTAATTTCTATCACATAAACTATTTGTAGGAGTTATTATCCGAAAACTTATAGGTCAGTCGACTTACCTCATTACAAACTACGCATAATGAATAAAAATAAATAAATAAATAAACACCCTAATTGATCACTTGGCCTCGGTGCCATGGACTTGGATCCAGCCCCTAACATATATAAGTATTTGGTTTTTGTGTCATTTTTATATTGTTTAGTTATATCTTTAAATATTTTAACCAACTAACTTAATACGTATACGTACTAAAAATAAAATCTCAGAGCCTCAACTAAAACACGTAGGTTCAAATATTAGCATTGTTAAAATACTCTATATTATTTATTATTAACATCGATATTTGATGATATTAAGTTTTATATAAAACTTCTGATGAGAACCCATGACCTCTTGGTCTAGTGGTATGGTGTCTCCCTTACAAATGTAAGGTTATGGGTTCAAATCCTTGCAAATGCAAGGTAATGTGGAATTAAGGTGTGATAAAATTTGCCGTTAAAAAAAAAAAAAAAAAAAAAAAAAAAAAAAAAAAAAAAAAAAAACTCTTCTAATGAGAAAGTTTTAAGTGAGTGTAAAGATCATTAACTAATAAGAGAAAGGTTAACATCGTATTTAATAGGAATTGACTATATGATTGATTAGCCTTCAATTTGAAAGCAACGTACCACCAAGCTAGTGTTGTCCACCAACACCATTTTCTTGTAAAGTGACATTTAGGACATAGGGTTTACCTTAACCCTAACAGTGATATGATAATTTATCCTTTATTATACACTATTCATTTTCTGTTTTAAGAGGCGTTAAAGTAGCTCTAGATTAAAATGTTAACAAGAACTAAAAGAGAGAAAATTAAGGGGATGAGGTAGAGTTAAGGAGCGTTAAACCATTTCCTTAAAGTGAGGTATTGTGTAAGTGGGAAAAGTGAAATATGTGACATTTAGATAAAGTTAAGATGAAGTTAAAGATGTTTAATTTATACCCCATAGCCTTAGGGTGTGAATGTGAACGTAAATTTGGAGCTTACATTGATGTTCTTAAGATCAAATTAGATATCGCATGTTATAGTAACAAATATTTCAATTGTTAAAACTTAACAAAAATATGTTGCATTTTATTTTGTTACTTGCAACATGAAATTTGTTTTCTATTCACTACTAGAAAATAGGCCTAATGCAACCTTTTAGAAGCAACATTTTTTAAAAAAGTTGCATTTGAATATAATGCAACTCCGATGAACATAAAGGTTGCATTAGAAGATCTAATGCAACTTTTTCCATAAAAGGTTGCAAACTAGTACTAAATTTGCAACCTTTTTTCTAAAAAGTTGCAAATGTTACTAAATGTTGCAACCTTTTTTCTAAAAGGTTGCATTATGAAAAGTTAAATGCAACTTTTATTTTAAAAAGTTAGATGAAAATGAATTACTTGATCCTTTCGCCTTTGCACTATCTCATTCAATTGGTATCAACTCTTCTCCATTAATATTATATAGCTCGTATTGTCCCATTGTTATCAAATAGGTCTCGAGTGGGGGTTTTATAGAGTGAAAGGAACGTATAGAGGTGGTGCAACTTGGTGAACGATCAAAGAACGCTTTTGTTAGATAATTCATAACCAAAAGACCCTATCAAAATTGCAATAATAGAAAAAAATCAGAGTGTGTAATTGGCATGGGAATCAAACCGTGGACCTTAAGTTCGGAAGGGATAGTGAATAGCCAACTATGCTGGTTATCTTTTAACAAGCTTATTATTTAACTAAATCAGAAAAAACATTTGAACTTAAGGAAGGTTCACTACAAAAAAAATGTCATTTAGTGACACACAATTTTTGTGGCATTTAGCCATTGTGCCACTAATTTAGCTTTTAGTGGCACTTTGCTTATACCATATTTGCTTGACATACATTTTTAATGGTATTTAGATTTTTGTGCCACTAATGTTATAGCATTTTTTTTGTATGCCATATTTGTTTTGCAAACACTTTTAGTGACATTTATAAATTTATGCCATTAATTTTTGTTTTGTAAAACCAAAATGATCGGAAAGTCTAACTATATATAACATATTTTTTAATAATATGTAAATATTTATGTATATGTTAAACTAGCTGATTACCCCGGGAGGGTCCCGGGGTTGAAAAATTTAATTTTACGTGATAACCTATTGCAAATGGCTCAAGTTAACTAACCACAAAATCTCTTAATCATTGCATGTTCATAGTATTCTAATCAGTAATAACTCATATTCCCTAATCTAAAACCTAATCAGTAATCCTCTAAATAATCACTTATGTAAGCTGCAACTATTAAAAAACTCATCACATCTCTCTAATTTCTCACATTCTAATGGCTCTTATAATTCCTAACCTAATCAACTAAACAAACACTTAAGTTGGAAGTTGTAATCATTGCATCTCATTATGCCACGTGGCATAATCAAGAGACGGTTGAGGCCACCATTGAACGCCACGTCAGCAACTATCAATTCTTTCCGGGAGCGTCCCGGGGTTGAAAAATATAACCATTCTAATAATACTAATACTAATAGTAATAATTATTACTCTTGTAATTGAATAAATAAAAAAATAACCTTGCTATAAGGTGACACCATGTGTTGCAGTGTTGCGCGATTTTTTCTCCTAACTTCTCTTGATGAAGTATACCTAGTAAAATTCAATGATATCATGGCGATTAGGCTGATTTTCAATATCGTAGATAAGAACCTGGTTTAAAAGAAAAAACATGATTAATGAATAACATGAACACTTTGTGTGTTTTTTTCCTGTATGAACGAAACCCCACAAAAAATAGTCGATTTTTCTCCGTTTTTTATATAGGACTATGGTACTCGTTGGAAAGATAATAAAACGCTTGTTAATTTGGTGTATTTTTTTTCTTTAAAAAATCCCGTATATAAAAGATATAAATGTTTAAAAATTATGGGATGAAACATGAGAGAGAAAATTTTAAATTTATTTTTAAATTCTTTTTTTCCTAAAATAACTCAATTTAATTTAGGGTTTTATGTTTATCTTTTTTTTAATTAAAAAAGGAAATAGTTCAAAAACACTAAAATCTTTCAATTATGATTCCACGTGGCACTCTCCAGGGAAGGTTAAGGCATCCATTGCACGCCACGTCAGCATATGCGTTTTCTTTTATATATATAGATAGATGTCAATAAAGATGGCTAATCTAATTATTGATAAGTTAAAATTGTGAAAATCAAAACTTCATCAACTTTATATATACATATTTTTTTTAGAATTAGTTAGATGGATAATCTCTAGTTTAATTAGATTAGGTATTTGATATATTTTCAAAATTTAGACTATAAGGAGTGGTGGGGGGGAAGAGGTGGGGGGAAGTGCCATGTGGCACTTGTGGGTCCCTTTTGGGGGGGAAAATAATTGTGGGGAGTGGAAGGGGGGGGAAGAGGTGGGGGGAAGTGCCATGTGGCATTTCTTTTTTCTTTTTTTTTCTTTTTTTTAACTTTGTTTTTTTTAATAAATATAAAACAAAATTTTAAAAAACCATAATATTAATTCATAATAAACTACAAAGTTAAATAAAAAAAACACTAAAAACCAAAATTACATGAAATTTAAAAAAAAAAAAAACCTTAAAAAAAACAACTTAGTTATCGCTAACGTCTTCATCAGATGGGTAATCTCTTGGTATACTCCAAATATGATCAACCAGATCCGCTCGAAGGTTGTGATGTGTTTGGCTATTCTTAATTTCAGAGTTGTTGACGTTTCTTTCTTCATCCGTAATGTTTTCTTGACTTTGCTGCGTTTCCTCACCAAAGTACTCGCATATTGCACGTCCTTCATCCTCCAAAATCATGTTATGTAAAATTAGGCATGCGTACATCACATTTCGTACATGCGTTTTTTCCCACAGTCGGCAAGGTTGGGCCAAAATGTGCCATCTTTTTTTCAACACACCAAAAGCACGCTCAACATCTTTCCGTGCAGCCATTTGTGCTTTGTTAAACTTTTTTCTCTTAGGGTCTAACGTAGTCCTCCGTGTAAACGATTTTACGAACACAGACCAATCAGGGTAAATTCCATCTGCTAGAAGATACCCGTACTTGTATTCTGTCTCGTTTAAGAAAAAAGTTCCTTTTGGTGCAACATCGTTTATAAGATCGTCGAAGACTGGTGATTGATTAAGAACAGTCCTATCGTTCAACGAACCGGGCACACCAAAAAACGCATGCCAAATCCAAAGATCTTGTGACACAACCGCTTCAAGCATCATACACGGCGATTTATGAAAACCGCTAGAGTGTTGGCCTTGCCACTCAGTTGGACAAAGTTGCCACTCCCATTTCATACAATCTATACTCCCGAGCATACCGGGAAAACCATGTTTTTCTTCGTGAAAGTCTAAAAGTTGTTGGACGTCACTAAATGTTGGTTTTCTTAAATATCTTTTTAAATATAAATCAATGACGCCCGCACAAAAAAACTGAGTACTTTCTCTAGCCGTTCGCTCGGCCATCCTTAGATACTCATCCATTACGTCGGAACTGCTTCCGTACGCCAATGCTCTAAGCGCGGCTGTGACCTTTTGCATCGCGGTAAATCCCATCTGACCACGTGCATCGGGCCTTTGTTTGAAATATTCATAATTATTTTCTAAATCATTTGTTATTCTTAAAAATAAATTACGACTCATACGAAAACGCCGCCTAAAAGTTCGTTCATCGTATGTTGATTCGGGTGAGAAGTAATCACGTACCAATGACTCATTTCCGGTTTCGCGTTCGCGAACTATATACTTTCTACGCTTGGGTGGTTCGGAGGTCCCTTCGTCGTCCGCTATAGCTTTAACGACGTTCTGAACGGTTGCCATTAACATTTCTGCGCCACTTTCGCCAAAGTCATCCAAAGCGAGTTGATCAAACATATCGTCTGAACTCGAAGAATCGCTCGACATCTTGCAATTTTTTTTGAAAATATATGATAGTATTGGGAGGATTATATGAAAAAAATGAGTGTGTTTGTGTGTAGAAAGTTATTGTTATATATATATATATATAAAATAAATTTTTTTTATTAATATAGCCGTTATTTTTTCAAACGGATACTTTTTTTTTCTTTTTTCTTTTTTTTTTTTTTTCAAACGGTAATATATTCCCTCACCCAATCAACGCGTGCCACCTGTCCCTCCTCTCCCCCCCCACGCCGGTGCCCTTCTCCCCGCCCCCAGCCCCACGCTCGTCTTCCCGCCCCTATGGCGGCGGTGTTCCCCCCTCTCCCGCCCTTCTCCCGCCCCCACTCCCACTAGTCTTACATCTTTTAAAACGGTGACCTTAAAAAAACTTAATTTAATTGATATGATATTGACCAGCCCAAAGTTTGGTGTTACCCTTTGCAATAAGTATTTGGCGGCCAATTGGTTTATCTCAAAATTTTCATATCCCGCTTAAGTTGATAGCCGATTCCATCTATAGCAATCGACATCCCCATCTCCAAAATCATATCACAAAATCTAAACTCTACATCACAACATCCCAAATTCTTCATCTTGCTCAACATCGCAACCTCTCCGATCCTCAATCCTGTTCGAAATCACACCATGTAAGTCACATCTCGAATTCTTATTGTTTGAATCATCGTAATCGTAAGTCTATTCTTTGTTTGTAAACATGTATGTAATTTTTTAGCTTTATTAAATCATGCACTCTACGTGTCTGATAAAATGTCTTAGTGAATATTAATAGTTTAAGCATTCGAATTCTAGCTCAATAATCAACATCGATAAAATATGAGATGTATATAATAATATGTTGTACTGCCAAGAAACTATGATTGTCGGAATTTCATCATGTATGCTTTGATGTGAGTTCTATATTATAGTTCGGAAATAAACATGTAATTCCACGAAAGATCATATGACTGTTGTTAAAGAAGATGCATATAGGCATGAATGTATGATTAGGTATATGCGCAAAGTGTACGACAACGGATTGTATCCATGAGCCGTAAAAATCCCTAGGATTCAGTGTTGCCCATTACATCTGAACATGTATTTCGTATATTAATACGTATATGCAACCCCCCCCCCCCCCACAAACACACACACACCCCAACCCAAATCCCTTATAAAAAATGGAATGGCACTTGTATTCATAGATACAGCTAAAGTGGAAGGGTAAAAGAGGACAAATATCATTTTTTTTTCTTCTTCAAATTGAGAATTCATTGACAAAATAAGAAGTAAATAAACCATTTTATGATAGGTAAGTGAAATAAAATGTGAGAGAAGTTCAAAAATAAGGTCTGTTTCCCCTCTTTGCATTTCTAAATATACCAAAAACAAACAAATAAATAGTAACTAGTAAATTAGATAAATTTAAATGTAGTCCGAACTAAAAATGAGGTTCACAGAATAAGCGGGTATACTGTATACAAGCACGTCCTAAGGTAGGTTTACCTCTGACTTTATGAGTCAAACAATAATTGGGTAGGTTGAACCCATGTTAACAACTAATTATATCGATAACTCTGCTTTAAGTGTTCTCTTTTTCATACAAATAAACAAAGATGACAAATCAACATCATTGATGTTGTGTTAATCGAGTTTGTTCACGAGTCACATGGGTTGCGGGTCAAATGTTTCAATTCGATTCAAATATAAAGTTTGGTTGCGGGATTGCATGTTGTGCACACACGAACATTCAAAGAGCGGGAGGTCATTATATGTAATAAATTTGGACAACCCATTGGACTCGAAATAGAGGGGAAAGATATACCCGGACAATTCTCTCGATTTTTGGGCACAATAGCTCGTAATCATAGTTATGCACCATTGATTTATAGTTCGTGGCAGAAGGTGCCACATAAAGAAAAGATATGGGAGTATGTCTTGGTAAGGTTTTTGGTACTTTTGTTTCATTTATTTGTTAGATTTTCATTGTTAACTAAATGCTTAATTTTTTAAAGGAAAAATATGATGTGTCAAATGATGTATGAAATGGGTTTTAACCACTATTGGAGAATTGTATAAGGTTTACAAATGTCGGTTTAAGCGAAAACACTTCTATCAATTTAAAGACAATAAAACAAGGTGGAAGAACCGACCTAAAAGCATTCCAGAAGATGATTTCGCAAAATTGTTGCGTCTATGGAGTAATAAAGATGTGGCGGTATTTTCTTCAACAATTTCTCCATTAATAGTATTTGCTGTTTAGAGTTGTATATTTGTTGATGTGTATACATTAATGTTTTTACAGAAACGCTGTTTGCGAGCTAGGGAATCATGCATGTCTCAAAAAAATATGCACACAGCCGGTCCGAAAAGTTTTGCTAGGATTTGTGAGGAGATGGTAATATGTTTCTAGTTTGCCCATGATTTGTATTATTTTTGTTGTGCAATACACTAATGTTTTTGTTTCCTTATATTTATTTTATTATGAATACAGAAAAATGCCGACCCAAACCAACAATCACCTACTTTAACACAATTGTTTGAACGTACACGTAAAAGGACGGAAGGGCGCGTATATGTTGATACATATGATGACACGCAAACGAAAATTGTAAGTTCTTTCTACTTTTATCTTTATGTAAATATCCATGTTCTATGTCCGCCTTATGTAAATATTCATATATCATGTTTGCTTATTACGTATAGGATTAATTTAATTTTGATGATTACTCTAGTGACACATGAAAATAGACATCCGTTTTTTAATTATCCATAGCATGATTTTAATTATAAAATTGTTTCTAAAGTATATTTTTAATTTTTTTGACAATATTTAAGGAACAAATGAAGAACTACAAGCCAAAGGAGGATGACAACGCTACAGTTGATCCTTATTTAGTTGTGATGAGCAATGAAAACTATGGGTATCGTCGAATTTATGGTAGAGGTGTTACAAATACATTGATAAAAAAAGTGGATGGTGCTTGCACGTCATACATGGTTCCAGAGGGGATGATAGAATCTTTTAAAGAAAACGTTGAAGTTGAGAAAAACCAGTTGATAGAATTGCGCAAAGGGATCGAAGAGGATCATGAAAGAAAAAAAGCCGAACTTGAAGTGGACCATGAAAGAAAAAAAGCCGAACTTGAAGTTATTCGAAAAGATATTATTGACAACCAACGAAAAAACTTTGAAGCTATGATGCAGGAGGTTATGAAGCAACTACAAGTTGAAGATCAAGGTGACTAGAAGGCCAGTTTATATTTCTCTTCAGTATTGTAATTGACACTTTATTATTATTTAAGTTTGGACAAGTAATTTTAAGTAAATCATTTGATTATGATGATATTTGTGTTCTTATTGTTTTTGCATAATCGTGATTTAATGCATATTTTAATTATTTGTAATTGGATTTATGTTACAAAGCTGCATTTGGGTGTAAAAGTGTTGCATTTGTTAAAAAAAAGGTTGCACTTTTTCTATAATAAAAATAGTAAAGGTTGCAATAAGACTAGAAAAATGTTTCATATTTGGAATTAAAATATAATAAAAGTTGCATTTGAGTATAATAAAGGTTGCATTTAAGTGTAGAAAAGGTTACACTTTTATAACCAAAGTTGCATTTGAATATTATAAAAGTTGCATTAGAATTTAAAAAAGTTGCATACTAAAAAAGTTGCATTAGAGTAGCAAATGTAACACTATAAAAAATGGTTGCATTAAGCTTATAAAGGGTTGCATTAGGTCTAAGGTAACTGCTTCTGATGCAGCCCCCAATAAAAGGTTGCATTACACATATTGTAACCTTTTCAAGGCTTAATGCAACATTTTAGTGGTGTTGCAATAGCTTCATTTTCTTGTAGTGATTAGAAGAAAAAGTTAATTGTGTCAGGGTGGGCGGTGTGAAAGTTGGGTAGGTCTTGGTACCTGCCTACCCGATCGGTTCCATCATCCTGGGTGCCACGAGTCGGGTATCTCATGAAAGTTAAATATTTTTTACCGTTGGGACCATATTCGAACGTTGGGCCACCTGCAACACTAGTAGGAAACTGGTCGAAGAGGGTTTTTGTAAGGCCCCAAACCCGGGAACCTCACTAATTGGCATATTACCATAACACATCATTCAACAAGAACAAAAACACTCTTATTAAACATACGCAGCGGAAAACAACGTCAAACGTATTCATCGTTCACGTATTTATAATGCAAATAAACGCTTAAATACTACTAAGAAACTAAGCCATCACGCGAGCTGCGCCAAGTAACCATCGCCATCCGCTACGAGCCGCCATCAATCACTTTCTTTCCTTTACCTGAAATACATGCTAAAAGTCAGCTACGCTGAGTGAGTTCTATAGTAAGGCTTATAAAACATTCATAGCATTCTCTTTCAAAAATTCTTTGCTCAAACACATTTCCTTTGCTTACATTTTTACTCGCCCGTCTCAGGTCGCTACCGCGGCCCTTGACGTCGTTCTCGCCCGCCTAAGATTGCTACCGCAGTCCTTAGCGTCGTATTATTGCCTTCCCGAAGGAAACCAACATCGTTCATACCAAACATTATATAGGTGCTCCATATCTAAAACGTTAAATTAGATCAAGCCCTACCTTCGTTTATTTAAAAACAGTTAAGCATGCAATCAGCCTAGAAACATTTAAAATACTAAAAACATGAGTGATAAAAACTCACCTTTGCCTTACGTTCTTGAATCTTACTTCCTAAGCCTTCTATCCCGCGTGAACTCAAACGCCTAATCACATAACACTACGTTACTTTTTCATTCAACTAGGCCGAATGCTCCGCCACGAGCATCCTCCCGCATTTGCGCGCCACCGGTGCGCATGACTTACGTTACGTCACTGTTCCACGCCCATGCGGACCGTTTCATCTGCATAGACATGCGGCTTCCTCTCTTAACCCTAACAGATTAGATAGAGTAATCTTACCTTAACCTCCTCTCCGAGTATTCCGGATCGAAGACGAATCCTTCGAATCTCAGATCATCTAATCAACCCTGAACCCGTTACACGGATTAACGCAGGTTTTCTTCATTTGATTAACATAAAACCAAATCATTTAAATAAATCACATGCCTCAAACACCGATGGGGATTACACGACGGGCAGGCAATCCGGATGCACTTCCAACCTATCAACAACACAAACCATTAATCGAGATTGTCGAGACTATGATCAATGCACATGGACGATAAGAGAGACAGACGGTTACCTTAATCGAAGATGACCAGATTTCTTCTCTCTCTCTCTCTCTCTCTCTCTCGTCTCTCTTGCTCGACGTGTGACGGCAATGGATCTCACAAGCTTTAGGGTTTAAGGGTTGATGTGTTTATATAGGGAATGATCCCATGCAAGTTTTGCATCAAGGTCCCTCCCTTCCTTTCTTGCGACAACTTGTTCTCCAAGTTGTTGCTATTTGGTCCCCATGGTTTCGCCCCCTTCACTAATGTACAACAACATAATTAACATTCCAAATTTTGGGATGTTACAAGTCTACCCCCCTTATAGGAGGTTTCGTCCCCAAAACCTGCTGGTCATGAAACAAAAATGGGTAGTGCTCCTTCATCTCATCTTCCGGCTCCCAAGTAGCCTCCGCACCCTTGCGATGCTTCCACTGTACCTTAACCAAAGGCACGGTCTTATTCCTTAACTTCTTTTCCCCGCGTTCCAATATCGCTACTGGTTGTTCTACGTTGTTCAGCTTCTCATCTACTATAATGTCGTTCAATGGCACATGCGCGGATTCATCCGCCAAACATTTGCGCAAGTGGGACACATGAAACGTCGCATGAATCCCTGCAAGTTCCTCCGGTAATTCCAATCGATAGGCAACTTCACCCATTCGCGCCAAGATTCTAAATGGTCCGATATACCGCGGACTCAATTTGCCCCGCTTCCGAAATCTGATTATGCCTTTCCATGGAGATACTTTAAGCATAACCCTATCTCCAACTGCAAACTCTATAGGCCGTCGCCGCTTATCCGCGTACGATTTCTGCCTATCCTGCGCAGCTTTCATGTGCGCTTTTACTTGGTCAAATTTCTCTGATGTGGTCCTAACCACTTCCAAACTTCCTAATTCCTTCTGACCAATTTCTCCCCAACAAACGGGAGTTCTACATCGATGACCATAGAACATTTCATAGGGAGGCATCCCTAATGTCGCATGATAGCTATTATTATATGAGAATTCTGCCAATGGCAGATGACTATCCCAACTCCCGCCGAAGTCTATAATGCATGCGCGCAACATGTCTTCTAACGTCTAGAAGGTCTGCTCCGATTGGCCATGCGCCTGCGGGTGAGATGTTGTACTAATGTGCAGCTGCGTTCCCATAGCTTCGTGAAATTTTTTCCAAAACCTGGACGTAAATCGTGTATCCCTATCCGACACAATAGACACCGGTACTCCATGACGTGCTATTATCTCTTTAACAAATACTTCCGCCAATCATTCGGACGAGAACGTCTCGCGAATTGGCAAGAAGTGTGTGCTTTTTGTCAATCGGTCCACAATAACCCAGATTGTATCATAACCCTTAGTTGTCTTAGGCAACTTAGTAATAAAGTCCATTGTTATATGTTCCCATTTGCACTCGGGAATTTCCAATGGCTGAATCCTTCCATAGGGCTTTTGGGGCTCCGCCTTCACCTGAAGGCACGTCAAGCATTTCCCCACATATTTTGTGACTTCATGTTTCATATCTTTCTTCAAGTCTTGATACATCTACGTGGCGCCTGGATGAATAGAATACCTTGACTTATGCGCTTCATCAAGGAATCATTCCCTTAATCCCCCATACATAGGAATCCACATGCGGGTTCCCCAGAAGTGGATACTCTTGTCACTCATAACAAGCAACTTCTGTTTTCCTACAATTCTTTCCTTCTTTATTCTTTTTCGTGTAAAGCCTCAGTCTGCGCCCCGCACATCAGAGTTAAGAAATCAGACGTTACTATCAATTGACACAACCTTACCCGAATTGGCGCAGTCGTCTCCTTTCGACTCAATGCATCCGCGACTACGTTGGCCTTCCTAGGGTGATAGAGAACCGAATGACATTACTAGAAACTCATAATGCCCATAACGTGTCCTAAACGCCGTCTTAGGAATATCCTTTTTTCTAACCCATAACTGATGATAGCCCGATCGAAGATCAATGCGCGAGAACCACTTCGCGCCCTGAAGCTGATCAAACAAGTCGTCTATTCGCGGTAATGGGTATCTGTTCTTCACAGTGAGCTTATTCAGCTCACGGTAGTCGATGCACATACGCATGCTACCATCCTTCTTCTTCACAAGAAGATCCTAAAGCTGCTCCAGCAACTCCCGCATCTCACTTGGGGCCAAACGATATGGCGCCTTCGCAACAGGCTGAGCTCCTGGGTGCAAATCAATCCGAAACTCGATCTCTCGCGCAGGCGGCACACCTGACAAATCTTCTGGAAACACGTCTGGGAAGTCGCGCACCACAGGAAGATCTTTCAGTTCCCCTAGCGCAGGCTTGCCATTCGTGACGTATGCCAGGTATGCTTCGCAGCCCCGCCGTAGAGACCTTTCCGCCTTCATCATAGAGATGATTCTAGGCGCACTACACTCCTTATCACCGAAAACAGCGATCCGACTCCCTTCTAAGGCAGTCAGTCGGATCATCTTTGTCACACTCTCAAATTCCACTTGCAGAGTTTTACCGCGAGGCGTATGACAAACCAGGATCCAAGTCAACGGTCACAATAAACAACACTATATGAAATACGTAAACTCAAAATCTTAGTTATCAAAACCATTAAACCTTAGCGGAAGCATTTAAAAATTTAATCAACTACAAAACAGTGTTCCAAAATATTCAAGACACTTATTTAAAATATGCGACTAAGCCTAGACGCCAATGCAGACCCGTGCGCCTAGTCCAACCGATGCTACCTTAGCGACCTGAGAAAAACATGCCAAAAAGACGTCAACATATATAATGATGGTGAGTTCACAGGTTTGTTTAATATGTTACCAAATGTTACCGCGTGTAACCAAAATGTTCTCATGTCCATACTATATCAATGTTACCAAGTACGCTAGCTAGGCGTATGTTTTGTTACTACTACTACGATTGGAAAACCATTTCTAGACTGTTGCCAGTGTTCAGCCCGAATGTTCAGCAAATGTTTAGCAAGTTAGAGACAATATGCACCCGCCCGGCCCTCCAAGCCGTCGAGTGGGGCCTGTCAAACCCAATAGATCTATTCACATTTCCCTCGTTGTGCAACCCCGCACATTCATGGTTTCCCCCGGGACTTTCAAAGATCGTATAGCTACGCAAAGTTAAATCATAGTATGACATATGTTACCAAATAAGTTTAGTGCATGTTTTCTCCCCCAAAAGTAAAAGCAGTAAAAGTGGGGCCGTGAACTCACCTTAGGTTGTGTTCTTCAAGTTTAATAAGAAAATCCAAGTCCTTGATAATCCCAACTACCGGAGATCTATCAAAATGTTCATATAAGTGTCCCGACTAATAACCACATGGTTATCTAGTCCCCGATTGTCCAGATCGTGATCAAGTATGTTTTAAAACGTGTTTTAAATGTTCAACCGACACACTAGACCGACCCGACATCCCGTTGGTGACTCATTACCCTAACTAATCAAGTACACATAGATTACACACAAGGTTCAAGCACAAAACACTTAGTTTGCATCAAAAATGTCATTTTTGATTCCATAGGGTCGAACCAGGAAATTTTGTTCCACCTTCGCCCCTTTTAAGCCACGTTCGACCCTTTGGAAGCCACCTTCGACCCATTCGAAGCCACATTCGACCTTTTGAAACAGATTCGACCAATAATGTCCAAGTTCGACCCTGGGATTCCACTTTCGACCCCACGATTGGTCGAAGGTGCCCAGGTTCGACCCTGGCAAAATGTTTTTCCCAAAAACGATTCAAAAACATCCGAAACATCATCAAACACATCAGTTGGATATGAATAACATATCCCCACAAAACCCCACCAATTTTTCCCCAAAACCTGTTCATTTTAGCCCTTTCCTAAAATGGCAAAAATTATGAAAGCATCACATCATGCATGAAATCTTTACCCAATTTGGAAACTTTTTGAAATCAATCCATAATCATCATAATAGTGCTTAGTTTGTCATGTGTTTGAAAACCTCAAAAAGTTCTATTGATCATACTAGCATGCATCGAGCCCTAGCTTTATTAAAACTCCCAATTTAGACATGATATTATTAATCATCTAATTGTGACCATAAACAATCCTAAATGAACATCAATATCAGCCCTAGATCATGTTTCTAGCATTAGTACAGCAGCAAATCATTAAACAACACATAATATCACATAACACATAATTAACATATGTTTATTGATATGAAACCTATGTTTAATGATAGGGTTTAGGTTTAGAAAGGTGTTTAAAAGGTTTTTATTGATAAAAACATCCTTAGAACAGATCTGGACATTTAGGGTTAAATGAAAACGAATTAAATGCTTTAAAAAGGGTTTAGGATTAAGAACACACCTTGAATTCTTGATTAGATGTTGTTTGTAGGTTAGATTATGAAAAACCAGAGCAAAAACTCCTTCCTCAGTGATTAAAATTGTTTGAGAGTGTTTAGAGATGGTTAGGGTTTGTGAAATGGTGAAAAATGACAAAGTTTGGTATTTATACTAGTCCACATTCGCCCCTTTCACCTGGTCGAATGTACCCACATTTGCCCCTTTCTTAGGGTCGAATGTACCTTAACTGGTCGAATGAAATTCTAATGTTTCCACATCCCAGTTTCGCCCCTTCACTAAGGGTCGAACCAAGATCATTTCCCAGGTTCGCCCCAACGCTATGGGTCAAACCTGGACCTATGTTTTCTAGTCTTTCTAGATTGTCGTGTTTAACGCATCCTAACACATGATCATGCAATTCTAACACATGTTATGCACATATAGGCACGTATAATCATGTTCACACCTTGTAGCACATATTATCATGTTATGTTACACGTGTGTTAATAATCTACTTGTCCTACTTGATTCAGTTCATGTAATTTCACCAACAACGGGACCCGGTACTAGTGTATTCCCCAAAATGACTCCCAATGATCCTCGAGATCATTGAACCCTTGACAATCCTATAGTGACCCGACTCAACTAACCCAGTTAAGTCCATTTATAATGTTTCTCGCTAAGGTAGACTTATGTTTTACTAAAATGTTTAAGCCGAACATGCCGGGTGTCACATCATCCCCACGTTGAAAGAACTTTCGTCTCGAAAATTGCACGAAGTCCCAAAATGAAAGAGATGAAAGGAAGGAAACGGAAAGAAAATTTACCGGTTGTCACAATCTTCCTTTGACATACAATTTCCGCGTCGAACGCGGACAACCAGTCCATACCCAAAACTACATCAAAACCTCCCAAGGCAATGATGAACAATCTAACCGAAAACCTATAACCTTCCAAATCAATATAACAATCATCCAAGGCATCAACAACCCTAGAAGATCTACCCACTGCGGTTTCAACGTCAAATGGTTCCTCAATTCTCCTAGCTACTCTACACAACTTATCACAAAACGAAGGGGCAAAAATACTCTTACTAGCCCCCGAATCAAACAATACCGACGAAGGAATATCGTTAATGAGGAACGTACCTGAGACTACATCAAGATCGGCCACCACTTCCTCTTTAGTCATAGTGAAAGCCCGTGATTTTGGCTTAGGCCTCGCATCTTCCTTTTTCGGTTCCGCACCTTTCTTTCCCACAACTTTCTCGTTCTTGCAATCTCTCACCAGATGACCAAGTTCCCCGCAACTAGGGGTGCAAACGAGCCGAGCAGCTCGCGAGCTACTCGAGCTCGGCTCGGCAAAAAGCTCGAAACGAGCCGAGCTTTATCGAGCTCGAGCCGAGCTTGAGCCTAAAACAGAGCTCGTTTATTTATCGAGCTCGAGCTCGAGCCTAGCATGTGAAGCTCGTTAGGCTCGTCGAGCCTTATTGAGCCTAGTATAATATTAGTTTTTTGAAAATTTAATAATATTTAGCATTCATTTAAAGTTGCTTAGTAAACAAGCCCCGAGCTCGAGCTTCACTTATCGAGCTCATGAGCCTAAATGGACTATTATTTATATTATTTTTATTTAACATATTAACTAATAAATACTAAACGAGCCGAGCCCGAGCCGAGCTCGAGCTTGAGAAATTACAAACGAGCCGAGCTCGAGCTTTGAAAACAAAGCTCGAATCGAGCCGAGCTCGAGCTCGAGCTTTTATAACTTAATCGAGCTCGAGTTCGAGCCTGGTCAAGCTCGGGCTCGGCTCGGCTCGTTTGCACCCCTACCCGCAACTGTAACACTTCGGTCCTAACATGCATTCACTGGAGAGATGTCCCGTCATCCCACACTTGAAACGTATAAATGTCCCTGCTTTGCATTCACCACGGTGATTCTTCCCGCACTTGCTGCATTGCGATGGACTTCCAGTTTTGTTTTTCTTTCCACTGGTTCCACCTTAATCACTGCGGAACCTCTTGCTGGACTCAGTCCACTTCTTTTTCTCAGTCTTCTCCACTTTTATCTCTGCTCTCATCACATCCTCATAAAATGTTGCGCTCAACTCCACCGCTTCATCGAAGCTTTTTGGAACATGCGCCTTGACCAGATACCTAACCTGATCAGGAAGCGCTTCAACATACATTTTCTTCCATCTTTCGTCATCCCGGAGATATGTGGCACCAGGCGCGCCATCTCGATAAATTTTGAGGTAAATTCTCGATGGGACAGGTTTCCCGCCTTAAAAACCAGAAACTCTCTTTCCACCTTCTCTAGCTCACTGGTTGCGCAGAATTTTTTCTTCACCAGCGACTTCATATCATCCCAAGTCATGTGGTCATCCTCCGCCTAACTTCTTCTATCTTTTATCGTGTTCCACCAGTGCAGCACCTCGGCAGTGAAGGAGTGAGCAGCAAACTTCACCGCCTGATCCGGAAAACAGTCACTGATGGAGATTACTGCCTCCATCTCAGTTGTCTAGTGGCAAGCCGCCACCGCATCCTTGCCACCATCAAAGCTAGGCGGATCACATCGCTTGAATTGCGCATAGTTACACCCATCACGGGCGTTCTTTCCATCTTTTTCCTTCTCTTTTTCCCCGTGGTCGTCTCCTGCAGGCTTCTCCTTCTCATTCCTGGTGTCCTTCAAAACCTCATCTTTCAATGCCTCAAACGCTCCTTTCACAACATCGGGGAGAACTTCTCGAATGAGGTCATTGAATTCTTTCCTTATCGCTTCTCGTACAGCCGGTTCAAACACGAACCCCTCAGTGTGCTGCGAAAGCCCTGATCGAATCGAGGGTTCCGTACTCGCAACATGAGTTGACTCTTCCTCATCTCTCACAGCCACATTCTTAGGAACAGCTTTCTTTCCTCTTACCATTCTTGCGCTGAAATACCAACAAAACGGTTAGGGTACCATTTAAAACACTACTAGCAAAACAGTTAGCTAATGACGGTGGCCAGTCGTCATCCCCTACTTGCCCTGTTGTTCGGGTTTTAAATCCCGCCCCTCATGCCTTGTCGTATTTTACACATTACATTTATTGCGCATACTAAGACACTTGACTCTGGCGCTCGTGGCTTGATGGTTACTCGCGCTGGCTTGGCTACTCGCAGTCCCTTTCTCTGTCCAAGTCTAAGCATTGGAAAGTGCTCAGATCTCTTATACGATGGCTCTGATACCAACTTGTAAGGCCCCAAACCCGGGAACCTCACTAATTGGCATATTACCATAACACATCATTCAACAAGAACAAAAACACTCTTATTAAACATACGCAGCGGAAAACAACGTCAAACGTATTCATCCTTCACGTATTTATAATTCAAATAAACTCTTAAATACTACTAAGAAACTAAGCCATCACGCGAGCTACGCCAAGTAACCATCGTCATCCGCTACGAGCCGCCATCAATCACTTTCTTTCCTTTACCTGAAATACATGCTAAAAGTTAGCTACGCTGAGTGAGTTCGATAGTAAGGCTTTTAAAACATTCATAGCATTCTCTTTCAAAAATTCTTTGCACAAACACATTTCCTTTGCTTACATTTTTACTCGCCCGTCTCAGGTCGCTACTGCGGCCCTTGATGTAACATTACGCATTAAATACTTGTACGTTACAATTATTTTGAATAAAACGTCAAGTTTCATTATTATTATTCGCTTTTTAAATATTATTGTGACGCATTTGGAACCCTAATACTATATTACTTATATATAATATACATATATATATATAGATTAATTGTAAAAAAAATAAAGGGCTTGGGCCGGGAATCGAACCCGCGCCCAAGCCGGGTCAACCAACACAGCAGCTTTACCAGCTGGGCTACAAAACACTTATGGATATTCTCCAACCCGTTATATATATATATATATATTGTATTATTATACTAACAGTTGACTTAGAAAAGTCAACTGTGATGATCGATCACCATAATCACACCATTCAATCGCGTTTTAAACTTGTTATGGTATGATTGAAGATACCTTTGACCTTTACGCGTACAATTAATCGGCCAATTATCATCAAAACATACCAAATTTATAAGAATTACGCGTCATCACCTTGATTACGAGGTCAACTTACCAAATCGTTCATCCAAACCCTCACCCTATAAATTGAACCTCCCAAATCCTTCTCAACTCGCCGAAATATCCCTCTCAATCTTTAATTTCTGTTTTAATTCATCTTTCGAAGCATTCTTGTACGACTTTGACTTTTCTGTTTGACTGGGCGATTCATACACGATTCGTGTTTGTAAGTTACCTTTTTCTTGTGGGTTTTATTCATCGGCATACACACAACAATAACCCTCTGATTAATTGTGTTATTGTTGTGTGATCAACTGGGTTTTATATTTTAAACGAACTGGAATCAAACACAACCACTGATCTAGATCAACTGGTTGTGTCTGATGTTTGTTAATCTAAACACGCGGGTTCGAGTCCCATACAAACGGTTTTATCCTTTTCTTTTTAAATGAATATGAATCAGATTTCCATATACTATATAATCAATTATAAGTCTAATCTATTCGTTCTCAGGGTCCAGACCAGTTGGTCTGGGCTTGTGATTTAAAACGCACGAACCGGCCAAGGGCCAGGGTTCGATCCATGGCATCAACAAACATTTTTTTTTCATTTAAGTATATATATATATATATATATATATATTCCCTTGTATTTTTAAATTCATTCTAAAATACTAAAACTCTTTTATAAATTCTACAAAAAATTATTTTATGTTATTCTAGTGGAAAAGTTTATCATACAAATTTTAGTTTTCCAAAATTTATTTATTTAATATATATAATAAATAATTCAAGTTTATTCTATTTTATTTATAAAATTCTATAAAAATATCAAAACAATTATATAAATTTCCACAAAAATTGTTCTGAGTTTATATAACATTAAACTTTTCTGAAATGATTTTTATTTCTGAAAAATCATTTATATAATATTTTTAATCAATTTTTGTTAGTTTTAATCATAAATAAATCATAATAAATTCATTTTTCAATATTTTTGCACCAAAATTTTATATAAATTATTTCTATTTATTTGGAACAGGAATACAATTTTTAACTTAATAATTCTTTAATTTTAGTATTTTTAAATATTAAAGTTATATTTGGACAATTTGAAATAAATAGATTTAATATTCTATTTTAAGGAAAATAATTTTATAAAAATTATTTTCATACTTAAAACTTTATATTATGACCATCTTTAATTTAAAATTTACAAAAAGACTTTTGTTTATTTATCAAATTTCTCTTTATTATTAAACATTTTATTTATTAATCAAACGAGCACTTATCCCCAATTCGAAACCCTAGAATATATTTGTAGACTAGAAAGACTTAGACATATTTATTACCTTATTTATAGGGTAATACTTGGCATCGTTGGGCAACATATATTCTATTTTTCACGAGACATAACATTTTGCTAAGGTGAGATTTACATAGCCCTTTTTCTATTTTTCACTATTTTTGGGGTGAAACATGTTACAACATTCTATATGCAATTCAATCATAAAGTGTCTATGTGTTTTTCTAGGTTGCATTATGTCTTAAACATGACTAGGGTAAGCACAATATTCTAGCATAATCATTAACATTGATCAGCCGACGGTATACAATGATAGATCTATTGGACTGACAATCCCACCCGGATACGTGCCTCCTACATAGGTAGCGTGGGTGATTGTTATCGCATAACATAATCGAGTGAACCATGAGCGTATGGGATGGACCACAATATTCTAGTCACAAGGGTTGATTATGCACTCGATTTACTTCTAGTATGTTTTCACATATGGACTAGACTTGCCCTGACACTTGAATTGTACAAGCTTTATTCGATTATCAAAACCTGTGTAATTCTCACCAACTTTTGTTGACCCAAAAATATTTTCAAAATTAACATGTTTCAGGTAACAACGAAGCTGAGGCTTAGAGTATGCATGAGGAATATTATGAAGTTTATTTTGAAGTTATTTGAAGTTATTGCTTTATTTGATATCATGTATTTGGGATTTCTAGACATCATTTCATTTTGGATAATTATGTTATGAATAAATTATTTAAAATTTCAATTTATACCATGTGCTACTGAAACAATCATCAAATACGTGACATCCCGATGTTTCCGCCATCGGTTGGGGTGTTACAGATTGGTATCAGAGCCTTGGTTATAGGGAATTAGGTTATTAGAAAATAATCTAGACTATAACCTTAGGGACTTAAACAGTACTTGCTTCTCTTACTTGTAACCCTAATTGCTTCCCAAATCCTATCCCTATCCTATACCTTATACAACCCTAAGCCTACAAGTAACTACTCTTATTCGTCTGCTGCAATCCTGATCCACCATTAGATTAATAGGACAAAATCCTCAGGTTTAACCTGAACCACCTTGAGATCTCGTCGAAGTTCTAGATTTTAATAACGAACACGTGCAATCTGGAAGGGTGAACGCCTGTATTCCGAGTCTTCTGTCTAGGCTGGCATTGCGCATATATCCCAATCAGACGAGGGACCCGGATGCCTACCTGGGAATTCTCGGGATGAGTGTTCACTTATAGGCTAAAGCATGTCTTCATTATGTTATTAGAATCTAGAATCTTTGATAAGTCAACGTTTTCGTTTATTCGTTTTAATTAATGAATAAATGATTACATTCCTTATATAACCTCATTCATTTTATTGTGTCTCTTACAGATCATGCCTCCACGTCGCAACACTCGCAATAGCAATGGTGAGAACCACGAGGAAGGTGGCGACAACCATAATCATAACCACGACGCTAACCACAACAACAAAAACAATGGTGTTGATGCCCAACTGGCTGCGATCATTTCTCAACAAATGGCGCAGCAAATCGCGACTCTGGTTCCTAACTTACTGGCTCAAGTCATCCAGATGAACGGAAACGGTAACGGCAACGGAAACGGTAATGGAAACGGAAACGGAAATGGAAACCACAACGGGAACGGGAATGGTCTCCCAGCTTGTACTCTTAAGCACTTTAATTCCTGTAATCCCCCTAAGTTCAGTGGAGAAGAAGGAGCTACGGGACTTCTACAATGGTTCGAGGGTATTGAGAATACCTTCATTAACAGTGAGTGTCCTGATAACTTTAAGGTTCGTTACGCCATGAGTGTTCTTCACAAACGAGCACTCACTTGGTGGAATGAGGAAAAGCGCACCCGTGGAGCTGAAGTTGCACTTGCTATGACCTGGGATCAAGTCAAGGAGGTTATGAAAGATGAGTTCTGTCCCCGCAACGAGGTTAAGAAACTAGAAGATGAGTTCCACACCCTTACTCAAGATAGTGGGGAAAACCTTGCTTACAATACCCGCTTTCACGAGCTCAGTTTGTTGTTGCCCCATAAAGTCACTCCCCTTCCTGTAGCCATCGAGAAGTATATCGGTGGTCTACCCATGCAAATCCAGGACACAGTATGGGGAAGGAATCCTGCCACCTTGGAGGAAGCCAAACGTCTGGCGGCTACTCTCACCGATAATCATGTGAAGAATGGTACTCTCTTCCGCAAGAACACCAAGAAGACTGCTATAAAAGACACTCCTCAGCCCGCTATTGAGGTTAAGCCCGAGACCTCAAGCAACAAAAAGCGCAAGGCTAGGAACTACATGGTTGCTACCACCCCACCTATAGCACAAAACCCAGCCAAGAAACCATACACCGGACCTCACCCCTTGTGCAACACTTGCAAATACCATCATCCAGCACAGGTGCCATGTCGTTTTTGCACTAATTGTCAAAGGTATGGTCACCTGGTGAACATCTGTCGAGCTCCTCCTGCTAACGGCCCTACTGCCCAAAACAACCCAGCCAGAAATGCCCCAGCTCCCAACCAACAAAACAACAGACCTGCTCGTGGTCAGTGCTACGAGTGTGGCAGCCCTGACCACTATATCAATGCTTGCCCCAATCGTAACCAAAACCAGAACCAGAACCAAAACCGCAACCAAAACCAGAACCGCAACCAGAACCAAGGTGCTCGAGGTCGCGCCTACAACCTCAATGCTAACTAGGCCCGTGACAACAACGAGGTGGTGAATGGTACGTTTCTCGTTAATAACCACTATGCATCCATATTATTTGATTCGGGAGCTGATAAGTCATTTGTATCACTAAAGTTTGAACCCTTACTTAACCTACCCCAAACTAGAGGAACCTTTAGTGGTAGAGGTAGCTAATGGGAAGTCTATATCAATCGATTCTATTATTCGTAACTGTGTGTTGAACCTCGACGAACATACTTTCTCTATCGATCTCATCCCTATGATTTTTGGAAGTTTTGATGTCATAGTAGGCATGAATTGGTTATCAACCCATCGTGCTGAAATTCTATGCTTCGAGAAAGCCATTCGCATTCCTCTCGTATTATTGCCTTCCCAAAGGAAACCAACATCGTTCATACCAAACATTATATAGGTGCGCCATATCTAAAATGTTAAATTAGATCAAGCCCTACCTTCGTTTATTTGAAAACAGTTAAGCATGAAATCAGCCCAGAAACATTTAAAATACTAAAAACATGAGCGATAGAAACTTACCTTTTCCTTACGTTCTTGAATCTTACTTCCTAAGCCTTCTATCCCATGTGAACTCAAACGCCTAATCACATTACACTACGTTACTTTTTCATTCAACTAGGCCGAATGCTCCGCCAGGAGCATCCTCCCGCATTTGCGCGCCACCGGTGCGCATCACTTACGTTACGTCACTGTTCCGCGCCCATGCGGACCGTTTCATCTGCGCAGACATGCGGCTTCCTCCCTTAATCCTAACAGATTAGATAGAGTAATCTTACCTTAACCTCCTCTCCGAGTATTCCGGATCGACGACGAATCCTTCGAATCTTAGATCTTATAATCAATCCTGAACCCGTTACACGGATTAATGCAGGTTTTCTTCATTCGATTAACATAAAACGAAATCATTCAACTAAATCACATACCTCAAACACCGATGGGGATTACTCGACCGACAGGCAATTCAGATGCACTTCCAACCTATCAACAACACAAACCCTTAATCGAGATTGTAGAGACTGTGATCAATGCACATGGAGGATAAGAGAGTCATACGGTTACCTTAATCGAAGATGACCAGATTTCTTCTCCCCCCCCCTCTCTCTCTCTCTCTCTCTCTCTCTCTCTCTCGTCTATCTTGCTCGAATGGATCTCACAAGCTTTAGGGTTTGAGGGTTGATGTGTTTATATAGGGAATGATCCCATGCAAGTTTTGCATCAAGGTCCCTCCCTTCCTTTCTTGCGACAACTTATTCTCCAAGTTGTTGCTATTTGGTCCCCATGGTTTCGCCCCCTTCACTAATGTACAACAACATAATTAACATTCTAAATTTTGGGATGTTACAATTTTAATTTGCGGCAGAGCTTTGGTGGCGGCTAGCGGGGACTTTCAACGGAAACAAAAATCTACTTGGTAGGTTTGTTTAGACATTGTAGTTGATGGTTGAAGAGGATTTGGAAGAAGATACAAATTTTGTTGGAAGGTTTGGTTGATGGGTTAAAGGAGATTCGGAATAAGATGGAGATTTTGTTGGTAAACAATAAACATTGTTTCTTGTTTATTTATTTATTTTAAATACGTGTAAGAGTACCCTAAGATAGTACACCCTTCAATTTGAGTATTTCAGGATAGTGTTAGTATAATATTTAACACCTAAGGCTTGTAATTTGTTAGGGTACCTTTGGGACCGTTATCCCCACCATCATTTGATTACCAAAGAGAACTTAAAATGATATTATTTTTGTAAGGTTAGATCAAATACATAGTGAAAGAAAAATAGGAAGTCGTAGAAAGGGAATCAAACGGACTCCGATTGAACTCATACCATTGTGTTTTTTTCTTATTTTCATCATTGTGTCATTTTTTCAATTCATTGTCTTTTTTCTTCAGCATTGTGTTATATTTTTTGGCACTATGTTATATTTTCTGGCTTATTGTGTCATATTTCATGATCTATTGTGTTTTTTATCCTTCTCGCCCTTTTCATTTTTTGTAGTTTTTGTAGAATAACTCAACCCTATTTTTGTATTCATGACTATTCTATTTTAAATTAAACAACGTGTCGCTATTATTTAATTATTAAAAGTTTGGGTATTTGTATTTTTATTATACATACTTGGACTGGATATAAGACACAATTAATTATATCGCTATTATATATATATATATACTAGTGGGGTGTCCGCCCGTTGCGGCGGAGACCATAACACTCCAATTAGTGATTTTAAGGGTGTGTAGAAGTTGTTGTTCGGTTCACTTCCATATCGAGCCATAACCAAAACCAAAACTTTTGATTAAGATATTTCAAAAACTGCTTGATTTCAGTTCTTTATTTGTTCCAGTTTAGTTAATCGATTATGAACATCGGCCCAACTGGTTTTCGATAGTTAACCGAAAAATTTTATTGAGCTGGAAATGTGGACTTGAGTTGAAGTACTCAAGAAGAAGAACCCATTATTATTAATTAATTTATTTATTCGTATGTTATTGTCCACTCCTTTTATATGAATATTTCTTAATATCCTTGTTCAAAATTCATTATAAACATAAGCTTTCTTCTCAGATCATAGAACCCGGTGACCGTATAGTTTAGATTAGATTAACCATAAGTAGTAATTTCAGAATTCAAAGCGTTATCTCATAATTAAAAACACGGATTTCTCGATTTCTATATAGTATTATTAGGTTTATAAAACTTTAACTTTTATAAAGATTATAACAAAACATGTAGCATTATGAATTATTTTTTTATATGTGTTCTATTTAGTGTGTTTAAAATAATTGTAGAATTGAATGTCATAGGGTCTCATAAACATCTCATGACTTTTGATTACCTTTTGATTAAATATGGTGTTTAAAAGACAATCTTATCCTCAAAAGGTAGTTATTATATGCATTGTGTGTTGTATCATGAGAAATCAAACTTGTACCTCTCAAATTTTAAGAAGTCCCTCAAAAATGCTTTATAATATAGTATATATATATATATATATATATAACACATTGAAAAATATGTTGGAGTGTGTCTCGAAGCTTTTTTTTTATTTAAGTATTAGTTTTAATTATTTTTGTAAAACAGATTCTAACCAAAGACCAGTTGGTCCTCCATAATCACATGACTTTCCTTCTGAAAGGCCATTAGCAGATACGTTTTGAAATACGAACCGGACCGGTCGATCGAACCAGCGACCGCTCAATTAGTCGGTGGTTCAAGGTGTTGGAACTGTTCTTTAGTGAGTTGTCTGATTGCAAAGGTACCCGGCGGCTGGACTAGAAAACCAGAATAATGAGGTGGTCGGGCCGGCAGAGTGGATTTTTCCAGCATGCAACGAACTTTCGTTTTCTTCTTGGAATTGACAAATCTAATATTAAGATAAAATATGTGTTATAATTCAGCATATAATAAATTAATGTTCAATAATATGAGAAAGCAATAATTTTAATCATGTAAATAAAAATGAAAATGTATATTAAAGAGAGAATGTATGTTTGATGAGGTGCAAAGGAAGAAGAAGCCATTGCAGGGCGCGATTGAGTTGGTGGTCTTGAATGCGATATGTTTTTTTTTTATCAATAAAATGTTAAACGGTTTTTTTTACCTTACTAAATTTTTCATTAAATAAAAAACATTACAAATTACATCAAGATAGCGGGAAGGCGGGCAACAAGCTGCGCCTCCACCCCTTTCTGAATGGCAAACCCTAACCGACTAAAAACGAATCCTTGCCCACCCGGAGCCGAGACACTACTATGAATAACTCGCTGGACCCTGGTCAGGAAACGGGTAGCCTCTGGTGCCAATAAGCCGAATGTATCAACGTGAAATTATGATTTAATAATATTATTTCATATGAAAGAGAAATAACTATAAGAATATAGTGAAATAAAGATAAAGATAAAAAAAATATAAATTAATATATATTTGATTATTTAACTTAAATTTTTTGGCTGGAATTTAAGGGTGAGGATGGTCTTACCAAGTGTCATGTGTCTCTATCCCAATCGTTATATATATATATATATATATATATACTAGATTACACCCTGGGAACATCCCGTGATTGAGAAATCTAATATGACATATCAATTTTACATATGAAATAGAATGATACGCTTTACAGTTACATGCAGGAAAGTTTTAGGTAGCACCTAACCTAAAACAATTAACAATGTATCTCCAAAGTTAACGTCTAACCTTAAACAATATATAACTCTAATATTAATACCTAACCTAAAACAATATACAACTCCAATGCTAACACATATTGAAAATAGAATTCATATTTACTGATTTGAACATAATTAGTGACTTGCCTATATATGATTAATGAATTACATGAACACTTTGTGTGTTTTTTCATGTATGAATAAAACCCCACAAAAAATAGTCGTTTTTTCTCTGTTTTTTATATAGCACTATGGTACTCGTTGGAAAGAAAATTAAACGCTCGTTAATTGGGTGTAATTTTTTTCTTTAAAAAATCTCGTATATAAAAGATATTAATGTTTAAAAATTATGGGAGAAACATGAGAGAAAAATCCAATTTTGTTTTTAATTTTTTTTTCCTAAAATTAATTAATGCCATATGACACACTCAAAGAAGATAATGCCATCTTTGAGTACCATGTAGAATTTATGGCTTTCAAATATTATAATAGATAGATCAGTATAGATTATTGTATAATTTATATTTACATACAACTATTATAAAATAAAATATACATTACATGTATACAAGTTTTATCATAAATAAATGATAACTTTATAATTTTAAAAGTTTCATATATATACTTCACAAAGTACAAAATCTAATACATATTACAAAATAAAATATATTTATTCACATAATGAACCTACTAAGATAAATGAATCACTAAAATATAAAAATTTCCCAGGTGTATGACCTGATATATAGGTTGGGTAAATATATAGGTATGTGGTATCGGGTAATCAGGTCGAGTATTACCTGATCCCATATACCTGACCAAAACCCGCTAACTAATCACTAACCCGGCCCATACACGCCCGATACTCGTCCCCAGTGTGTCAGGTTTCGTGTGTACTCGTCCAACTCTGTTTAGATTAACTCCGAAGTGAAGATTTGTTTAATTTTAATCAACATTTGAAAAACTAAGACAGACGTGGGAATTAAAAATTGATATATATATATTTATTTATCTTAGTTTCATTTTATTTTATTTTATTATTATTATATTTTTTTGATCGGCTAAGAAGATCACCTCGGTACCCATTTTTTTGAGGGCATAAGCCATTTCAACGTTAAGGGGTGTATTTTTGCTGACACTAGGATTTGAACCGTGTACCTCTCCTGGACGAATCCTCCCTAAAGAGTAAACCCTCCCACTTGTTCCCAACTGAGCTGGGGGTCATTGGCTCATTTTTAAGAACTTCTATTATTTTTCAAAAACTTATATAAGGTTCTTAAATCTGGTTCGATCAGTGAACTCTTAAGGAGACCAGTTCGACTTCAGATCTGCATGTGAAAACATTATCCGTGAGTTAAAGTTTTGCCTGGAGCAATTTGCTCCAAGGGTTAAATAGGGGTTTTGGCGGTTGTGGTTTCCTCTTAGGTGGGAGGGCTGGATTAGCACATTTTGTTCTTCAAGCTGAAGAGTGATCCATATGTCTGAATAATTCCGGGTGTTCTAGAATTTCCTTTTAAAAATATGTAGATTCCATGTTCCTCCTTAGCATCAACATGGCCAAAATTGTTCATATTATTTCATGATAACGACTAATTAAAAAGTAGACATATATGGGGTTGTCTAGAGTAATGACAACAGATAGATACCGGAAATCAGATTTTGAATACATTGATTGTTGTTTAATGAATTTTGCTGTCATCGTCCTTGTCGTGAATAATATCTCTTGGAAATCAACTTCTAAAACAATGTTGTTTATTTGTGGTTATTTTTTAAATTAACAAAGTCGTTCAGTAATTTTATCATTAATGTACCTAGCTATTGTTGGAACTTCAAAGATATTGGATTATAATTTCTTTTGATTAATGTTTTAAATATAATAATTAGGATTAATGACAAGAAGAATTTAACAATATTAAGTTTGGGATAATTATAAAAATAAACTATGTTGAGCTTAACGTTTCGGGGATAGACATAGCCTTTTTTCTTTCTAAAATCCTCAAGTTAGCCAGGCGGCTAAAGTGCCAACTAAGTCAGCTAGCAGCTGGCTAAAGCCCCTACGGGCCCTACCCGTTGGCTAACTTTGCCAAGCTAACACCGATTTATCCCTGCTAACTCCGACTAAGCTGACTAAGAAAGCTCTTTGCTTGGGGGTTATACAGAAAATAACAATGAAACATGCATGTCTGTTTAAAAAGTATTAGCTGAGATGTTTTTAGGTAGGATAGAAATGTTTCAGGTTGGCAAATGCGTCGGGTTGAAATGTTGTGGGTCGGCGACGGGCCAGGTCAGGCGGCACGTTGCGAATAGGTGACTGTGACATCCGTCACCTTTCACTATCATCAATGTACAACTTTGGTCCCTATTATTTCTTGTATTTACATTTATAGCCCTTGTATTTCCATGTTACTATTCAATAATAAAAGTCCGCGAATTTATTTCTTACGACTATCTATTATTTGCTCGAACCGTTATCGTATCTAAAAAAATCATTTCTTTTATTATTTATATACGAGTTAAATGCCAATTTAATCCCTGAGGTTTGTCAAAAATTGTCACTTTCATCCAAATTTTTTTTTTGTCAATTTAGTCCATGTGGTTTCATTTTTTTTTTGTCATTTTAGTCCCTGTGGACTAACAAGATTTGGATGAAAGTGGCAATTTTTGACAAACCTCAGGGACTAAAATGACAAAAAATTAAACCACAGGGACTAAATTGGTAATTAACTTTATATATATATATATATATATATATATACTAACTTAGAGCTCCGCGTGTACACACGGTACATGTCCATGTCAAATATAAACAATTCTATAAAGATTGTAGTATGCAAATTTTATTTATTGAAAGTTACGTAATACAATTCGTATGAATTTTGGTTGATTGTATATTATCATAAGAAAGTTTAATATTACCCAATAACATATATATAAATCAACAAATATTTGATTTGACGTGATTTAAAAACAAATAATGAAATACATAAACATATATTTATTGTAATGGCATGCAAATGAATATTAAGTTCAAAGTAAATATATGTAGTTTAACAAATCATACAACCCAAAAATTATAAAAAAAAAAAATTAAACAATTTATGCAAAATATGATCGCATACTTATTCACAAACTTCAAAATATTTTTTTATAGACAACATTTGCAATTTATTATTAACGCTGTCATCTTTACCCAATATTAGTATCTTCAGGCCATCTCTACTTTTGTCAGTTGGCAGCGACATAAAACTGCCCATGTGTAAAAACAGGATCTTTCAAATACAGACCTACACTAAATAGGGTTTGTCCTTGACTCTTATTTATTGTCATTGCAAAACATAAAGTAAGAGGGAATTGTCTTCTGTTAAATCTGAAAGGAATCTTGTGACACCCGGCATGTTTGGCTTAAACATTTTAGTAACACCTAAGTCTACCTTAGCGAGAAACATTTATAAACGGACTTAACTAGGTTAGTTGAGTCGGGTTAGGATAGGGTTGTCCAGGGTTCAATGATCTGGAGGATCATTGGGAGTCATTTTGGGAATACACTAGTACCGAGTCCCGTTGTTGGTGAATTACATAAACTAAATTAAGTGTTATGTGTAGATTGATTCTTATATGGTGGATTATATGCAAATACGTGTTTAAACGATGTGTAGATGATCATCCATGCTTATATATGTTAAACATAGATTAAGATTACATGTTCATGTGTTAGGATGCGTTAAAATGCGTTAAACACAACAAACTGGAAAGACTAGAAAACATAGGTCCAGGTTCGACCCATAGCGTGGGGGCGAACCTGGGAAATGATCTTGGTTCGACCCTTAATGAAGGGGCGAACCTGGGGTGTAAAAACAATAAAATTTCATTCGACCAGTTAAGGTACATTCGACCCTGAGAAAGGGGCGAATGTGGGACATTCGACCATGTGAAAGGGGCGAATGTGGACTAGTATAAATACCAAACTTTGTCATTTTTCACCATTTCACAAACCCTAACCGTCTCTAAACACTCTCAAACGATTTTATTCACTAAGGAAGGAGTTTTTGCTCTTGTTTTCTATAATCCAACCTACAAACAACATCTAATCAAGAATCCAAGGTGTGTTCTTAATCATAAACCTTTTCAAGGCATTTTAATTCATTTTCATCTAACCCTAAATGTCCAGATCTGTTCTAAGGATGTTTTCATCAATAAAAACCTTTTAAACATCCTTCTAAACCTAAACCCTATCATTAAACATAGGTTTTCATATGAATAAACATATGTTAATTATGTGTTTTTTAATGATTTGCTGCTGTACTAATGCTAGAAACATGATCTAGGGCTGATATTGATGTTAATTTAGGATTGTTTATGGCTACAATTAGATGTTTAATAATATCATGTCTAAATTAGGGGTTTTAATAAAGCTAGGGCTCGATGCATGCTAGTATGATCAATAGAACTTTTTGAGGTTTTCAAACACACGACAAACTGAGCACTTTTAAGATGATTATGGATTGATTTCAAAAAGTTTCCAAATTGGGTAAAGCTTTCATGCATGAGGTGACACTTTCATAATTTTTTGCCATTTTGGGAAAAGGCTAAAATGAGCAGGTTTTGGGGCAAAATTGGTGGGGTTTTGTGGGGATATGTTAGTCATATCTAACTGTTGTGATTGATGATGTTTCGGGATGTTTTCGGATGTTTTTGTAGCGTTTTGGGGAAAAACAATCTGCCAGGGTCGAACCTGGGCACCTTCGACCATTCGTGGGGTCGAAGGTGGAATCCCAGGGTCGAACCTGGACAGTGATGGGCGAATCTGTTACAATGGGTCGAACGTGGCTTTAAAAGGGTCGAACGTGGCTTTAAAAGGGGCGAAGGTGGAACAAATTTCCTGGTTTGACCCTATGGAATCAAAAATGAGATTTTTGATGCAAACTAAGTGTTTTATGCTTGAACCTTGTGTGTAATCTATATGTACTTGATTAGTTAGGGTAATGAGTCACCAACGGGATGTCGGGTATTTAAACACGTTTTAAAACATACTTGGTCATAACATGTCCAACCTAGGTTGAATCTCCCCCTTTTTCATTGGTGGATAGCGCTTTTTGGGATTGGCACCCGCCTAGGTTGATTCTCCCCTTTTTTCATCGGAGAATCCGTGGTCACTTGTTACATGCTCGATTATGACATATACACAAGGATTGGTTTTGCCATGTGAATTTCATACATGTTCTTACATAATTGCATAGACAACATAGCACATGAATTGTACAATTTTTTTACACTATACTATACATACTCAAATCTAGGTATGCTCACCAACATTTCTTATGTTGACAGAGTATTTTGTACATGTTTCAAGTTTTGCATGATGCTACATATAGGACTTTGGATCTAGTCTTAATCAATCAATATTTCGTTTCATGTTGTTTTATACATTCCAATGTAACTAGTTGTATGACAAATGTAAGTCAATTAATAATATTTCAATTTTCATTTAGTACCATGAGATATTGAACAATCGTCACTACATGACACCTCGATGATTCCGCCATCGGTTGGGGTGTTACAGTGACAGGGGTTCT
>CM054123.1:103267741-103362741 GCA_028751855.1 Ambrosia trifida | reverse complement strand
AGAGAGGAAGATTCTCATGTTAGTGCTTTGTTTAATTGAATCACGTGTTACAAAAGACTAGTTAATTCAATGGCTGTTCCAAAAAAATGGTAGCCATTGACGTGTTGGTTACACATAATCAGTGGCGTAGCTTCTATAGGGCCCGAGGGCCCCCATCTCTCACCGAGTTTTGACGCATTGGTTGAATTGATTGAAATTTGCGATTTTTTAGGTAAATTGAGTCCGAGTTAAGTTTGGCTCCCACCGATTTGATCTTCCGGCCACTACCGATCGAAAAAATTTGAGTCCGCCCCCTACAAATTCGAGAACCAAGTTTCGCAACTGCACATAATACCTCGATTATGAATTCATTACTCACCATACTAATTTAAATATATTTAGGTATGTTTTCATATTGTTTGTCCATATACTTTTTTTGAACGGTGACTTTCATATGAGTGACCCAATGTCACACTGTCTAATCGGCAGCCATAACCAAGGTTTGCTCCAGACTACGTTGTCTTAACCGGGTCCGCGTTGGTGTATTAGACTTGGTTATGACGTTCCCCCAGAAACCGTACTGCCTCCACACGAGATTCCTCGCTGGAGTAACAGTCGGGTGAAAACCATGGTGCGGCTCAGGATTGAACGCTCCTCGGTGCGTTTGTCAGCATCATTGCCCGAATGCCTTAAAAAATAATGAGGAGAGTGAAAATTGAACCAGAGTTACAAGGAGCATCAAATCTTTCCACAATCACTCCAACACTACCTCATTGTTAGCTTGTCCATATATATTTAAATATAAAGAAAATAAACAATTTACTTAAACAAGAAATATAGATTTTAATGAATCATGAATGATACTTATTATATATTTATTATGGTACATAACTTTTTTGTCGTGTTATAAATTAGTAAGAAAGAAAACACATGCTACTTCTAGCTAAAAGAAAGGCCCTCTCGCTACGCCTTAATGCACTAAAGTAAAATCATGCATCCATGAACGTAAGTGATTAATGTTTTAACATAAAGAGAGTGATCTGTCAAATATGAGTTAAACGAGTTAAAGTAATTAAAGAGCCAAATAAATTGTTGGAAACTAGAAATTTCCGTCAAGCGTTCCATCACTGAACTCAACTCTTTTTCATCGTCCTGTAGTAAGATAGCTACAAATATACGAAATAAAAAAAAAAAATATTTAGACTATGCCTTGTGGCCTACAAGTGAACTATCGCGAGCCAGCCAACGAGTCACGTGGCTTGCGAACATGACAACTGTTACGCGTTGACAGGCCCGCGAGCGAGTAGACGCGACCACACTTGCGTCCGCTAACAGCTCATTCTGACTGTTTGAATTTTTTTCATTTTACATTTTTACCAATATATATATATATATATATATATATATATATATATATTGTGTACAATCATTCAAAATCATGGTGCAATGGACTGAAGAGGAGGAACTCGCGTGGCTAATCGTGTACAATCAAGTCCACGGCGATGGCGCTTCGACGAGTCGTGGCGTTTGAAGTCGCGGACCACAGTGAGGTAAAGTGCTCGCCGAGTTTGGTAACATCGTCGGGGAAACCCAACGTACTTGTGATTCAATTTCCCACAAGTACGGGGATCTAAAAACGAAGTGTAAAACCTTGGAACGAGCATATAAAAAAAGTCTCTAGGGATTTCCCCAGCGAAGACGTGCTCATAGCTTTTACTCACGTCGAATATCTTTCTGAGGTTGAGCATAATTTTCATCATGTTTCGGGGTGGCATATTTTATGCCCAACATTACATTAGGTGTTATTTTTTTTAGTGTAATGGTTTTTTTTAGTGTAATGTTTTTTTTAATTTAATTTAATGTTTTTAATTTTAAATAAAATATTAATGTTTTAAAAAAATGCATCGCTCACCTTGAGCCACAACGATCTCAAGTGAGCAGGATTTAGACTTTACCCAATGTCACGTGAAAGCGCAGTTTTCAATATATGATAGTATTATATTCGGCTCACCTTGAGCCACAACGGATAGTGTTACAATATTAGGTTTAATTACACAGAAGGTACGACAACATAACCAAAAGAAAGAGTCGTAATACACTCATCGATGATAGATACATACATTATTATGCAAAATATAGGTCCAATCTGCCATATTAGAATATAGTATTTAGGTCTTATATCGAGCCCATGGGCCTAGTTTATCTATGTATATTGTAACCTTATTAAATGAAATAAGATCAATCATAATTACCATTCTTACATAGTATCAGAGCCAGACTAGGCTCTCTACCGTCTCCATAGCGATTCTTTTTTTTTTCTTTCCTATTTCATGTTCTAACAAAGAAACGATCTCGGTTCATTAATCATGTTCTTGCTACTGCCATGATTACACCTCTTGTTTTCTTTGGGATTCACTTTCTTATGGATCAGTGACATCAGGTTCTTCCCGTTCTTATGTTTGGGAATTCATTTTTTTTTACTCATTATGATGACATCACAAACTTGATTTGGGATCTCTCTTGAATTCCCTATTTTCACCGACTAACGATTTTAATCCTATGCACTGCCATTATTTTTTTCCTTCATCTTACTTTTAACTTTCAAACAACCGACTCACGAGTCGTCACTATTAATACAGATTTATATTAAGTAAATTGATAATGTAATTGATTGTATTTATTGTAACAATCTCTTCATAACTTTAGGAGATTGTGTTTTTGTATTATTTAAGCTTATCAATCAATGAGAAATCAGGAAGGTTTTTCACAAATTTACATGGTATCATACCTACTCGGTCCATAACCCTACCACCCTTCCGCCGCAAATCTTCACCGGCTGCCACCCTTACTTCTTCTTCGATCCCCTCCTTTTCTTACCTCTATGGATTCTAAATCCCTTCACCCTGTCCTCACCGTTACCAACACCAAATCCCACGTCCCCATTCTTCTCGAAAAAGACTCTCCTCTTTACACCTCATGGAAAACTCTTTTTCAACTTCATTGTCAAGCATACGAAGTTGTTGATCACCTCTCCCCTAAACCGGCATCCGTTCTCACTCCCCCAACCACCTTTGATCCCACGGCTGTGGCTAAAGCTGAAGCAGCAACCGCCGCAGCCGATCACCTCTGGTCCCGCCTTGACGCTCTTGTCAAGCAATGGATCTATGCCACTCTATCCCAGCCCCTTCTTCGCATTATTTTGAAGCCCGGGCAAACCGCTCATGAGGCTTGGAATGCTGTGGAGAGCGAATTCGACGACAATCAAAACACTCGGGCCATCTTCCTTGGCCAAGAATTCGCAAATCTTTGTCTCGAAAACTTCTCTTCCATGGCTGATTATTGTGAACATGTCAAACACTTGGTAGATCAATTAGAGAGTGTCGGGTCTCCCGTTGATAACCGACGTCTTGTTCTACAAGTTTTGACCGGACTTACAGACCAATATGATAGCACCTCCACCGTTCTTTTGAACCGTGAACCTCTACCTCTCTTCAGCGAGGTTCGCTCGCGTCTCACTTTTGAGGAGAGCACTAAGAAACGACAAGCAACTCGGGGGTCTCAAACTGCTGCCACGGCACTCTTTGCTACCACCTCCTCTCAGCCGAAACCACAATCCACCAACTATCCTACCTCACAAACGCCTG
Source organism: Ambrosia trifida (assembly GCA_028751855.1). Classification (NCBI taxonomy): domain Eukaryota; kingdom Viridiplantae; phylum Streptophyta; class Magnoliopsida; order Asterales; family Asteraceae; genus Ambrosia; species Ambrosia trifida. The sequence continues at coordinate 103,359,118 of CM054123.1, read as the reverse complement.
CTGCCTCCGATCGACCACGCCGTGGCCGTGGTCGCGGCAGGCCCAACACCAACACCACTCACTCCAATAACACCAACTCCCCAACCCCAAACCATCCCTACATCATTTTCCCAAGCAACTGGACTTCGGCATAGTGGGCTTCTATCCTACAAAACAACAAGTCGGCCAACCCTCCTTGTCCTTATCCTTCGAGACCCAACTCCCAAACCTCTCAGGGTATCCTTAGACCACATCCTGATCAGGCACATGTCACTGGTTACTCTCCTACAGATATTGAACAAGCCCTCTACTCTTTGACTCTCAACCAACCGGATCATGGTGTAATGGACACAGGTGCCTCATCTCATTCTGCAAATGAGCAAGGTATATACTACCCGTCTAATTTTAATTCGTGTACTAATAAATTTATTGTCGTTGGTAATGGCATGTCTATACCTGTAGTAGCCCAAGGCAACCAAGTTTTACCTCTACCATACCCACCCCTTAAACTTAACAACATCCTGTTTGCCCCAAATATAATTAAAAATCTTATTTCAGTTCGTCGTCTTACCACTGACAACCTTGTTTCTATTGAATTTGACCCATTTGGCTTTCTTGTGAAGGATCTCAAAACACGGGTTCCTATCCTACGATGCAATAGTACCGGCGATCTTTATCCTCTCACTGCACCACTTCCCCTCAAGACCACCTCACCATCCTCCTTTGTTGCTGTTTCTCAAGATCGCTGGCATCAACGTTTGGGTCATCCTGGCGACAATTTATTACAGTCTTTAAAATTGTCCTCTTTTGTTGACTATGGAAAACATAATAAAATGCTTTGTCAATTGTGTGTTTTTGGCAAAAGTATTAAATTGCCCTTTTATGATTTTGTTAATTTTACTCGTGCTGCATTTGACATTGTTCACAGTGATTTATGGACCTCCCCCATACTTAGTACGGGTGGTCATAAATATTATATTTTGTTCTTGGATGATTTTACCAATTTTCTATGGACTTTTCCCTTATCTCATAAATCACACGTTTTTACAACCTTCACCACATTCCACAACTTAATCCATACACAATTTGAACGTAAAATCAAACAGTTCCAATGTGACAAAGGCAAAGAGTATGCAAACCAACAATTTAAAAACTTTTATAATCATAATGGCATGCAATTTTGGTTTTCCTGTCCCTATACCTCATCTCAAAATGGTAAAGCGGAACACATAATCCGTACCATTAACAACATGATTCGCACACTACTTGCCCAAGACCACTTACCACCAAACATGTGGCATCATGCTCTTGAGACCGTCACTTACCTCCTTAATATTTCGCCTAGAAAACTTCACAATTTCAAATCCCCAACCTCACTTCTTTACAATTGCACTCCGGAATACGATCATCTTCGTGTTTTCGGGTGTCTTTGTTATCTTCTCACCCCGCCCAAACATAAACCCCGTCCCACCTCCTACTCCTCTCGGCCCAAATACACCTAACCCTCCTGGCCCATCCCACGTTTCTGCTACTAATGTGGATCAGCCCACTAACCCGATTCCTCACCCTTCGTCTACCATTCCACCTGGACCCACTCAGTCCGCCACTTCCACCACTCAGCCCAACCCACCTCCTCCTCCCCCTCCTACTCGTACCATCCACACTCGCTCCATGAGCGGCATTCACAAACCTAAACAACACTTTAACCTTCACACTTCCACTAGTGTCCCCATTCCCAAGAACCCACAGGTTGCCTTGTCCTCTCCAGAATGGTACAATGCTATGACTAATGAGTTTAGTGCACTTATGAAAAATAAGACCTGGGAGCTTGTACCTAGGACCCCAGATATGAATGTTATACGTTGCTTGTTGTTGTTCAAACATAAATACAGGTCTGATGGAAGTCTGGAGCGCTATAAAGCTCGTTTAGTATGTGATGGTCGAAAGCAGCAGACTGGTATTGATTGTGGTGAGACATTTAGCCCGGTGGTTAAGCCATCTACCATACGACTTGTTCTCTCCTTAGCTCTCTCCAAGTCTTGGCCTATTCATCAGTTGGATGTTACCAATGCATTTCTTCATGGCAACTTGGAGGAGACCGTATACATGCATTAACCCATGGGGTTTCGCAGCAAGGATTTTCCTGATTATGTCTGTCGCCTTCGCAAGTCGTTATATGGTCTTAAGCAAGCCCCTCGGGCCTGGTACCAGCGCTTCACGAATTTCGTGACCATGCATGGGTTTCAACAGAGTAAATCCGATAACTCTTTATTTATTTATCACCATGGGTCAGACATTGCATATCTTTTTATTTATGTGGACGACATTATTCTCACCACGTCCACGAAGGCGCTTCGTACAAAACTTTTAGCTATTCTATCGGGCGAGTTTGCAATGAAAGATTTGGGTCCTCTATCTTATTTTTTGGGCATTCAGGTCACCAGGGATGGTGACAAGATGTTTCTATCTTAGCAGGCCTATGTTAAGGACATCATTCATCGGGCATCCAGGGACTCATGTAATCCGGTTGCAACTCCGGTTGACACTCAGTCAAAGTTATCGGCACATTCAGGTCCTCCTCATGATGATCCTTTCACTTAACGTAACCTCGCTGGTGCACTGCAATATCTTACTATTACCAGGCCAGACATCTCCTATGCAGTTCAGCAGATTTGTATGCACATGCATGACCCCTGACAGGATCATTGGAACGCCTTGAAGCGCATCATTCGTTATCTGCAGGGTACGTCTCATTATAGACTTCATCTTGGGCCGGTTCCACATTTATCTCTAGTTGCTTATACGGATGCTGATTGGGCGGGCTGTCCAGACATTCGACGTTCAACGTTCGGATTCTGTGTCTATATTGGTGACAATCTTATCTCCTGGTCTTCTAAACGCCAGTCTACTATCTCCCGCTCTAGTGCTGAAGCTGAATATCGTGGTGTTGCCAATGTGGTGGCAGACATTTGCTGGTTACGTAATCTATTACTCGAGCTTCGCCATCCTCTTTCACGCGCCACTCTTGCCTATTGTGATAACGTCAGTGCTGTCTATCTCTCTGTTAGGACAAAGAGGATTGGTGAAACCACTTTTGGAAACCTTAGTCTAATTCACTTCTGTCATTTTGGCTAAGTATAGAAGTACTGAAAAGAAAACAAAGAACTGCTGAAGAGAAGATAAGAGAAGTGCTGAAGAAGAAACTTCATCAGAAGTTCTGAAGTCCAAACCAGACAAGTTCACTTCAGAAGTACTGAAGACAAACTACTCATCAGTAGTTTGTCTTTCATCAACACTTAGCATCAGATATTTTCCACCGCCTTTTGCATCAGTAGTTTTATTGTTTATTATTACTTTTAGCTATTTTGTTAGTTTCAATGTTGCAACTTGTGCAACTTGTTTCTGTTGTTTCTGTACTTGCTTTTTGGGCAAGATACATGTATGTAAACGTCTATAAATAGGAGGCTTCAACCTTCTATTTTAGACATTGATTTTAATAGAAAAATCCTTCAAACACTATCACTATTCTATTCCATTTCTGTATTTATTGTGAATCTGTCTAAGTATCTAATTCTCATTTACTGCTTAGATTCATAATAAATACTTGTCATTTATTAGTTTCAATCATCAAGGGGGAGTAATAACTCTTCCTTAATATAAAAAGTGTTGCTTTAACTTATACATTCCGCTGTGCTTATAATCTGATTTACAAGGACTTGCTAAAACACTTAAGTGTCAAGATAGCAAGTTCTTACTTAGCAAAAAGAGCAAACTGATCCAACAATTGGTATCAGAGCATTGGTTTATCTGATCACATATCAATCTAACAAATTGAGAATCAGACACAAAGCACTTATTGATATTCAATAAAAAGATCAAAAGTTCACTTTTTATCAATATCCATCATTTAAAAGAGTCATCTGACAAATCTATACTCTTTAAAATGGATCCACATAATACTGGTTCTGCCACTAAACCTGCCATGCTTGTGAGAAATGAGTACAACATATGGCAAAAGAGAATGGCACATACCTTGTCACAAACCAACACAGGTTGTTGGAGATCTGTGATATATGGTCCTCACAAACCAGTAAATGTTAATCTTGAAACTAATGTTAAGGTCCCTAAGGACCCTAAAGAATATACAGATGATGATTTCCTAAAACTTGAGCTAGATGCAAAAGCATTCTCTATGTTGGCAATGGCACTCCCAAATGAGATATACTCTGGCCTTTTACATTGTGAAAGTGCCAAAGAACTCTGGGATTGTCTTAAAGAACAGTTTGGAGGAACTGAAGAGGTGATTGCCAACACCAGAGAGATTTTAGCTCAACAATATGAAACATTTGCTCATATTAATGGGGAAACTTTAACTCAACAATTTGAAAGATTCTCCTCATTAATATCTGAGCTAAAGTTAAATGGTCAGACCTATACAACAGTGTCTATGCTACATAGATTTTTAAGGTCTTTACCTGACAAATGGGAAACATACTCCATTGTTTTAAGATCCTCACCAGATTTTAGCTCCCTCACTCTTACAAAACTCCATGGTAGATTACTTACTTTTGAGAGAGAAATTGATCAAAAGAAGAAATTACAATCATCTGGTAAAACTGCTGATGACTACCTACCAGGTAGTACAGCACTTTTGGGACAAGATTCACCAACTTGTTCCTATGGATCTTATGACAATATTGACATAACCACTGGGATCTCATCAGAAAGATCTTTCCCAGGTTATGACAATAATGACCAAAGTCAAACTGCTGATAATCTATGTTTTATCAGGGATGATTTGAAAAACTTTAGCAGTGATGACTTAGAAGAAATGGACATATTACACCAACTGGCCATGCTAAGCATTAAAACTAACAAGTTTTATAAAAGGTCAGGAAGGAAATTTCCAGGATTGACCAGTAATACAAAAATTGGTTTTGACAAATCTAAACTGAGATGTCACAAGTGTCAGAAGTTGGGACACTTTGCTAGAGAGTGTAGAAGCTCTAGCTTTAACCAATCACAATCTGGAAATAACTATAACCCCAATTATAATAGAAATAATGGAACTCAAGGGAGTGCTCATTTTGTACAGGCACAAGCTCCTCAACAGCAATACATGCCACAAGTACAATATGTTCAAGTGCCTGCTCAACAGATGCAGAGCCAACAATCAATCCCTCCCTTTCCAACTGCTCAACATCCTCCACAGCCTCAACAACCCTCTCAACAAAGTCTTTTCACCTCAGGGTATGTTGACTGGAGCAGTCTTCCTTTTGACACCACAGAGTGCAATCCTGATGCAGACAACAAAGTGTTTGACATCAACTGGGGAGAACCAGACAATGGCAGAAAGAACTTTGCCTTAATGGCATTTGAAGGCTGTACTTCAAAATCTGCATTGTCACATGTATCAAAAGAATCTTTGACAAAACTTTGCTCAAATTCTTGCAAAGAAACTTTTGCTCTCATAAGAGAGACAAATCTGCACTTACAAGGTAAAGCCAATGATTTAGAAAGAAAATACACACAGATAAAATGTGATTTAGAAAGAAAACTGTGTGCTTGATGTGCTAAAAGTAGTTTAATAAAAATACCTAAATTAAACCTAAAACTAGACACCTAGTAATACTCTAGACTCTCTAAAACTAAACTACTGACAGGCAAGTGAACCTATCGACTCTAGTAAAGCTAAAGTAAGTCCGGATATCGAACCCACAGGACTCTAATGGAAAACGGTAACTAGACTCGAAAACTTATCTAAAACTGAAATAAAACTATTTATTATTTTAGAGGGGGGTTTTACTAAAAACTAAATTCAAGAAAAATAAAGATTAACTAAATAAACTAAACTGAACTTAAGACGTAAACAGAGCTGAACCAAATTCAAATGATGGTGAGAATACTACCTAGGTTAGAATCCTACTCATGACTGACGAACTTTTATGGTTATGGAACTAGCTATGGAACCGGGATCTTTAGATACTAAACTTACAGGATAAACTAGAGGACCCTCGACCCTTCTCAAGGAGAAACCTAAGGTTACCTATAAGCCGTTAAACTACCGATTGAGAGGTTACCCTTACAGGCTTACCTACTCTGATGATAAAGTACCCGCTAGACAGTCTACCTTACAGCGCGAAAGCCTCACTACACTAAAAGTGCAAGGGGTAACTATAGAAAACCTGACCTGACTCGATACGCAAGTAGTGGTAAGGAAACTAGGAAGATCTTCTTACAAAGCATCTAAATCTAGCAATTTAACACCCTAGACATATCGACAATCCCGCACCTTACAGCTATTGGAATTGGAAAAATACTTAGAACTACCCAATCAACAAAAATCACTCCTATGGAAAACACTAGCAATTTACCATAAACTAGTTGCTAACACAAAGTCCACAACCTAACACGCATTCATACATGAAAGACATTCACAAAAACGCATGTGGAGTAAATAATTATCAATTGAACAAAACTAAGTACGCATCTACACCAAATCAAAAATAATCAAAGTCTTTACTAAATCATCAACCCATAGTCTAAGTTCCAAAAAACCATAAAAACGTTCATTCAATCATGAGTATTCATCGTAACCTAAGTAGTAATGAAAGTCTAGCCAAGAAACATGTTCAAAACAAGAATAAAATCAATTCTAAGTTCAAGAAACATAGTTTGCAATTCAAAAGAACAAAGGAATGAAGAAACCGAATGATTAAAACCCGAATCTCTCAATCCCAATGCTCAAAATCTTGACCTTTCGCCTTTTTCTCACCTCCTAGTGCTCCAGAGCAGCTTCTCCTTGTCAAAAGTGATCATAAAAACGATTCATGGCCGTTCTAGGGTTTTTAAAATCGAAATTGGGCCAAAAACCAAGTTTTTCACGTTTTTACTCCCGTCACGTAGCGTGACGGGCTTCAGGTGATGTGGTCACGTAGCGTGACCAGCTTCAGGATCAGGGGGGATCCGTCACGTCGCGTGACCAGATGTGCTCTTTCCCGTCACGTAGCGTGACGAGACATAATTTTTCATTTTTTTCTTTTTTCGACTTCCCGATCAACCGCGACTCGTCCGGAGGCTCGTTTTTTCTCGTTTAAGCTCCATTTTACTTCCTTTCTTGCCCGGACTCCTGTGCAACACAAAATATTAAATAGAATACGAAAACACCACAAAAACGACACAAACTGACTCAAAAATAATATAAACTATAGACCGAAAACAGATGTATTTTGCAATACATCAAATATCCCCACACTTATGTTTTTTTCGTCCCTGAAAAAGAATTATGCTATGGAATCACAATTTGGTTTACATCCGGTTTCAAAACATAGGTTACTTAATTAATAATCTACTAACGTGTTGATTGCGATTGCAGATATATTGATCCTCTTAAACCCAAACCGGTTTCCAAGCCCCCTTTTTATTTATGTTAAGTTCATGTTGATTAGTCTATCTAGGGTCTCACTCAAAGGAAGCCACAGTTCCTCCTAATCCCGCCTCAAGCTTATGAAGCTAAAGGAACGACCAATTGACCATTTCCCAACCGTCTTATGTAAAAAACCAAGAAAATTTAAAATCACTTTTTTTTATTTTTTTTTCATCATACTTAACTCAGAGGGTGTGACCAATCCAAGTCGCTATCCCAGTGGCCAGGCACCTTAAGCTTCAGCATTTTTTTTTTCAATCTCAGCATACTTAACTCAGAGGGTGTGACCAATCCAAGTCGCTATCCCAGTGGCCAGGCACCTTAAGCTTCAGCCTTTTTGCTTTGATTTCTAATTTTTTTTTAAGTGATTAGAAATTCTAACGGTTTTAAACTTATAACGGTGCTTCTTATACTATTTTTGGCGGTTTCGGTCTCCCCGTTTCTCCTAGATGAGAACCCACAAAATAGCCTAACATAATTAATTTATTACTTTTCAAAGGAAACCTTTCTACCGGCCGAGCCTACCCACATATCCCAAATCAGACACGCTTTCAATCAATTTTAATATCTTATTATACATACTATTTGAAAACCGGACACCTAACTTTACCTATCATCTTCCATATTTTTTTATAGTGCAAACTTCAAAATCAGGGACAATTTTTTTTTTTTAATTTTTTTTTTGATTTTTTTTAATAAAGACGACTCTCTATACGACTCTATATACAGACCACACTTAAACTTTACATTGCCCTCAATGTAGGAATAGAAAACGACTCAAAACAAAAAATAAATCCGAAAAAAAAAATTATAAAAATAAATAAAAAAAACAAGGGCAAATTGGAAAGGACTTAGCTGGTTAATTTTTCTTCGTAAGCTCTAGTCCAATCCAGCTCGATCGTATAGCATTTCTTTCGCGATCGGCTCTGACATAATGATAAACTCTGAGCTTGCCTTGACAAATGTTAAATAGCTCTGGAATCACCCGAATGGAGATTGAGTACGGGTGGTGCAATCCAAACCTGCGCAAAATAAAACAAACAAAACACGAGCACAATACCAAACCGCAAAAAAAAAAAATGAAAAGCTAAAATAAATAAGTATAAAAATAAATTTACAAACTCTACACTTGGGATTGTACCCAAGAACTCAACCATCTATCAAAACCTACGGGGGATCCTTAAGATCCACATCACCCCCGAAACTAACAAACCGGGCTCTCACGTACAAGCTCATCCTGCAACCTCTCGGCTTCTCTAGCTCATCAAACATCTTCTTACTCGCCTTAAAACCCTGATGCCTTTGGGATTTGTAGTGAAACTTACATATCAATGAACTATCCCCACACTTAGGTTTTACCACATCTTCAGACCTAGATCTATCTTCCTCCTGCTTCTCTAATGGCGGTACTCCTAAGGAATCATTAACACAGTAGACATTCTCACACCTCTCACTCAGCTTAGGTCTAGATTTTGAGATATCAAAGACGACGGTTTCATCCCCCGCCCGAAGTGTGATCTTACCGTCAAAAACATCAATCAATGCCTTTGCGGTGCATAAAAAAGGGCGTCCCAAAATAAGTGGAACTATATCGTCAGCTTCCATGTCGAGAACCACAAAATCCACGGGGAACACAAATTTATCTACCTTAACAAGCAAGTTCTCTATGATGCCCCGTGGATATTTAACAGACTTATCTGCTAGCGTCAGTGTCATGCGCGTTGGGGTAAGTTTACCCAAGCCTAGCTTCTCATACAAAGAATAAGGCATCAAATTGATGCTAGCACCTAGGTCGGCCAACGCGTGGTGCTGAACATCGCTACCAAATAAACACGGGATTGTGAAAATGCCTGGGTCCGTCAATTTCTCTGGTAGCTTATTCAGAACCACTGCAGAACAATCAGCAGTAAGTGGAACAGTCGACAACTCTCCCAATTTATCCTTCCGTGTTAGAAGGTCTTTTAGGAACTTTGCATATTTAGGCATATGCTGGAGAGCCTCGATGAGCGGGAGATTGATCTTAAGTTGCTTAAACATGTCTAGGAAGTGGCCATATTCCTTACAATACTTTTGATTCCTAATGCGGGAAGGGTAAGGAACATGGGCAGGATCAATCTCAGGACTCGGCCTAACACTCCGTGGCCTAACTACTGGCTTCTCAACCTGAGACTCACTGTTCGGTGCTGTACTTACTGGGCCTAGCCTAGATTGCACCCTACTAGGAGCCTTTAACTCTATCTTTCTAATCATCGGTTTTTTCTCATCCTCAACCGGTGCTCTAGGACTCTCTAACGTCCTACCACTACGCGTGGTGATTGCCTTAACGTGGGCATTTGGGTTTGCCTGAGCACTACCCGAAAACTGGCCTTGGTGCTGCTCTTCCAACTGTCTCGCAATGTCACCAACAGTACGCTGAAGATCTAAGAATGCAGAGTGGTGATTTTTCAACAAGATTTCATGTTCTGCTAGAGTCTTCTGAGTGTTGGCATCTTTAGCCACCAGCTGGGTTAACATATTTTTTATTTCACCCAAATCATTCCGACTATCCCCACCTGAATTTCTATAAGAGTTGTTCTCCCCCTGGTACTGACCTCCTACAAAATCTACCTGCCACTCCTGGTGAATCAAGGGGCATTCAGAAGTAACATTCCCACCCCTACACGTTTCACACTTTTCAGATTTCATTTTCAACTCCTTCACTTCCCTAGTCAGTGCGTCTAAAGCAGCAGCCACACTAGCATCCAATGTAACTTGGTGACCACCTCGTGCGGGTGTGAGGTAGTACTAGGTGCAGGAGTAGAATTCCTAAGTAAGGCTCGCTGCTCATGGTCTGTCTGGGCAAAACTTTCAAATAGGTCATTGCATTCGGCCATAGTTTTCTTACTCATCAGGTGGCCGCCTGCAGAAGTATCAAAACGGTACTTTGCCTCATAAGTTAAGCCATTGTAGAATTTCTCTACAAGGGCCCAATCAGTCAGACCATGTTGGGAGCACTTGCTAAGCAGGTTTTGGAACCGCTCCCATGCAAGATAATATGGCTCATCAGGTTCCATTCGGAATGAATGGATCTGATCGCGAAGTCGGGAAACCTTGCTAGGTGGAAAGTATTTATTCAGAAAGGCTTGTTTAAGGGCATCCCAAGTAGTGAATGTGTCAGTAGGGTGAGAGTCAAGCCAAGTGGCGGCTCGACCAACAAGGGAAAAGGGGAACAAATGGAGGAATTTGGCATCCATTGTGGCACCCTGTAGCCTAAAAGTGGCTAGGATGCGAGTCAGGCGGGCAATGTGGGCTGGGGCATCCTCATCATCACGACCGTGAAATTGATAATTGTTAGCAATGGTCGTCATGATGTAGGAGGGTATCTTCCAGGACCCCTCATTGTTGATGGTTGGGGCGGCGATAGGAGAGTTAACCCCCGTAAAACCTTGGGTAGATTGTTGGTGGACAGTGCGACGTTCGGTCATTTGGGGATGGGTATGTGGTGGACTAGGTGATCTAAATGGGATGGTAAACTTAGAATTAGATAAACTCGGGGAAGAAGCACTAACCTAAAGCTTAGACTCAAAATAAAATAAAAGAGAATTAAAATAAAAATAACGAATAGCACAAATATTTCAGATAAGTTCAATCGAAGCTAATTAACGCAATCGCCAAGAGTCCCCGGCAACGGCGCCAAAAACTTGATGTGCTAAAAGTAGTTTAATAAAAATACCTAAATTAAACCTAAAACTAGACACCTAGTAATACTCTAGACTCTCTAAAACTAAACTACTGACAGGCAAGTGAACCTATCGACTCTAGTAAAGCTAAAGTAAGTCCGGATATCGAACCCACAGGACTCTAATGGAAAACGGTAACTAGACTCGAAAACTTATCTAAAACTGAAATAAAACTATTTATTATTTTAGAGGGGGGTTTTACTAAAAACTAAATTCAAGAAAAATAAAGATTAACTAAATAAACTAAACTGAACTTAAGACGTAAACAGAGCTGAACCAAATTCAAATGATGGTGAGAATACTACCTAGGTTAGAATCCTACTCATGACTGACGAACTTTTATGGTTATGGAACTAGCTATGGAACCGGGATCTTTAGATACTAAACTTACAGGATAAACTAGAGGACCCTCGACCCTTCTCAAGGAGAAACCTAAGGTTACCTATAAGCCGTTAAACTACCGATTGAGAGGTTACCCTTACAGGCTTACCTACTCTGATGATAAAGTACCCGCTAGACAGTCTACCTTACAGCGCGAAAGCCTCACTACACTAAAAGTGCAAGGGGTAACTATAGAAAACCTGACCTGACTCGATACGCAAGTAGTGGTAAGGAAACTAGGAAGATCTTCTTACAAAGCATCTAAATCTAGCAATTTAACACCCTAGACATATCGACAATCCCGCACCTTACAGCTATTGGAATTGGAAAAATACTTAGAACTACCCAATCAACAAAAATCACTCCTATGGAAAACACTAGCAATTTACCATAAACTAGTTGCTAACACAAAGTCCACAACCTAACACGCATTCATACATGAAAGACATTCACAAAAACGCATGTGGAGTAAATAATTATCAATTGAACAAAACTAAGTACGCATCTACACCAGATCAAAAATAATCAAAGTCTTTACTAAATCATCAACCCATAGTCTAAGTTCCAAAAAACCATAAAAACGTTCATTCAATCATGAGTATTCATCATAACCTAAGTAGTAATGAAAGTCTAGCCAAGAAACATGTTCAAAACAAGAATAAAATCAATTCTAAGTTCAAGAAACATAGTTTGCAATTCAAAAGAACAAAGGAATGAAGAAACCGAATGATTAAAACCCGAATCTCTCAATCCCAATGCTCAAAATCTTGACCTTTCGCCTTTTTCTCACCTCCTAGTGCTCCAGAGCAGCTTCTCCTTGTCAAAAGTGATCATAAAAACGATTCATGGCCGTTCTAGGGTTTTTAAAATCGAAATTGGGCCAAAAACCAAGTTTTTCACGTTTTTACTCCCGTCACGTAGCGTGACGGGCTTCAGGTGATGTGGTCACGTAGCGTGACCAGCTTCAGGATCAGGGGGGATCCGTCACGTCGCGTGACCAGATGTGCTCTTTCCCGTCACGTAGCGTGACGAGACATAATTTTTCATTTTTTTCTTTTTTCGACTTCCCGATCAACCGCGACTCGTCCGGAGGCTCGTTTTTTCTCGTTTAAGCTCCATTTTACTTCCTTTCTTGCCCGGACTCCTGTGCAACACAAAATATTAAATAGAATACGAAAACACCACAAAAACGACACAAACTGACTCGAAAATAATATAAACTATAGACCGAAAACAGATGTATTTTGCAATACATCAGTGCTAAAACAAAAGAACTTTCTAAATTAACTGACTCTGCTATTGAAACCCAAGCACAAATCAAAATCATGCTAAATGACCTGGGAGATGTCAGACAAGAGCTTGCTGACACCAGGATCACATGTGAAAAATGGGTGGAATCTTGTAAGGGGTATCAATTATTGCTAAACAAACAAAGTGCTTCAAATGTTAAGTTTGGCATAGGATACCATCATGTTGAAACACCAACAGATTTTTCTCCCAAAACTACTGAAGATGGGAGAAGAATTGTTTCAAATGAAACTTCTGAAGGGAAAGAGTGCACATCTTTCCATGAAAACTTTCTAAACAGAAATCCTGGTATTTTCAAAGAAAGTACTTCAGAAGTATTAACAAAATCTGACAACAAGCCATCAGTAGTTTCATCTACATCAGGAGTTGAGACCCTGAAAACTACTGATGAGCAAAATCTCTTCACAAATGTCAGAAATTTGCCTTTAGATCAAAAACAAAAGGCAAAAGAATGTGAAATTTGTGGTCTGTTCAACCACAAAACTGAATTTTGTAGATACAGAAAAGGAATTCAGTTCAATCAAAAATTTAAACAACAGGTTGTGGGAAATCAAATCAGAAATGATTATGAAAGAATCTTTAAACCCAAGAAACAACAACCTGAAAACACCTTTTCTCAGAAAAAGATAAAATCTCAACCAAAATCTTTTTCTCAAAATTCCTTGTCAGTAGTTAGACCAGAATCATCAGCAGTTTCACAAACTGCTGAGATACAAAATCTAATGAACATGGTAGAACTACTGATGACCAAGGTTGATGGTGGTCCTAAAAAGGATACCACCATGGTTCTTAATGAAAAATCCATTGCCAAAAAGACATGGATTTCTCAACCTGGTCAAGAACAAACTGTAACTGTTCTCAAGAGCAAACCCAAAGCCAAACAGGCTTGGGTTCCTAAATCTAACTAATTTGCTTTTATGTGCAGAGAGTTTCCAGGGGCTTAAACAGCATATGGTATGTTGATAGTGGAGGCTCTATGCACATGACTGGATGCAGATACCTGATAAACAACTTTATCAGCCAAAGAGAAGGATCTGTATCCTTTGGGAACAATGCTAAGGGATATGTGCTAGGACATGGCAATGTCTCCTCTGGCAAAATACAGTTTGACAAGGTCAATCTGGTGGAAAACCTTGAATACAACTTGCTGAGTGTGTCACAAATGTGTGATAAAGGATATTCTTCCTTTTTCACAAAGACAGCATGCAAGATCATCTCACCAGAAGGCCAGAAGTTGATAGAGAAGATTATTGAAGATCATACTTTGCTGATTGCCAAAAGATGTGGCAATGTCTATGCAGTGGACATTGAGAAAGACAAAGTATTGAACAACACTGCCTGTTTATTCTCAAGGGCATCAACTTCAGAAACAGATCTCTGGCACAGGAGACTTGGCCATGTGAACTTTAAAACCATAAATAAAGTCACAAAAATGGGCTTGGTCAGAGGTCTACCTTTGAAAGTATACCAGTGTCAAGAACACTGTGTATCCTGTTTAAAGGGAAAACAGCATAAGTCCTCCTATAAGTCTATTGAAGAATCAAAAACAACTGCATGTCTTCAACTACTCCATATGGACTTATTTGGACCTGTCAAGATTATGAGCCTTGGTAAGAAGAAGTACTGCTTAGTCATCATTGATGACTACTCAAGATTCACATGGGTATTCTTCTTATTTTCCAAGGATGAGGCTGCTGAAATCATCAAGTTCTTCATTCTACAAGTAGAGAAACAATATTCTCTATTTGTCAAAACCATTAGAAGTGACAATGGGACAGAGTTCAGGAACAAAACTCTGGATGAATTCTGTTTGTCTAAAGGGATTGTTAGACAATACAGTGTTCCCAGAACTCCTGAACAAAATGGTGTAGTAGAAAGGAAGAACACAACATTAATAGAAGGAGCAAGAACAATGTTAGCTGATTCTGGACTACCCTTGTACTTTTGGGCAGAAGCAGTTAACACATCATGTTATGTTCAGAATAGAGTTCTTGTGGTCAAGAGACATTCCAAGACTGCCTATGAAGTTCTTCATGGCATGAAGCCCCTTATCTCCTTTTTCAGGGCTTTTGGGTGTCAATGTTTCATCTTGAACATCAAGGAATCTATTTCAAAGTTTGCTGCCAAAGTTGACTCAGGTTACTTTCTTGGTTACTCTTCAACTAGAAAAGCCTACAAGGTTTTTAATTCTCACACCAGGATAGTAGAAGAAACATTGAATGTCAAGTTCAATGAGTCAAAACACACTCTTATTCCAGCACATCCTGCTGAACTCTTTGACCTTGACAACTTTCACTTTGGACCTGAAAAGACTGTTACTTCTTCCAAACCTACTTATTATGGTGATCAAAGGTTTGAAGATGAGGATCCTACACCATGGACTCCTCAAACAGTCATTAAGTCAACTACAACACCATCAGAAGTTTCTCAAACTTCTGATCAAACAAATACTGAAGGCCAAACTCAAACATCTGCTTCAGCACCTGCAACTACTGAAGAAGCTAAAACTGCTGAACCAGATATTATAGACCTCAGTAGTTTGTTTGAAGAACAAGAGCCACCTACACCTGTCAGTGGTTTACAACAACTGATTGAACACAGAGATCATCCACTTGATCAAATCATGGGTGATATAGCTTCAGGTGTTCTTACCAGAAACCAGCTCTCCAACTTTTGCCTATTTTCAGCTTTTATTTCACAGTTGGAACCAAAGAAGTACCAGGAAGCCCTCAAAGACAATAATTGGGTGCAAGCTATGCAAGATGAACTGCTTCAGTTCAACAAGCAACAGGTCTGGGAAATCTGTCCCTTACCTCCAAACAAGCAACCAATTGGCACAAGATGGGTTTTCAGGAACAAACAAGATGAAGCTGGTATGATAATCAAGAACAAGGCAAGACTGGTAGTTCAAGGGTACTCTCAAGAAGAGGGAATTGACTATGATGAAACCTTTGCTCCAGTTGCAAGGCTTGAGGCCATCAGGTTATTTCTGGCCTATGCCATTTCCAACAAAATTAAAGTTTATCAAATGGATGTGAAAAGTGCATTTTTGTATGGAAAAATAAAAGAGGAGGTGTATGTCTGTCAGCCACCTGGGTTTGAGGATCCTTCTCATCCTGAGTGGGTGTACAGACTGGACAAAGCTCTTTATGGGCTCAAACAGGCTCCAAGAGCCTGGTATGATACACTCTCCACCTTTTTACTCAAAAATAACTTTACAAGAGGTGCCATTGATAAAACTCTTTTCATTAAACATGTTGGAAATCATGTCTTACTTGTTCAAATTTATGTTGATGATATCATTTTTGGTTCAACAAACACAAAACTGTGTGATGATTTTAAGAAACTCATGCAATCAATATTTGAGATGAGTACCATGGGAGAACTGCAGTACTTTCTAGGACTGCAGATCAAACAACAAACAAATGGAACTTTTATACATCAATCAAAATATGTTAAAGAATTATTGAACAAATTTTCTTTAAACGACTGTAAATCATGTTCCACTCCCATGACACCAATCACACAAGTTGAACCTGATGATCAAGGAAAACAGGTTGATCAAACCATGTACAGATGCATGATAGGTTCCCTCTTATACTTAACTGCTTCTAGACCAGATATTATGTTTTCAACATGTGTCTGTGCTAGATATCAATCAGCACCAAGGGAATCACACCTTATAGCAGTCAAAAGAATTTTCAGATATCTGAAAGGAACTCCAACACTGGGAATTTGGTATCCTGCCTCAAGCAATACCAAGTTATCAGCTTTTTCAGATAGTGACTATGCAGGGTGTAAGATGACAAGAAAGTCAACATCTGGTGGTTGTCAATTCCTGGGTAACTGTCTAGTGTCATGGCAATCAAAGAAGCAAACATCTGTTGCAACTTCAACTGCTGAAGCTGAATACATTGCAGCTGCAAGTTGTACATCACAGATACAATGGCTCCAATATCAACTTCTTGATTATGGAATCAAAGAAACCAAGACACCTTTGTTTGTAGACAGCAAATCTGCCATTAGCATCATTCAAAATCCGGTACAGTTCTCAAAAACCAAACATATTGAGATCAGGTACCATTTCATAAGAGATTGCTATGAAAAAGGCAAGATTGAGGTGAAGCATGTAGCAACAGCTAATCAAATAGCTGACATCTTCACTAAGCCCCTTGACACATCAACATTTCAGAAGTTAGTATCCATGCTTGGAATGCTAAATTTGTAAGTGTTTACTTTATTTTTTTTTTATTTTTTTTAAAAACATATATGCATATCAGTTAGAATCCAAGTTAACACTTGATTCTACCCAACTCTACATCAAACTTCTACATCAATCACTTCTATCTACTACTGTTATGCATAAAACATCACAAAATTATTTTTTTTTCTTCCACCCCTGATTCCATCCTGTTTACCTTTTCTTTTTCTGGTTTTCACTTACAAAAGACAAAAGTCTGAAACAAAACTTCTGAAAAACAAAAAGAGAAACTACTGATTAACAAAAATCAGTATGAGAGAACTACTGATGAACAAAAATCATCAGTATGGAAATAACTTCTGAAAAAGGTAAAACTTCTGATAAAATAAACTTCAGAAGTTAAATTCTCATCAGTTGTTTTAAAACTACTGAAGAGAATATGGGAACTACTGAAGAAGTTGGGTCTTCTTCAGCAGTTTTAGTCAAAAAGGGTAAATCAGACTTTCCCATCAGTACTTTGACCTAAGTCGGTCAAAAACCACTGTTATATACCTTTTTCATCACTTATCCTTTCAAAAAGCAAAAATTTCCCACCGTCTCTCTCAAAAAAGCTCTCTCAAAAACCTTAACCTGCAACTCAACTGTTCGATCACCACAAAACCAAACCACATGGCTCTCGTTCTGAAACAGGGTCACAATCAACGGGCCTTTCTTGAAAAACAAGAAGGCTGGTCACAATACGATGAGATCATTGATCTCGTCGTTAAATCCCAATACTTTACTGCTCTCACAATCGACCCACCAATCCATACTGAAACTCTAAACGAGTTCTGGGCAAATGCTGAGACTGTAACTGCTGATGGTGAAATAATTTCCCTCAACTCAAGAATAAAAGGGAAACCACTGACCATCACACCGGCCACACTGGCAACAAGACTGGGTCTGGATGATGTAACTGCCCCTGACCATGTTGCTAATACTGATATTCACCTAACCATGACTGAGTGTGGTTATCAAGGTACTCTCTCCCATGCTACAATCTTTAAAAAATATTTTGAACCAAAATACAAGCTTTTGTTTCATTATATTATTATGTGTTTGAGTCCAAAAACAGGGTCTTATGACCAGATGCCCTCCACTTTTCAACCAATATTTCATTCCATTGTGAATGAAACTAAATTCAGGGCATCAAAACTATTTTTCAATGAGTTGGTGTTACATCACAATAATACCAAGAAAAAGTTTTTGTTGTACCCAAGGTTCATTATGCAATGCATAATAGGGGAACTGGGTAATGAGGTGCTTGTGGGAAAAATTTCAACTTTAAATCCTTTAACATCACAAGCATACTCAAGACATAACAAACCGGCTGCCTGGCCAGAAGATGATCAGGGAGAACAACAACAAGTTCCCCTGAAGCCCACATCTTCCAAACTCACACCACCAAAAGCCAAAAAGCCCAAGCCAACAAAAACTGCACCCCACCAACCCAAAAGAAAAGCTGTTCAGGAGGTTGAGATGCCTGAACATGCTCATGAGCATTCTGCTCTTCAAATAGGTGAGACTGAAACACCCTCTCAGTCTCATCCATCTCAAACCCCACCAAGGGCACCCATAACCATTTTATTCAAAAGAAAAAGAGTTAGAAAAACTATTGAAACACACTCTTCTTTTGAAACTGCTGAACAACAACTTTCACCTATTGCCCAAACTACTGAACCAACCCCACAAATTTCTGAACAAGAGGCAATAGAAATTGCCAAACTTCTCTCTGGGCTAAAAGAGAAGGTCCCATCTGATCATGTCAGTCCCCTACAACCACAACAAACAGGGGACATAACCACTACATCAGACATGGATGTGGACATCTCTAGCCCTATCCCAAGAGATGAGGGTGGACCAGAGTCTTTAAGCCCAATTTTAGAGACTCTTGGGGCATCTGAGGCTGCTACTACTCAGTTACCACCCAGTGGTGGATCTGAGGATAGAAGTAACATAGCTAAGACCTCAGATGTGGCAACTACTGATGAAGGCTTAATGCCTGAAGTAGGAAATCCTCAGTACCAAGAACAAGAGGTTCATGAGAGAACTGAGTTGGGCTCAGCTCATGATTTAGCTGAGACAGTCCTCATTGAGGGCAACATCAGGGATTCAGATGATTCCATTAATTTGGATGATGTTTCACACACACAAACTACTGAATTGACGGCACTTTCTGAAGGTCCTGTTTCAGGGGTATCCAGGCTCAAGAAGCCAGTCACCTCTGCACAGGTTAAAGCCCACTCAATCCCTAAAACCCCTAGAGTGGCATCCTCTGTACAACATGAGGATCTCCCAAAAACACCCCCTTCACAACAAATGCCTACCCAATTCCCTGGGCAAACAAGCATAGACCTGAACCAGCTATGCAGCCCAGAGGGTCCCCTGTACCACATGATGAATACTCTCATCAGAAATCACTTCCAAACATACACAACTGACTTGGAGCTGTCCATCAAGAATCAATTTGGAGTGATCAAGACCAAGATGAATGATCTGTCCAACAAACTAGACTTCAACAGCAAACAGATTGCTCATCTTCAAGGACAAATCTCCCAACCCTCTGCTTCAAGGGTTAAAATTGATGAATCCAAAAAGGGGGAGAAGATCAGGGAACCTAAGGAGTCATTCCAAGCCAGGATAAGGGCAAGAGTGGCCATCCTTGAAAGAGATCAAAAAGATCAGGCCAGAAAAGAAAAATTGGCCAAACAGTTTGGTGTCTCAATAGAAGAAATTGAAGCAGCAGAGAAAGAAGATGAGACCCAAACATCTGAAGAATCCCTAAGGCACAATGAAGAAACTTCTGATGACAAAACTTCTGATGAAGAATCAGAAAGTACTGAAGACAATCCTTCAGTAGTTGACAAACCATCAGCAGTTGTCAACACATCAGAGGTTAACACTTCCAATCCTCAAACTGCTGACCCTTCCAGAACCACTGCTCCCATTCAACCAACATCTGATCCCATCAGGCCTACAACTGTTACAACAATGACTATACTAAACCCTTCTCCTATCTCTCAATCAGCTGAATTATTAGAGAAGAGTTTAATTGCAGCCAACAAGAAGGCCAGAGAAGATCAGATCTGGAAAACTCTGGAAGAAAGGGATGATTTAGATTTAAGCCATGAAGAAAAACTTCAGGCTTATGAAGCTGAACTACAAAGGCAGGCTAGCCTTGATGAGATTGCTGAACAAGATAAAAGACAACAACTGGTGTCTTACATTACCAAGAACAGCAAGACTAAAGCCTTTACACTCAAAGGACTCTCTATGCAAGAGCTGACAAGAAGAGCACAACTGCTTGCAGACAAAATGGCCACAAGCAAAGAAGGAAAGGCCAAGAGAGCCCAGATAATAGAAGAGTTAGTAGCAGAAGGATATGGTTCAAAAGCCTCAGTATCCAGATGGAAAGAAGAAAGACTAATGGATACTTACAGAAAATACTTGGCTGCCAAGGCTGCAAATCCAGAGAAGTTTCAAACTGCTGATCCTTCAAGATCAGTAGTTAGAACTTCTGGTGTATCAAGAAGAACTGCTACTCAGAGAAAGAAGGCAGAGGACAATGTCAAAACTGATTTCAAAATGGTACTACTTGAAGGAAGTTCAATAGTCCATTCAGATTTTGACATTGAGGAGAAACCTCTGTTAACTCAATTCAGGGATCCTTCCACTTTTGCCTACCAAATACAAAAGACCATCAAAGAAAAGCTGCATACCAGAGTAGTGACTGAACACCATCTCCCAACTGTTCAGATGCCTGATATGCAACAACAACAAGGAAGAGAATCCCACCTGAGGCTATCTGAAACTGAAAACATCCAGCACTCAGGACCATCAACCCAAGGGACAAGTCTGGTTCCCTATTCTTCTGACTTTAACAAGTCAAAGATACCTATCATCAGATGGTCACTTACTGATAACAACTCAGTATTGTTGACAAGAAGAGACCTCTCAAGCAGGGCTTACAAGAAGATCAGTGATCTGAAGAAACTGTCAACACAAGACCTGCTCACAATTCAACATCTAGAACCACAGAGAGGATCTCTATCTGATGGTCAGTTAAACCAGCTCAAGAACACCATGTACAAAGAGATATGGAAGATTATTCAAGACAGAAGAAAAACATAAGGAATTAGTAAGGTTTTGGCTTCATCAATCCAGGGGGAGATTGTTAGGACAAAGAGGATTGGTGAAACCACTTTTGGAAACCTTAGTCTAATTCACTTCTGTCATTTTGGCTAAGTATAGAAGTACTGAAAAGAAAACAAAGAACTGCTGAAGAGAAGATAAGAGAAGTGCTGAAGAAGAAACTTCATCAGAAGTTCTGAAGTCCAAACCAGACAAGTTCACTTCAGAAGTACTGAAGACAAACTACTCATCAGTAGTTTGTCTTTCATCAGCACTTAGCATCAGATATTTTCCACCGCCTTTTGCATCAGTAGTTTTATTGTTTATTATTACTTTTAGCTATTTTGTTAGTTTCAATGTTGCAACTTGTGCAACTTGTTTCTGTTGTTTCTGTACTTGCTTTTTGGCAAGATACATGTATGTAAACGTCTATAAATAGGAGGCTTCAACCTTCTATTTTAGACATTGATTTTAATAGAAAAATCCTTCAAACACTATCACTGTTCTATTCCATTTCTGTATTTATTGTGAATCTGTCTAAGTATCTAATTCTCATTTACTGCTTAGATTCATAATAAATACTTGTCATTTATTAGTTTCAATCATCAAGGGGGAGTAATAACTCTTCCTTAATATAAAAAGTGTTGCTTTAACTTATACATTCCGCTGTGCTTATAATCTGATTTACAAGGACTTGCTAAAACACTTAAGTGTCAAGATAGCAAGTTCTTACTTAGCAAAAAGAGCAAACTGATCCAACACTCTCTGGCAACCCGGTGCAACATCAACGCACCAAACACATAGAGCTCGACATACACTTTGTTCGTGAACAGGTGCAACGGGGTCACATTCGAGTTCTACATGTTCCATCACGTCATTAGATTGCCGATATTTTTACTAAAGGGTTACCTCGCGTGCTATTTGAAGACTTTCGCTCCAGTCTCAGCATCGATCCCCCGACGTTTCGACTGCGGGGGTGTATTAATAGAGATTTATATTAAGTAAATTGATAATGTAATTGATTGTATTTATTGTAACAATCTCTCTATAACTTTAAGAGATTGTGTTTTTGTATTATTTAAGCTTATCAATCAATGAGAAATCAGGAAGGTTTTTCACAAATTTACAGTCACTGGTTTCATCCGATCTCTAATTAGATTGTATCCGTTTTATTTTTTTTATGTCATGTCGCCGATAAATTTTTAGATTCAATTGTTTGCTCCCCTCTGATTCTCATAATCATGAATACATTGGTTTTGTCCGTCAATTCTTGTTCCTGTTACCGGTTCTCTCCAGTCCACGATCCTCTGTCGATTGGATCTCGCCCTCCCTCTCTCTCACACACACTATCTCTCAACTAGCCGCCTGACCACGGTCATCGGCTTTCGCCATCACTCAGTGTTGACACACTGCCACACGACTAGGGTCGATGGGTGTCCATTTGCTTCTTATATCCTTTTCTTTTCTGATCGAGACAAGCCTTTTTATTTTTATTGTGTTTCAGTATGAGTGTCCGATGCTCTACTGCTCTGACTGCAGGGGAATATTGAAATATAGTATCTAGGATTTAGTATCGAGCCCACGGGCCTAGTTTATCTCTATATATTGTAACCCTGTTGAATGAAATATGATGAATCATAATTACCATTTGATTGACCCTTGGAACTTTGGTTTGGGATTTCACTTTTTAGGTGGGATCATCAACCAAGTCTAGAAAAACAAAGATAAATGAGTAATTGTTGAAAGTTTGTTGTTTATTTCTTAAGATGAGGATTTTAGAGGGTGTTTGGGATTGCGTTTGAAAACAATTTATTGATTTCTTAAGAAGCCAATAAGTCAATAAGCTGTTTGTGTAATCCAAAAGCACATTTGGTTTTGATTTTTCAATACGGGTGGAAAAGCTGTTTTTAAGAAGTCAGAAATCTTAGCTTTTGGATTTTTAAAAAAAATTGCCAATTTACCACCCATACAACAAATCTTCACAATAAGTTAAGCGAAACATTAAAAAAAACAATTTATTGACTTTTTGACGTTTTTCATCACAAAAGCTGATGCAAACACTTAAAAAAAAAAAAAACTCTTTTTTCAAAAATTCATAAACCAATAAGCACTTCTAACCAAAATCACTTTTACATTTCCAAACTCAATCACAAACACTCTCTTAGAGAAAGTGTTTGGTATTTACCGGATGATCAAAGTAACTTTTGTTACGGTTAGTGTGTTGGTTGGTTACGGTTACCGAGGATAATTAACATGCTTTTGTCCTCTTACATTTGATACTTTTGGCTCTTTGGCATCGGAAGCCATTGATTTCCTTGCTAGAGTCCAACGGGTTGTTCTTAGCATTTTTCCGACCCCCAAGAGCAAGGGTTTAGTTCTGCTTTCGAGGAAAGGGTGACACCCGAACTTATTGCTTGTCTGCGATCGATTTGTAATTTGTCGGTTTTTTTTTCAAGTGAAACGAAAAGTTTATTTAAAATAGATAAAAAAATAATATTAATTCAGTGTTATCTGTATTAGTTTCTTAAAGTAACAAAAGCTATTTTTTTTACAAGCTATATTCAATTGTTGATTTTAAATTGGTGATATCTCAAAACTGTATGGATAAACAAACAATTCTTGGTAGCACATAGAAGCTACCATTGTTCGTAAAAGACCCATTGATGGTAACACATTAAAGTCCTGTTGTTCTTTAAATTTCGAGAAATTGTATTTGGAAAACTTTTGATCAAAATATGTGTTTTATTGGGTAAGGGTGGAGTTGGAAACATTTCATAAAACATATGAATTTAACATGCCTTCTTATATGCTATATTTCGTTGAAAATTCAAAACATTTCAATAAAAGGTTTGAATATTACAAAACTACAATTCGAAGATTACCAACATCAATGAGACAGGTTCGAACCTAGTGTAGACGTAGCAGATGAATACCTAAGAGGGTAACTTGGTTCTGGGCTTGGTTTGAAACTCGCAATAAATATTAGAAAAATCTCACATCGTCATGTTTTTTGTTTCAACCATAGGAGAGATGCTAGCCATAATTTTTTTTGGGCCATGATGAATACCCTACCACAGATAATGTTTTAGTGCATTGCCTGTGGATGACAAAAAAACTTATATCCACGAGAGAGATACCAAGTTATAATAAATACACCTTCTTAAATATCACCAATATGTTTTTAGTACATTAGCTGTGGATATCCAACTCCGCGGCTATATTTGCTTGAGTGAGACCAATTTTTTGAAAGATGACCTCTTGTGAAATATCTACACATCACATGCAAGCAAAAATATAAATCCGTGAGCTTCTTTTTAAAGATGATAACATTGGTTGTATGAAAGTCAAAATGTTACTAGTGGTATTAGAGCGACTCCGATTATGTTCTTAATACAATAGTAGAACAAACCTTTATAGGGAAAATGAGGCATATGGGTTGTGACATTTAAGACAAATCTCACTTTCAACGAAATATATAGTTGGCCATAAGTTATACCCATCGTAAATGTCACATACGCATTTTGAACGCATTGTATATGGACGAGAGACAAACTACATAACTAAATATGCTTGAAAGAGAGCAATTAATGATGGATGACCTTCTGAGACGTTTTCCAATCAAGCAAAGGTAAAGATACTAAGTTATAATGAATACCCCTTCTTAAATATCACCAATATGTTTTTAGTGCATTTTTTTTGAAGGTGATTTTCTATGTTGTGGCAGAGTTCATCACAACCCCCTTGAAGGGGATCCCCTAGCCACTCTACAATGGTCAGACTATGTTGTCTTAACCGGGTCCACGCTGACGCGAGAGAGGCCGGCTCACAAGCGAGTCGAGGCTGCGCATAAGGGGCACTAAGGCTTCCACCCGGAAAATTTCTCGCCACCTGCCACTTGACAGGTGTTGCACCCTCCACAAGAGGCAAGCCTCTCTGGAGTAAATGCATGGTAATAGAAAACCGGGGGGCCATGAGAATCAAACCTGGCCCCTCCAAAGAGGGTAGGCTCAACCATCCCTTGGCAAAATATCCAACCATAAATGTTGGAAGTGGGAATTGAACCCTTGATCACCTAGTGAACATAAGGCCTCTCCACCACTCCACCACTATGGAAGGATAATGTTTTTAGTGCATTGGATGTGGATATCTAACTCCACGGTTATATTTGCCTGAGTGAGTGAGACCAATTTTTTGAAGGATGACCTCTTGTGAAGTATTTACACATCACATGCAAGCAAAAATATAAATCCGTGAGCTTCTTGTTAAAGATGGTAACATTGTTGTATGAAAATCAAAATGTTACTAGTGGTATTAGAGCGACTCCGATTATGTTCTTCATACAATAGTAGAACAAACCTTCATAGGGAAAATGAGGCCTATGGGTTGTGACATCTAAGACAAATCTCACGTTCAACAAAATATATAGTGGACCATAAGTAATACCCATCGCAAATGTCACCTACACGTTTTGAATGCACTGTATATGGATGCGAGAAAAACTCCATAACTAAATATGCTGGAAAGAGAGCAATCAATGATGGATGAACTTACAATATGTTTTCCAATCAAGCAAAGGTAAAGATACTAAGTTATAATGAATACCCCTTCTTAAATATCACCGATATGTTTTTAATGCATCGGATGTGGATATCTAACTCCACGGTTATATTTGCTTGAGTAAGTGAGACCAATTTTTGAAGGATGACCTCTTGTGAAGTATCTACACATCACATGCAAGCAAAAATATAAATCTGTGAGCTTCTTGTTAAAGATGATAACATTGGTTGTATGAAAGTCAAAATGTTACTATTGGTATTAGAGCGACTCCGATTATGTTCTTTATACAATAGTAGAACAAACCTTCATAGGGAAAATGAGGTCTATGGGTTGTGACATCTAAGACAAATCTCACTTTCAACAAAATAGATAGTGGGCCATAAGTAATACTCATCGCAAATGCCACCTACGCGTTTTGAACGCATTGTATATGGATGAGAGACAAACTCAATAACTAAATATGCTTGAAAGAGAGCAATCAATGATAGATGACCTTCCGAGATGTTTTCCAATCAAACAAAGGTAAAGATATTAAGTTATAATGAATACCCCTTCTTAAATATCACCAATATTTTATTAGTGCATTAGTTGTGGATATCTAACTCCACGGTTATATTTGATTGAGTGAGTGAGACAAATTTTTTTGAAGGATGACCTCCTGTGAAGTATCTACATATCACATGCAAGCAAAATAATAAATCAATGAGCTTCTTGTTAAAAATGATAACATCGGTTGTATGAAAGTCAAAATGTTACTAGTGGTATTGTGTTCTTTATACAATAGTAGAACAAACCTTCATAAGGAAAGTGAGGCCTATGGGTTGTAACATCTAAGACAAATCACACTTTCAACAAAATATATATTAATGGGCCATAAGTAATACCTATCGCAAATGTCACCACGCGTTTTGAACGCATTGTATATGGACGGGAGACAAAATCCATAACAAATATGCTTGAAAGAGAGCAATTCATGATGGTTGACCTTCCAAGATAGTTTCCAATCAAGCAAAGGTAAAAACAATTGTAAATTTCTTGTAGGACAAAGCGAACAAAAAAGTCGAATTTTACAAAAGTTGCTGACAAAGGTGGCAAAAAGCAGAACAGATGAAAAGACCAAAATCAAACATTGAAACATGTTCCATCAATCTTCAATACAAGATCAGAACATTCATTGATTGATCAAAACCTCCGATTTAGATTACTAATTTCAAACTCGAACATGCAACATTTTTAATTTGATTCGAATAATAAGCAAGGAGATAATGCCCTTGTATTTTAGCGATGATAGATTTAAGTGTAATTTTGTGTTTTTTCGTTCTGAATCCTTTTACAAATTTGCAATACAAATTTATTAAATCAAACACACTAAAAAGCAAAGACGAATTTTAGTAGGATCCAAATCCTTCAAGTTTTAATTCTTTTAAAACATTAAAATCTATTATCTATCTATACTTACTATAATAAGAGAGTTGTGAGTGACATAATAAATGCTTAGAAAAGCTGATGTGGCAGTCATAGAGACAGGCCAACAATGTTTTGCTGATGATAGATGTGATGTCATTAATCGATTTAAAATTATAATTAAATAATGCCACTTAGCTGAACAGTGCTTCATAAATTAATTAAATATTGTCACTTGCTTTAACAGAGGTTCATACAACTGTTGCTTCAAATTTGAGCTCCAAATTCAAATTCAAATATCAAACTCAAAACCCTATTACACAACTATATAAAGGTATCATCTCTCTCTCTCAAATAATTTACTGTTTTCTCTTAAATTCTTAAATCATGACAGATGCTTCTCTCACACTCACATTCAGATCGAAGGATTCAAGTATCAGGTAACCAAATTCTAATCGATCATAACAATAAGAATAAAATTTATCCGTTTGGTTTCCAATAACCGTCAATATTTTTTCTGTTCCATTAGCAACCAGATTATTTAGGTTGAAAAAGGTGTTGATTTTGGAAGATTCTTACAATCAAAGAAAAATATTAGTTCTACTATTACCAACGGTTCAACAATGGCAGCATCAAACTCAAGATATGTATGTCTTTGTTTTTTAAAGGCATTTATGCGTTTGTTTAATGCATCTTAGTTTTTGTCTGTGCAACTTGTGTGTTTGATTAATTTAAGTCATGGTTGATGTAGTATTTTTGTGAATATTTTACCGTTACCAGATAGAGGCGTTAGCTCAAGCAATCAAGGAGAACACTATAGTGTTTTTACAGATGGGGTCAGCCAAGACATTGATTGCGATTATGCTTTTACGTCACTATAGTTATCTTTTGAGAAAAAATGTCTCCGTTTACTGCTGTGTTTTTTGTTCCCGTTGTTGTAGTTGTCAACAGTTATGTTTGTTGAATTTGTTATTTCTTGAGTTTGTTTTCAAGGTTTGTAGTTGAAGCATAACCGTGAAAGTTTTTGTCTGTTCCATTAGCAAGCACAGTATGTGAGAAAGCACATTGAGTATGTTGATCTTTTGAAGATTCTTACAGTCAAAGAAAAATATTATTTGTATCATTAGCAATGGTTCAAGATTTGCGGTTTTTTTGCAAGACTATTTCTTAAAGATTGATGGGTGTATAAAGTGTCACACCCTCAAATTCTACGTGCGGGGTTTTACCGCGAGGCGAGTGACACACCAGGATCCAAGTCAACGGTCACAATAAACGACAACTGAATGTAACATACGTAAACCAAACCATTAAGTTTTTAATAACATACAATTAGTAGCGGAAGCTTAAACATGTTTACAACCCCAAAATATGACAAACGTAGTCTAAATAATTATTAGAAAACACGCAACTAGAAGACCCTAGACGCCATGCAAGACCCGTGCGCCTAGTCCGTGTGCTGCTACCTTAGCGAGCTGAGAAAACATGCTAAAAAGATGTCAACATATAATGCTGGTGAGTTCACAGGTTTTTATAAAACGTTTCCATAAATTTACAAAGATCAATCTCGTCAATACTACGTCACGTGCCCGCTAGCTAGGCGTATGTTCTGCTACTACTACGATTGGAAAACCATTACTGAACACGCAGACAAGAATACATGAATACAAGAATACTCCTGCCCGAATAATGAATTCATAAGTGAAGACAATATGCACCCGTCCGACCGCTAGTCGACCCGAGTGGGTACGGTCATGCCCAAATAGATCTATCCACATTTTCCCATGTTGGGCTAACCCACACATTCATGGTTTTCCCTGGGACTTTAACAAATCGTAGAGTAACCAAAGACGACCATAGTATGACATAAGTTTTATGAATACGGATACGTAGCATGTTCCTCCCCTAAAAGCAAAACCAGTAAAAGTGGGGCTATGAAACTCACCTTAGGTTGCGTTCTTCTTAAAAGATAACAGACAATGCAATGATAGTCCCTAGTATCGGTGACCTACATAAGATGTATATAAGTATCCGGACTAATAACCCATAGGTCAACTAGTCCATGAATGTCCGGACCATAACCATGTACGTTTGAAAACATGTTTGAATGTTAATTTGACCACACAAGATAAGACCCGACATCCGATTAGTAACCTGACATCCCTCGTGTTAGCCAAATACAAGTAACCAAGCAATCACATGTAAACATGCCCTTAATACGCATAACAATTTACCAAGTCTATCATACAATTCACATACTGCCTATACAAGTCCGAACACGTGTTATCAGGTTTCTAGACATGTCACTGGGTTCACAATATGTTCCTAGGTGTCAAATCATGTTTCGGGGTCCCAATATACCCTTACAGCAGCAAAACACACGACTAGTCATCAAAACACACGACTAGGTATCAAACTAGCAACTAGCAATGCAAGTGGCTACCTTGAGGGGCGATTGGGCCTCATTACAGGCGACTAGCAAAGCTAGTCAAAGCTAGTCGCCCCCTGTTGATCAAGTGGCTTCTTTCGCGCGTTTAACCTTCCAAATCATATTCGAAACATGTAAAAACACCCAACATCAATCAAAATTCATCAAGCAACATATCCTAAATGAAAACCCCCAATTTATTATCAGTCTAACAGCCTAATTGCAAGCATTTCCCAAAATGGAATAATATTATGGAAACATCACATCAATGCATGCATAACTTACCCTAAATGGAAATTAATCAGATTTCGTCACATAATCACGTTGCAAATCATCACCTTACTGTTACTACATCATCCTAGCATAAACCATAACATCTTACAATCATCAAACCATCCCATAACATCCTAAATCCTCCTAATTCACTCAAACGGGGCAAAACACATATTATCCTAAAAAAAATCAAACAACCTTCAAAATCCTAGATAATCATCCTAACAACTTATCCATATCAACAAAAGATCAAACACAACAGAATCCCCATGTTTTAATCCCCAAAAACCGTGCTTTGCATGAATCCATCACATAGAACTCATATAAAGGATTAGTCTTGTTTTAAAAAAAGGTTTTCAAAGACACAAACTTTATAAAACCAGGTCTGGACCTTTAAGCATCAAAATAACGACATGATAAAAGCTTAGGATGAATAACACACCATAGATTTTTCTAATTAGGATGTTTAAAGCTTGGAAATGGTAGATTTAGGACAAAATGGGTTCCAGAGGTTAAGTATAGTGTGAGAGAGGTTTGGGGCGAGTTAGGGTTTCGAAAATGCTGTTTTACAAGTCAAGTATGGTATTTATAAATGTTGCTAGTCGTTTCAGACATTACACACGACTACGGGCTGCAAGTGGCGACTATGGATGTTAGTCGCCCCTTTTACCAAGCGACTAGGGGCCTAGTTGCCCCCTGCATGTGGCCACTAGCACCCTAGTCGCCCCCTGCAGGTCTGTCTCGATTTTCGGCGTGTTAAACACTATTTCAACCCATATAAGCACATATTCACATATTAACAAGTTACATAATGATTATAAACACATAATACTTGATAACCAAAACGTTCACATCCGTTCACCAATCCCCGACACTCGAGACTTGCGTGTGTGCATTAAATCCAACGATTCTACAAATCACTAATCATTTTGCACATGGTTATGGACCGACTCCCAATGATCCCTTGGATCATTGTAACGACTCCCGATGATTCCTTGAAACATCATAACAACCCCCGATGATTCCCAGAATCATCGAAACGACTAAATTGACCTAGTTAAGTATAATGTATGCATGACTCGCTAAGGTAGACTTACTAGTTTGACAAAAGTTACTAACCTGAGTTTGTCGGGTGTCACATCATCCACCTGTTGAAAGAAATTTCGTCCTGAAACTTGCACAAGACCGGA
This sequence comes from Ambrosia trifida, assembly GCA_028751855.1. Classification (NCBI taxonomy): domain Eukaryota; kingdom Viridiplantae; phylum Streptophyta; class Magnoliopsida; order Asterales; family Asteraceae; genus Ambrosia; species Ambrosia trifida. Next base: position 103,328,085 of record CM054123.1, on the reverse strand, counting down.
AGTAAGGAATGAAAATGAAGAAAAATTTCCAGTTGCTACATCATCCCCTTGATGTACTAATACATATTTTTTTAATTCATATATTGCAAATATACTCAAGTGTAAGAATGCGATATTTTGCAATTAAACTAAGATTAATAATTCATGTACACAAATAATATACTTATATTTATTATCTTTACTCAGTTATATAAACAAAAAAACAACCTTTTCATGTCCACATTTAGATAAATCAGAAGTTAAACAATTATAATATAAAAAACGTAAAACATCACATGTTCATATTTGTACAAATATTGGTAAATAGTATTTGTGTTGTCAGTAAATTTGAATGAAAAAAAAAAACAGAATTTGAAGAGTTGCTTCAGTGGGAAAGTAGCCAAACTAATACAGTATGTATTCAACATTAATAAAAATGCATTGTAGTTAATATATTCATTATAGTTAATGCATTATAGTTAATAGATTCATTATAGTTAATGCATTGTTTTTACTATAAAATACGATTTTCACCTTTTCTTATAGCACACCATTTAAACATTACCTTCTACATCTGCATAGGTTTACCAATCTTATAAAAAATATTATTAAGATGGATTTCAGCAACAGCAAATGATCACAAATGACAGAGGTTCAGAAACTTCTTTTGGAATATTTTAAATAGGACGAAGAGTAGGAGATTCTTGAAGTAATTGAAGGTGTTACACGACTACTTGAACATCACATTTGGACGACGAACCTGAAAATTATTTAGGTCATTGCTACCAAGGTATCAAGTTAACGATGGATGACCTCTTCATTTCTTTTGAAAAACATAAGGTCAAATGAAAAGTTTAGAGAAGACATGCAAAAAATATGTAGCTCCTACAGAAACTTTTTTAAACAGAAGAACAAAAGATTGAACGCACTGTTGAAGACCACAAACTAATTATTTAAATGTATTTGATATTAATATCGCTCTAAACATATTCAATTTTTGATTTTATATATTATGTCATAATATAATGATTATATTTATTGGATGAAAAATACCAATTTGAGTAAAATAATACAGATTAGTTATATCAATAGTCTACTATTAAAGTTAACAGATGATCAGTCTTTAGTAAACAAACATTAAAAATGTAAATGTGATGTCATTGTTAGTAACAACTGTTTAAGGCAACAACTGTTTGAACGAAATCGTTGACGTAACATATGTTTGAATCAACACTGTTTTTAATAACAGGTGTTTTAGAAAAATCTCCTTAACTGACGCACTGTCTTTGAACAAACGTTCTAAATATAGTTTTTCTTGCAACAAATGGTTGACTTTTTAATCTGGTGTTTACTAAACAGATCATAACAGTTGGTCTGTTTATGTTTTTTTATATTTTGTGGAGTAACTGTTTAAAAAAAAAGATATAGGATTCGTGTTTTTTCACACGGGGTTTCACGTAGACCATAACAGATCTTACTAAACAGATTTTACTTACAACAGATGATTGGCTGCTTGATCTGGTCTTTAGTAAACATACCTTAAAATATGATATAGTATTCTCGTGTTTTCACATAATTTGGTCTGTTTCTATGTTTTATATTTTGGGTAGTAATTGTTTTAAAGAAAGATATAGTCATTCTGTATTTTCACACAGGATTTCACTTAGTTATCTATTAATAAACAGTATAAGTGTGGACACGTGTCAATCACTGTCATATTTTTTTTTGGTTTTCTCGCATTTTTCTTTACCTAAGTATAGATACTTATCATATAATTGAAGATAGTTATTATATTATTAACAAAATAAATTTAAGATAAAATTAATTATTTGTACTTTAAATAAACATAATTTTTTTTTTGCTTAAAAGCTTCACTAAGATTAAACGTATGTTAGCTAAAATATTAAAAATGAAAAATAATAAAGATGATTGTTTCATAAGTGATATCTAAAAATATTTAAATACTTAACGTGGTTAGATGGTAACAATAAGAATATTACAATATGTTAAATAATAAAAAAAATAAATTTTGTTAAAAAAATCAAACTTAATTCCCATTTGAAAAAAAATGTTTTAAAATTAACTTAACAAAATTTATAACTGTAACCTCAATGTTCTTTTTTTTAAATACATATGTTGACGACTGTATATCTTAACAAATTACATTACGTTTTATTTTATTAGTATAATACCTCGATTTTTTCAACTATGAAATACATATGTTTTTTTTAAACACAACTTTTTATTAATTATTTAACGTTATATTTATAAATCCGCATTGTAACCTAGTTACATAATATATATTTTACTAGCATAAAATATTTGTGAGCTAGCCATTATGTTTTACATTTTAATATTTATCTAAATTAGTTTTGTTAAAATATTAAATACTGATCGATGTCGTTGGGTCGGTCAAAAATATAAAGATAAGTAGTATATGGAAGTTGAGTCGTCTCCACAGGGAATTGGTGGAAAGAGTAGTTTTGTAAGTTAACTAATAAAATTGAAGTCTAATTGGTTTGTTGTTTGCTCTAGAATTTTAAGAAACTAAATTTAAGAATTTGTAAACAATACTGAGAAAGAAGTAACCCCCTCCAGGTTTCCGGTTCAATGATTCACCCTACCCTTGGTTAGATGATTGGATACCACATAGACATAGTTTTGTTGAACGGTTTAAGTTAAGTGATAACCAAACACAAGTTTTTAATAATAACTCGTACAATTTAATTACCAACCCACGAATAACAACCACCTTCCCGTTAATCAAACTACTCACGATGCAAGAAAACCGAATGTGAATGATTAAAAGATAAGCAATTGCACAAACATGACTTGTTTAAATAACTCAAACCACAAATATCTTTCAAACAATTAAAAGACAATCCATAAACCAAACCAAACAAGAGTTAGAGTTTCACAAATAAACCTTACACCCGGAGGTGGTTACAAAGATGTTTAGCCACTCATGATAGCAAGAAATAACTCAAAAGTATGAATAATAATACCGAACATGTTGATGGAAACCGAAGGAATGGATGAATGATGATGAACAATGGTGTTTGTAGCTTCAAAAGTCTCCAAAAGTTAGTAAATTTTCGTGAGAATGATGTTAGATGGCTGCTAGGTTTGATAAAAATCATTTTATTCATTAAAAACAACCTCTCCTAATTTTGCTCTTCAGCCAGCCGTAAGGTACTGATCAGCCCGTAGCTTACAGTTCAGTCAATCTATCAGCATTGCTTTATTCAGCAGTACCTTACAGATCAGCCCTGTACCTTACTATTCAAACCCACGTGAAAATGCTCCATTTGCCTTGTAATTCATCAGTAAGCTACAGATGGAAGGCATAGCTTACACATTGTTTCTTCAACTTCTTTCCAAAGCATTTTTTCTTCAAATCCTTGCATCCAAACACACTCTAATCTTCAATTCTTCATCTTAAACATCCTTCAAACATCCAAATCTCTTCCACAAGCTCTCGAACACCTTCCAATTCTTCAATTCTTTAACTTGGACACCACGCTTCACACTTTTCGGCTCTAATTCCATCCGTTTAGCCATTTATCCTGAAACGATCAAATCTCACGTAGTTATCCCATTCATCATATATTACCAACACAAACATAGCAAAAACACACAAAATGGGCTTATTATTAACCATTCATTTACCCTCTCATCACATTCCCACACTTACCTTTGATTGTCCCCAATCAAACCTTCACAAAACACTACTCGCTTTGTTAACAAGCCACCTTCAATTCCCTTACCGAAACTACTCTTCAAGGCCCCAAATCATACCCAATCCCATAGACTTACACAATCGAGATTGACAAACTGACAAGCAATATTGCATATTTTAAAAATCAAGACTTGCCTAACTAAACCTAACATGCTTATCATCATACACATATACTACACACCCCTCACAATGGTCGCTCCTCTCGGTTTATATCTGGACTAGCTTGTAATGTGCTAGTATAAATCACTCAAAAACCAAGAATGTAACCTTGCTATCATAGGTTTGTATGACAATCACACAGAAGCTGTAAACTATGCACACATCGAAAGGTCTTACGGGTTTTGGGCTTAGGGTAAAGGTGGGATAGATTTGGCTAACAAGTGGCTCAAACGAGGGTTTCAACACGCTTGAATGACTATCCTTATTCATACTACACAATAATACACTAAACAAACAACTTTGGGCATATTTAACCCATAATACATACTTCTTTTTTCTTTTTTTTTTCTTTCTCTTTTTTTTTCACAACTTAAACATAACTCAATCACTTAAACGAAACACAAACACAATGGATGTCATCAATTTATTACACAAAGGTAAACGGGTCAATTTGGGTGATGTTGTAGGTTTAATCAAATGAAAAGGGTATAGGCTCAACATGGGCTACTAAGGGTAATTTTGGATAAACGGGTCAACAAAACACGAAGTGGCTTCAAACACAACAAAGGGGTCTTCCTAAATTGCCTTTCTCATCTATGCGCATATTTTGCCTACAGCTCTAGCACGTATCAAATCACACAAATTCTGCAGCAAGGAAACATTTGGCCTACTCTCAACAAATGAACATATATATCAATTTCTATCAATCTAGTAGGCTCAAAGTCTCACAAAGTAGGGATATAGGTTGCCGACATGTAGCATATGCAATTCCTATAAGCATGTTACCCCTAGTTAGGCATCTCTTTTCAGTTCTTATGAAAACGCTTGTCAGAAAAACTCTCATGAAACTTAAAGGGATGACCATGATAAAGGGTCTCATTTTTCATACTCGGCAAAAGACTCGTTAGTAACTGAAAACGCGGCTTTTGTGCCTGTTCAAGTGAAAAAGGTGACATTTTTGCAAGAAATTTTTTTTCTTAATTCATATTTTTCTTTTAAAATTTCAAAAATTTCTCAATTTTTTTCTCACAAATATGTAAGTGTTCCCCCCAACTATCCTAGGGCCACCCATCCCCACACTTGGGATACATTGTCCCCAATGTATGGTGTTTTTGCTTGTTTTCAATCCTTCCTCACTCAACATGTTCAACTTTCAATACTATCCATCCAAACGACTAACATCCCAAAACAATAAACAAAACACACTAAAAAGAAAACAACGAAATAAATGCAAAAGTACAAAACTATACAAGATGAGGGACAACACATGACCTGATAAGGAGGAGGGCGCGCCTCAGTAAGATGGACCAGGTGGTCCACCATAGAATCCCCCCAAGTGCTCATAGAATTCAGTCATATCGAAAACGCTGCCCAAGCCTTGGTCCTGACTCTGCTGTGATGCTGATGATGATGCGGATGATTGAGGCGGCGGCTGCTGCTGGGACGGGTACTGATAAGGTGGTGGCTGGTATGGATACGAGCTCTGAAAATGGGGAGCAGTATACTCCCGTGGCAGCCACATCGACCCGTGAACTAAAGGTGAAGGGGGCCTCGGCACACCTGGTCCGAGTGATGACATGGTGCTGTAATCCACATAAGGTGGGTTCTCAACATAGGGAACCCCAGCACACAGATCCAGATGCCTCCGATACTGATTTTCATCGAAAGCTCGCATGTTCAACTCCATCTGCGACTCTAAGTGTCTAACCCGCTCACACCTCATCAATTGCGCATGCTCCCTCTTTCGGTTTTCGTCTATCCGCGTATTTTGATCATAAATGCTCTGTTGATAGAGGTCCCACCCATTATATTGTGGTGGTCGCATGCTCATTACCCTTGCCTGCATCTCATCATCCTCGACTCCCCAAGAATACCCCGGTGTACCCATCTGAGGCTGGCTAGGCCCCTCGTCCATTTCAATACCTGCTTCTCTTTGCTGTCTCACAAACTCTTCATCACTCGAGTCAAGATCATCCATCTCGCCTTCCTGTGGCGCTTCCTTTCCCCATTGTAAAACTTTCACCTTACTTCCATCACCCATATTCAGCTTGTGCCAAACCTTCATCTTTTTGTACTTCCATGGATCTTTGGCCAGAGCTTGAATTGAGAATATGGTGTGTGTTTTACAAAACTCTGGCTCCGGGATGGCCATTGCATCATATTTTTCCATTAATGCGCTCAAGAGTCTAGCATGCGGGATTAGTTTCTTCCCTCTTTGATTCCTTGCTTGCCAGACGTGCATAAGTACCAGTTGACGAAAGGAAAGCCTCAGTCGAGCAGTCATGATAGCATACATTAATGGAACTTCCCACTTTCGGAGATGCACCTTATCACCGGTCCTAGGGGCTACATTATGGATCATAAATTGCAACAAAACCCTCACAATCGGCTTCAAGTTGGCTCTTTTTAACTCTACACCCTTCCTTAGATCGAAGATTTCAGAAAACATGGCGGTTTGATTTGCTAACTTGTAAGCGTTGTTCCAATAGTCCTTTTCCTCGATGTATTGATACCATGAATCGTCCCTTGAATCGAACGGTGCGATCCGTCGCATCGTAGCAAAGGACAAAACCACTTCTTTTCCTTCAACAATCCCAGTGAGTTTAGTGGTTTGTGGAGGGTTTCTACCGTCATCCCTTTTCAATGTGCTCAGCCATTGCATAATGCTATTCACGTGTACTCTCCCATCCTTAGCACCCTTGAAATCCACAACCGCTTCCCAACCCAATTCTTGGAATTTCTCCATGAGTCCCAAGGATCTGAAATCATCCTTCAGCACCTGTTTTTCAAAAACGCATGTTTTTTATGATTGAATGCCTGTCGCCCATCTTTTTATAGAACAATTCAGCTTGGTGTTCCTCTGGTTGCGCTGACAACGGTCCTCCTGGCCAACCGGGGATATATGGGACATCGGTATGGGGGTTGGGTGGTTGTTGAAATCCACGATCCTCTGGTTCTTCTTCTTGGACCGGTGCGTCCCGAATCACAATTTCTCCTGCCGTCTTTCGCTTTTTAGAGGCCCTTGTTGCAGCTGATGATGCCGCTGCCTTCCCCTTGCCCTTTCCAAAAGTCTTTGACTTCGTCATCTACACACATAAACAATCAAACACCTCAAGTTAGTGTCTAGAATTCGAGTCATAAACAAGTGTGTTCACAACTTCCTTCCCACACTTGTTTATTGCCATGTTTTGCCTATGCATCACCCATTGTTGTACAAAGTCCATGAAAAAGAAATTAAATCAATAGTTGATACCAATTTCATGTTCTTCTTAATCGCCATATGTTACTAACAATTCAATGTTTTACACATTTATGAACAAAAACTCATCTTTGGTGATGATTCATAGCAAAACCATAACAATGTAGACAATCAATCACAATCAAAAATCAACAACTAAGGCTTTCAACACAACCACTTGTTCCTTTACCCTCCTAATTCATCCGATATTGAGCAATAGCAACATTATAAACAACAAATATAGTAAAGGAGAGTAGAAACATACCTTAGCTTGATGATAATAACAATAAAAAAACAAGATTGCAACTTTAAAGAACAACCCTCACAAAACCCACGAATTCGGTCAAAAAAATCCAGCAACCTCGAAAACCGTGACGAATTAGCACAAAATAAGTTAGGGGTTTTGTAGATCTCGAAAAATTAGTCAAGTTAGACTCAAGAATCGTTCGATTTGGTTAAGGATTGAGTGAGTTATGGATGCTTGAAGATTAGGGTTCTTAGGAATTTGTTGGAGAAGAAGGTTATGAGAAGAAGGTATGATCGATGAATGGGCTGAATTATTGTTTAGATAGGTTAAAGTTAAAGTTGGACCGGTTCAATTGTGTTGATGTTGTTAAAAAAAAACCGGTTCAGGAATTAAAGGTGGTCCGGTTCAGTTCTTGAGAGTCAACCGTAAGGATCAGATGCCACTCGTATGTTACAGTTGAGAGACTCGCAAATTTGGTGCTGCTGGATCCGTATGTTACGGGCACTACTCGTAATGTACGATTGAGGGGCTCGCGTGATTATGTTCTTTTCTTGAGCTGTTGATCCGTAAGTTACACACTGACCCGTAACTTACAGATGAAGGCCTCACAAATTTTTTTTTTTTTTTTTAACCTTTTTTTTTTTGACAACCCGTAAGTTACAGATGGTGCTCGTAAGGTACGATTGAGGGGTTCGCACTTTTTGGGACTACTTGACACGTACCTTACATATGGGCTCGTAAGGTACGGATAGGAGGCTCGCAGATTGCCTTTGTTTTAGCTGACAACCCGTAAGCTATGGGTGCAACCCGTACCTTACGAACCAAAGCCTCGCAATTTTTTTTTTTTTTTTAACCTTTGCAAAACTAAACTTTTAAAGCTTTAACTCTCTACTCGCCCTCTCCACCCCCTAAAAAAAAATTCTTAGTCGTCCTCGACTTCGGTTCGGGTTAGAACAACGTACCTTAGCGATCCAAACGTTCCCACACTTGTGTGAGACACCGGGCGTGCTTCAACAGTTTGCAAGTGGTTAAAACGAAAATAAACAAAAGCAATAATATATACCAAAAAGTCCGGGCTGCCTCCCGGTAGCGCTAAGTTTATTAGTCTTCAGCCAGACTTGTACCTCGGATGCTCATTCTGAATCATAAGTCAGAGTGCTTAAAGCGAAGCTCTCTGACTGTTTGTCCGGTCCATTGATGTCATTTGGCTCGATATAAGGTTTCAATCGGTGGCCATTCACCACTTGCCTCAAATGATCATCAAAGTCTTCAATCTCCACATCCCCATAGTTCCCCACACGTGTGACCAGATACGGTCCAGTCCACTTGCTCCTCAGCTTACCTGGAAATAACTTCAATCTAGAATTGTATAACCAAACTCTGTTACCTACCTCAATGTTTTTCAACCGGATCTTGGCATCATGCACCTTTTTGACCTTGTCTTTATATGCCTCTGCACTCTCATATGCTTCGTTTCTCAGCTCTTCTAGCTCTCCCAATGCCAACTTTCTTGCCTTTCCTGCAGCATCATAGTCCATGTTAACCTGTTTAATAGCCCATAAAGCACGATGTGTAAGTTCAACAGGTAAATGACACCCCTTCCCGTAGACCAACCGATAAGGTGTGGTTCCAATAGGCGTTTTGTAGGCAGTGCGATACGCCCACAAAGCATCGTCCAATTTGGTGGACCAGTCCTTGCGGTCGGGTCGCACAGTTTTCTGTAGAATTTCCTTAATCTGCCTATTGGACACCTCAACTTGCCCACTAGTTTGTGGGTGATACGGTGTCGCGATACGGTGGTCTACACCATAATTTTTAAGAAGCTTGCCAAAGTAAAAGTTTTTAAAGTGGGACCCCCCATCACTAATGATCACACGAGGGATTCCAAAGCGAGTAAAGATGTTACTTTGGACAAACTTGCACACCACTTTGTGATCATTCGTCTTGGTGGCAATGGCTTCGATCCATTTGGACACGTAATCCACTGCCACTAAGATGTACAAGTTACCGAATGAATTCGGGAACGGGCCCATAAAGTCGATTCCCCAAACATCAAAGATGTCGACAACTAGAATCGGCTGCATGGGCATCTCGTTCCGTTTTGAAATGCTACCCATCTGTTGACATCTTAAGCAATTTTTAGCGAACTCGAAAGCATCTTTAAAAATGGTAGGCCAATATAGGCCGCATGAAAGCACTTTGTGGCCCGTCTTTTGACCACTGAAATGGCCACCACATGCTGATGTGTGCACCATGCTTAGCACACATTGAACTTCATCATCTGGTACACATCGTCGGATGAGCTGGTCTGATCCAACTTTGAAGAGGTATGGGTCATCCCATATGTAGTACTTTGCTTGGGAAAGAAAATGTTGCTTCTTCCTCTTTGACCAGTGCTCTGGAGTAGTTCCTGTAACTGCATAATTAGCAAAATCAGCAAACCATGGTTTAGTGGAAATAAATAATTGCTCATCTGGGAATGTGTCATTGATTTCCACTTCCGGTGCTTGTGTCTCATGCACCACCCGTGACAAGTGGTCGGCTACCACGTTCTCACTCCCCTTCTTGTCTCGAATCTCAAGGTCAAATTCTTGCAACAGTAAGATCCAACGAATCAACCTTGGCTTAGCATCCTTCTTTTCCATGAGGTACCTGACAGCACTGTGGTCAGAATAAACAATAACTTTGCTACCCCATAAATAAGATCTAAATTTATCCAATGCATACACAACTGCAAGCAACTCTTTCTCAGTAGTGGTATAATTTAACTGAGCATCAGAAAGAGTTTTGCTTCCGTAGTAAATGGCTACAGGCTTTTTATTCACCCGTTGTCCCAGAACCGCCCCAACTGCATAGTCACTAGCATCACACATTATCTCAAAAGGGGTGGACCAGTCTGGTGACTGTAAAACAGGAGCCTCAATTAGTTTCTGTTTTAAGGTGGTAAAAGCTTTCATACATTCTTCATCAAAAACAAACGGGACATCTTTCAGTAAAAGGTTACATAGCGGTTTAGTAATAACAGAAAATCCTTTTATGAACCGTCTATAAAACCCGGCGTGTCCAAGAAAGGAACGGACGCCTTTAACATTTGTAGGGGAAGGTAAAGTTGAAATCACTTGAATTTTAGCATGGTCCACCTCGATTCCCCTACTTGAGATTACATGTCCCAACACAATCCCTTCCTGAACCATAAAGTGGCTCTTTTCCCAACTTAAAACCAGATTTGTTTCGACACATCTTTTCAAAACTTTTGTTAGTTGTGTTAAACATGACTCAAAAGATGTGCCAAAAATGGAAAAGTCATCCATGAAGATCTCTAGAGAGTCCCCGACCATATCTGAGAAGATACTCATCATGCACCTTTGAAAGGTGGCCGGGGCATTACAAAGGCCAAATGGCATTCGCCTGAATGCGAAAGTGCCATATGGACATGTAAACGTAGTCTTCTGTTGATCCTCAGGATGTATAGCAATCTGGTTATATCCTGAATATCCATCTAGAAAGCAATAAAATTTCTGACCTGCGAGTTTCTCAACTATCTGATCAACAAAAGGTAATGGAAAGTGATCTTTGGAAGTCGCAGAGTTCAACTTCCGGTAATCAATGCAAATACGCCACCCGGTCACGGGCCGGGTAGCAATTTGCTCACCATCCTCACCTGTAACAATTTGTATACCTGCTTTCTTGGGCACTGTCTGTGTCGGACTCACCCACTCACTATCTGAAATTGGGTAGACAATACCTGCATCAAGCCACTTCAAGACTTCCTTTTTCACCACTTCCCGCATATTCGGGTTCAACCTTCTCTGAGCATCCCTAGCCGGCTTTGCACCTTCTTCAGTAATGATCCTGTGCATCACAATGGACGGACTAATTCCCTTCAAGTCTGCAATGGTCCATCCAATCGCCGCTTTATGCTCCACCAACACTTCCATCAATGCTTTTTCCTGCTCATCAGACAAATTAGAAGCAATAATAACAGGAAGAGTTTTATTCTCACCCACAAAAGCATATTTCAAATGCTTTGGTAATTCTTTCAGTTCCAGCTGTGGAGGTGATTCCAATGATGGCTTCAGTTGCGTGTCAATGTGCTCTGGTAGGCTTTCCACCTGATGTATCCAAGTGGGTTTCCCTTCTTTGACTGCCATCACCTCCAACTCATCCTCCATCTCTTTCAGAACCTCCCTGTATTCATCATCCTTCCTGTCACAAACAAAACACGTCTCTGTTGCGTCCTCCTCATTGACATGGGGGTGACACATGTCAATAATGTCTGCCATAAAGCATTCATCACTGACCAGAGAGTTAGATGTATGGGGAAAAACGCTTAAACGAACTTTCCTATTCCCGAATGCCATGTCAACTGTCCTGTTTCTACAATCAATTAAAGCATTGGCAGTTGCTAAAAACGGTATACCAAGTATCACATTAGGTTGTTTAGTTGTATTTGAAGAGACATAATCCAACACTAGCAAATCAACTGGGTAGTAAAAGTCCTCAATTTCGACAATGACATCATATACTATCCCCCGGGGAAGTTTCAAAGTCAAGTCGGCCAACACCACAGTAGTGTCGGCTTTCTGTAAAGGCCCAAAATCATACTGGTCGTATAAACTCCCCGGTAAGATGCTAACACTAGCTCCGAAATCCAGTAAAGCTCGGTCTATCCTACATTCACCCACTTGAATGGGTATCAAAGGAGTTCCTGGATCCCTGAGCTTAGGAGGAAGTATACCCGACAAAACGGCACTGACACTTTCTGAAAAATCAATTTTCTTTGGAACTTTATTTTGCCGTTTTTGAGTACACAACTCCTTCAAATACTTAGCATAAGCGGGAATCTGTTTAATAGCATCCAACAAAGGTATGTTAATCTTTACCTGCTTAAAAATTTCCCACATCTCCTCCTGTTGTGGGCTCCTTCTTTTTACCTTTGTTTCTGGTGGTACCAAAGCTTCAGGAAACGGGATGGTATTACCCTCCACACCCTTTTCCTTAGCTTCAGTGTTATTCTCTAATACCCTATTTGGTGATTCAGCAAAAGTTACTTTCTTAGTCTTTTTAGGGCTAACAGATGTTTTCACAGATTCCCCCTCATCATCATCATCACTAACATCCTCCACCACCCACTCTACAAATGGTGGTGGAGACCCTACCTTATTGTCATAAATCTTACCTGAGCGAAGAATACTTACCTGATTAATCTCTGCATTCTTGCCATGTCTCGAGCTGGATGACTGGTGTGCAGGATTCACTGTGGTGGTGCTCGGTAGCTTACCTGGATCTTGACGTATAGTGGACAACTCTTCTGCAATTTGGCCAACTTGCTTCGAAAGGGCCTTGTACTCCTTGTCTCTGATTTCGTTGTCCTTTCTGATCTCCTTCATGAAATCGCCCGTTGACTTCATGAATTCTCCTGTTGACTTCATAAACTCAGTCAACATATCCTTCACTGATACATCCTGTCCCGAAGATCCACCCTGTTGATTGCCTTGACTTCTCCAGTTGCCTTGAGAACTCCCTTGATTGCTTCCAGCTCCTTGCTGATAATTTCTTTGATTGTTGTAGTTCCCTTGGCCTGAATATCCTCTTTGATTGTTTTGATTAGGTACCTGTGATGGAGGATTCAACTGGTTAGAAGTATTACTGTAACTAAAATTAGGGTGATTTCGCAAACCTGGGTGATATGAATTAGAATTCATATCATATGGCTTTCGCTGTCCATAAAGCTGATTTACTTCTTCAGATTTCCCTTGTTGAGTAGGACAATCAGCATCCATGTGTCCCAGATCATCACAAATGGAGCAAACTGTAAAAGAATTAGCTGCCTTTGCTCCGTCACTCCTTCCTGCGCCTCTACCAGCTGTCAACTGTGCAATCTGTCGCTCTAAGCTTGCTATTCTCTTTTCAGCCTCTACATCAACACCCCTGGTTGCACCTGTTCGGCTTCTTCTACTAGCACGAGCCTGTCTCTTTGATGTCACTGCCAACCTCTCCATGTACTCCCAATCCACATCCTCATGGTTAGTCAAAAAGGTACCATTACTGTTGGCGTTCAAATCTCTCACATCCTCGGGTAATAAGCCGTCATAAAACGACTTAATCAGTTCCCACATAGGTATATCATGATGTGGACACTTCCTTAACAACTCCTTAAACCTCGTGAAGGCTTCATGAAATGGTTCCCCCGAGTGTTGTTGGAAAGTTCTAATAGCCTCCCGAGCCTCAGTAGTGCGAGTCATAGTATAATATTCCTCTAAGAACTGCTGTTGAAGCTCTTGCCATGTGAATATACTCCCAGCAGGCAATGAATGGTACCACAATTTCGCTTGATCTTTGAGGGTGAACTGAAACATCATCAACCTCACCTCATCCGGACTAAACCCATGGCCCCCAATGGTGTTACAAATACTCACAAACTCTGCAATATGTAGATAGGGTTCCTCTGTTGCTTTACCATAGAAACTCGGGAGGTGATTCAAATATTGTGGTCTAACCTCAAAGCTCCTTCCATTCTGATGAGGTGGTACTACAAGTGAAGTGTGCTCGGTGGCCACTGGAATAAAATGGCTCCCAACGCCATTTACAGGAGGTCTGTAGTTCACCCGAGGTACTCCATCTACATATTGCCTCTGCCCATTCCCTCGCACTTGATTTCTTGGTTGATTCCGAGGGACCCCTCTCTGTCCCTGATTATGCCCCCTCATATTAAACCCTTGCTGATGTTGCTGCTGATATTGTGGACCAAACTCATCATGCTCATCATAGTCAAACTGATCCTGATTCATGTAGTATCCATCATCAGCAACTCCTCCATCCCAATCAGCAACTCTACCATTAAAAGTGCCCGCTGTACCATGCATACTGTCATCTCCATGAAGTGACTCCATTGCTCGATTACTGTTAGATCTCGGGTTTCGGTTTTGTGGTGGTTGTTGGTTTAAGGCTAATGGGCGGTTGGGTGGTTGTTGCTGTTGTGGGGCCTCAAAAGCTTGATCATTTTCATAATGTTCGTCCCACTCATCATGCTCTTGATGGTCTTGCTGAAATTGTCTAGAACCACCAGCGTTTGGATCTGGGTTAAATTGTGGGAATGGTGGTTGTTGTCTTGGAGCTGGTGCTGTTTGAAATGGTCGTGGAGGCATATTGCCCAATGGGTTTGGTTGTGGTGGTATTGGGTCAGGTTGGTTTGGTGGAGGTTGGTTATCTTGGTTACTGGGATGGCTCATGTTTGGTGTTGGTCGCGTTTGATGAATGGCTCTGTTCTTTCTAGCTGTCTTTTCAATTTCCGGATCGTAAATTAGCGGTGAAGTCTTGCCAGAATAACGTGTATGATGCATGCAACTGAATTACCTGCACAGACACAAACAAGCAACCCACGCGTAATACTGAACTAAAGAAAACAAAACTTGAACTAAAAGACTAGAAAAAGAAAATATTTTTGGGTTTTTTTTTTTTTTTTTTTTTTAGATTTTAGATTTTTAGATTTTCAAGAAAAGCAATAAAAACTAAAACAAAACTATCTAACTAAGCGCACCGATTCCCCGGCAACGGCGCCATTTTGATCGATGTCGTTGGGTCGGTCAAAAATATAAAGATAAGTAGTATATGGAAGTTGAGTCGTCTCCACAGGGAATTGGTGGAAAGAGTAGTTTTGTAAGTTAACTAATAAAATTGAAGTCTAATTGGTTTGTTGTTTGCTCTAGAATTTTAAGAAACTAAATTTAAGAATTTGTAAACAATACTGAGAAAGAAGTAACCCCCTCCAGGTTTCCGGTTCAATGATTCACCCTACCCTTGGTTAGATGATTGGATACCACATAGACATAGTTTTGTTGAACGGTTTAAGTTAAGTGATAATCAAACACAAGTTTTTAATAATAACTCGTACAATTTAATTACCAACCCACGAATAACAACCACCTTCCCGTTAATCAAACTACTCACGATGCAAGAAAACCGAATGTGAATGATTAAAAGATAAGCAATTGCACAAACATGACTTGTTTAAATAACTCAAACCACAAATATCTTTCAAACAATTAAAAGACAATCCATAAACCAAACCAAACAAGAGTTAGAGTTTCACAAATAAACCTTACACCCGGAGGTGGTTACAAAGATGTTTAGCCACTCATGATAGCAAGAAATAACTCAAAAGTATGAATAATAATACCGAACATGTTGATGGAAACCGAAGGAATGGATGAATGATGATGAACAATGGTGTTTGTAGCTTCAAAAGTCTCCAAAAGTTAGTAAATTTTCGTGAGAATGATGTTAGATGGCTGCTAGGTTTGATAAAAATCATTTTATTCATTAAAAACAACCTCTCCTAATTTTGCTCTTCAGCCAGCCGTAAGGTACTGATCAGCCCGTAGCTTACAGTTCAGTCAATCTATCAGCATTGCTTTATTCAGCAGTACCTTACAGATCAGCCCTGTACCTTACTATTCAAACCCACGTGAAAATGCTCCATTTGCCTTGTAATTCATCAGTAAGCTACAGATGGAAGGCATAGCTTACACATTGTTTCTTCAACTTCTTTCCAAAGCATTTTTTCTTCAAATCCTTGCATCCAAACACACTCTAATCTTCAATTCTTCATCTTAAACATCCTTCAAACATCCAAATCTCTTCTACAAGCTCTCGAACACCTTCCAATTCTTCAATTCTTTAACTTGGACACCACGCTTCACACTTTTCGGCCCTAATTCCATCCGTTTAGCCATTTATCCTGAAACGATCAAATCTCACGTAGTTATCCCATTCATCATATATTACCAACACAAACATAGCAAAAACACACAAAATGGGCTTATTATTAACCATTCATTTACCCTCTCATCAAATACAAATAGGTTTAACCTATTAAACATGAGAGAGGTGAAGGGAGAATTTTTTTATTTTGAATTTTTTTCTCATCTGCTTAAACATGCTTTCTAGACGAATAATATAAAAAATTAAAAAAATAGCGTTATTACGTCATTATAGTAACTACGTAATTACTGCAAGAACATTCCTCTATTTTTATTTTATATTATGCTTATCTTATTATAAACTGTATAAATTTTATTAGTTTATTGCACACGGTATGATTTGAGTATGTATCGATTTTTTTTTTGCTGTTTTAGGAGAAAAACAAAAAAAATTTGTGGAATCGGTAGATGTTAGAATCAAAATTCAGTTTATAGTGTTACCGCAATCATAGTGAGTCGACTTCTGATGCATCGTTGGCATGAACATGTTGGATATACCCGTAATCTGACAATGTGGATTTAATTATAAATTAAATCCAATACGCAATCTAAGATTGCGGTTCTCTGTACAAGAATAGTTTATTTCCATACAAACCCACAATCTGAGATTACGGGTATAGCCAACTCAACGCCCCTTTCCAACAAAGCTCCCCACCTCACAGTGCTACGTCATCGATCTTTGCCACATATGATAAACCAGCAATCTCAGATTGCGGATACACCATTTTCACAAAACTTACACTGACACATACCAACTGCACAAATATTCTTGGTTTTTCTACTAAAACAACAAAAAAATAGTAGGTATCATTAAAAAAGCAGATTATAAGTAGGATAATTCTACTAGTTATTATTACATATAGTTAGTATATATAACAGATTAATATTAAGAATGTAAATACAATATATTGATCGATATAACAAATAAACCTAATAGCTGAATTACGAAGAACATATATAAGTACTCGTCCAACTTTTTCTTTATTTTTAATTTTTCTTGTCTGTGTTAGAGCATGCATCAACAATTCAACTCATGTCAATTCAGCAACCCACTTACATTTTCAAGGCGTAAAGGATCATGATCATGCCCAAAAAAAAAAAAAAAAAAAAAAAAACACACCCACACACACACGAGTTTTTTGCCTAAATGGTGGATTTTTCAAGGAGTTTTGTGTCTTTGGTGTTTGTCAGAAACCGTTTTTCAAAAATAGGACACCCGCAATCTGAGATTGCGGGACTAGTACAATAGGATGCCACCCTGGACAATTTTGCTATGTATGGCACGAGCTCGGAAATGACATGGCAGACCCGCAATCTCAGATTGCGGGTGTCTGTCTTAGCTTTGCATAAGTAAAGTAAAAAAAAAATACTATTCAACACCCGCAATCTTAGATTGCGGGTCTCTTCCTCCATAGGTTCCACCTTGGCAAGTCCACGTCCACACTCCACGAGCCATCCATGAGAAAAAGCCACGTCTGATGCCATGGTGTACACACCCGCAATCTGAGATTGCGGGTCTACTACAAGCACAAATCGAACAATGACATCCACCAAAGACACAAATATGTTTGAAAAATCCACCATTTATGCAAAAAACTCCACACACACAATGGTGTAGGTGAATTGACTGTTTAATAAAATTCTGAGTTAAATCCTTGAATCTTTGTCAAAAAAAAGTAAATTTACTCTTCTCTGTAAGTGGAAAAATTCGGGTCATAATATGTATGAAAACTTTCAGTTAGTTGGTGGACATATTGCATTAACATGCATACTAACTAGGCTGAATATGCATGTGGTGTAATTGAATATATTTACTTCCCTGCAGCTGAGCTAGCCCCATAACTGATCAGCTCCTTCACTATATATACAACTAGAAGTTAGTTCAAGTACTCATTCAAACACCAAGTGGTTCATGTTATGTTCTTTTCTTTGAGATTTTAAGTTTATATTTGTAACGCCTCTCGATGATGCGCGGTTTTATTCTTGCGTTTTTGTTTGTTTTGTTCCTTTCTGGGAGCTTTTGTTATGGCAGTGACAATATTGTAGAGGTAGTTGGATTTGGAGAATGTGCTGATTGCAAGGAGAATAACATCAAGACAAGCCAAGCGTTGTCAGGTACTATGATTTTTTTTTTCTTATCATATCTAGTTCAATGCATATGCATGTAACTGAAGTCGTGGCTCCAACATTGCGCGATAATCAGTATCATATTATAATCATGTGTCTTGTCTGTGGTTGATCTTAATTTACAGGGTTAAAAGTGACCATTGACTGCAAGGTTGAAGATGGTAAATTCCAAACAAGAGGTGTTGGAAAGCTGAATGAGGAAGGACAATTCAAGGTCAATCTTCCTCAACAAATCTTGAAAGATGGAAAGTTGAGTGAGGAATGCTATGTGCAACTCCACAATGCAGCAAATGCACCTTGTGCATTTCACAATGGGTTAGAAGCATCTAAGATCACTTTTGTGTCTAAGTCTAACCAAAAACACACTTTTGGGCCAACCGGAGAACTCAAATTTTCTTCGGCAATTTGTACTTCCGCCACCTATTGGCCGCCGTACCATAAGTCTCACCCTTGGCATAAGAGGTTCCACCACAGTTTCCCTCATCCACCTGTTGTTGTTAAGCCAGAGCCGAAACCGAAGCAGAAGCCGGAGCCAAAACCAAAGCCCGAGCCTGAGCCCGAGCCAGAGCCAGAGCCAAAACCAAAACCAGAGCCCAAGCCTGAGCCAAAATCAAAGCCAGAACCGAAGCCGGAGCCAAAACCAAAGCCAGAGCCCAAGCCTGAGCCAAAACCAAAGCCAGAGCCCAAGCCTGAGCCAAAACCAAAGCCAGAGCCCAAGCCGGAGCCAAAACCAGAGCCCAAGCCGGAGCCAAAACCAGAACCCAAGAAGGAGCCAAAACCAGAACCCAAGAAGGAGCCGAAAACAAAGCATAAGCAGAAATCGGAGCATAAGCACAAGTCTGAGCATAAGTCAGAGCATAAGCCAAAGTCGGAGCCCAGTCCTAAGCCAGAACCAAAGCCGGAGCCTAAGCCGAAGCCAGAACCCGTTCATAAAAAACCATTCCCGCCATTTTCACTCCCTAAACTTCCTCCAAAATGGAAACATCATCCCATCATACCCGGGCCGCCACACCCCTAAACTTTGCCTCCAAAGTCTTTAAATTTCTTGAGTCATTGCGTGTGTAGGATTATTCAAGTACCTAATAATGTTTCAAGAAGGTAATAAAGATTTGCAAGAAGATGATGCGGGTTGATGGATTAATGTAGCTGTTGTTGGTTTGATTTCTTTTTATGGCAACTTGAACTATGTTATTTGTAAGTCGGATCTCTATATGTATGATTATAGTCATAATTGTTTGTACTCGTTTAAATAAAAGAACTCATTGAACTATGTAGGCTTTCGTCGGTTTATTTACACCATCCACTCCTTGTACCATCATTCATAAACAAATGGACATCACATTGACTAAGGGACTGCTCATAAGACTTAATGGTGTGGTGTGTTTTCGGGGAGAGTGATCGGTGGGATGAGGTGGCCTAATCCCCGATCAGAAACACCGCCCCCTATTAAAAAATTGGTGACTTTGATAACTTTTCACCGTTTACACCGAGGCTTGCTATTGAGACAAGAATGTGACCGTGGGACTCATATTTTGACCGTCTGAAAATATGGCCGTTGGCCCAAAAAAAATTTTCCAAAGATTTTTACTTTATATAAATACACAACCACGCCACATTTTTAACCACACAACCTTATATTTTATAAAACTCCCTTGAATCTTCAAACCATTTCCAAACTTTTGGGGGTGAAAGGAGGAAAATGATGTGGCACTTGAGGAGAGTTGGGGAACTTTGTTACCACACCATATAGCCTAACGGTAATTATAAACAGAACTCTGACAAATCCCGGTAAAAACAAAAAAATGTAAATAAAGTAGAACGAAGTACTAATGGTTAAAAAGAGAATTAATTAATAACTATATATAAAATACTAAATTATACCCCATAAGCGTCCAGTAATTGAGAAATCTATTATGACACATTAATTTTACATATGAAATAGACTAATGTTCTTTACACTTACATGCAGAAAAGCTTCAGGTAGCACTTAACTTAAAACAATTAACAATGAATCTCCAATGTTAACGTCTAACCTTAAACAATGTATAATTTTAATGTTAACATCTAACCTCAAACAGTGTATAACTCTAATATTAATACCTAACCTAAAACAATGTACAACTCCAATGCTAACACCTAACCTAAAACAATGTATAACTCCAATATAACTCTAATATTAACACCTATCCTAAAGGCTAAAAAGCGTACAACTCTAACATACTAATATTGATACCTAACTTAAACAATGTATAACTCTAGTAACCTATTATGCTCTGGTTGAAAATAGAATTCATATTTACTGATTTGAACATAATTAGTGACTTGCCTATACATGATTAATGAATTACCTGAACACGTGTTTTTTTTCATGTATGAACAAAACCCAACAAAAAAATAGTCATTGTTTTCTCCATTTTTTATGTAGCACTATGGTACTTGTTGGAAAAATAATAAAACGGTTGTTAATTTGAGGTAATTTTTTTCTTTAAAAAATCTCGTATATAAAAGATATTAACGTTTAAAAATTATGGGAGGAAATATGAGAGAGTAAAATCAAATTTTGTTTTTAAACGTTTTTTTTTTTCATAAAGTTACTTAATGCCACATGGCATCCTACATGGTACTATTAAAGGGGAGAATGACTATATGAGTGTCATGTAGGATTTTGCCCTTTGAAATATACTAGGTTGAATCCCGTGTGAAACACACGGGAATAATAAATCCAACCTTAAGCACTGTTTACTAAACACAACATTAAGAAGTCAATGGTCTGTTGCGAAGAAGACCTGTTTTGTACCATCTGTTTATTTCTTTATAATAATTATTATTACCACCCAAAATATAAAAAACATAAACAGACCAAATGTTATCTACTGTTTAGTAAACCCCAAATTAAAGAGTCGATCTGCAGTTAAAAGAAAAACTGTATTTCGTAACGTCTGTTCCTTTCACGACACCAGTTATTAATACTGATCAGATGTTTAATAACTGGAACCGTTACAACCACGGAAAGATAAATCTACAGAAGGATTAAACCTCTGTTGAGATAATAGATATTAAAATAAAAAAGAGGATCACCAAATTAAAAAGTAAATCTAATGTTGAAAGAAAAACTGTATTTGGTAATGTCTGTCAAAAACAGTGCGTCAATTAAGCAGATTTTTTAAAACACCTGTTTTAAAAATGCAATTGATTAAAACAGATGTTACTTAAGCAGTTTGGTTCAAACAGTTGTTGACTTAAACAATTGCTACTGACAACTATAACACATTTACATTTTTAATGTTTTTTACTAAAGACCAATCATCTGTTGATTTTAACGATAGACTATTTAATAAGTTTTATTATACTCAAATTTGTATTTAGAGCAATAATAATATCAAATACATTTCAATAATTAATATGTGTTTTTTAACAGTTCGTTAAATTTTTTTCTTCTCTTTAACAAAGTTTCTGTGAAACAGCTGTTATACGATTCAACCATATTATTACAATTAAATAATTTGAGTTAAATATTTAATTTAAGAAAAATTAATACAAAATAGAAGACTTATAAAAGAACAAATACAAATATCTTTAAAAAAAACTACTTTAATGACAACAGAATTACAATATGTGACTTTACAAACTAAATAAAAATACAAGGAAACATAAAAAAAATTCTTCTAACAACCAAACCATAAAGAATGATATTTCTTGCCAGTATCATCGGAATATATTTAAATGTCATGCAGTTCTAAAAGCCCTAAAGATTAATAAGACCATCTCTTTGTTAGTCACCCACAAACGGAAAGATGACTCTCACACTTGTGCATAGATCAAGGAGATTCATGAAGATGTTCATCAATACCTTTGGCAATGTAAAATACAAGATCCAGGATAATAAATCTAAATGCCCTAAATATTGAGAATAGGGAACCGGTGCAGCATGTATATATAACAATAATGGATTGATGTTTTCCTTTGATTATATGAATCATCGAAAAACATCAATTCCAACTTTCTTGCCAACGAAATGTTGGTAATCAATTTTCCTTTGATTGTAAGAATATTTCGAAAATTTGTGGAAAGACATTTAAAATTAATATCATTATGCATATGGGATGGAGAGATGTATGTGAGAATAGTTAAACGAATATATAAAAATATAAAATGAATATTAGGAATTCCTGTCCTTTTATAGTGTGAATATACTAACTATTCGTAAAGTTGGTTTTCCACTTTATCAGTTGGATTTCAAGTAAATCTAAATTTCGAAATTACTTTTGTGACTTTTTATTTACTTTTTATATAATGAAAGACAATTGCAAAACAACAATAATAATAAAATAATAATATTAATAAAGTAACTTCAAAATCATAATCATTATTTTTGGGCCTTTTTATAACATCTGTTAATAGTAAAAATAGCTGTTGTCACAATAAAGTTTCCCAGTATTTTTGCCAACAGATTGTGTAATATATGGAAGGAAAAACACCTCCAAAACACTGACTATAACAACATCTTTTATTACACGATTATTATTAAACTCGTTATGCAAGTATCACTATAAGGTTAAATTTCAGAAACCTTTCCAGCTTCATAAATAAAATTTTAATATTTGTAATAAATGATGAAGCAAAACCGACAAAGCATTGGAAATTATTCCTTAAAAGTTTTACATATAATAAAACTTAACATTAAAATAATATTCATATTTGAAAATGAAAGTATATAAAAACCCTTAAATTTGATATGAACATATGACGTTTACGTTTTTTAGATTATAATAATTGTTTAAGTTCTATGTTATCTAAATTTGACCTGAAAAGATTATAATAATTGTTTAAGTTCTGTGTTATATTAACATTGAATATTGTGAATTCTTCCATTTTTTATAGGGTGAATAAACTAACAACCCCTAAAGTTGGTTTTCAACTTTATCAGTTGGTTTTCAACTTTAAAGAATATCAGTCTTTTCAAATTCATAATTATGAAAGGGTCGAGAATTTATAACTTTACCATGATAACTGTACAGATAAAGGAAGTAAATGGAAAACTTGCAAAATACGACAGTAGTTAATGATAGAGGTCCTTTATTTTACTATTATAGTAAGGAACCCGCACGTTGCTGCGGGGCTACAATCTTATACATTTGGAGAAACTCCGGATTCAACAAACCGCCACTATTTGCTTTAAATTCATCCTAAAATACAATCCCAAAGCAAATGTAAGTTCAAAGACCATAATCTGCATCAATGGTCAACCAAACAATCCTTGGCTTTTTTTTTTTTTTTTTTTTGGAGCTTCATCAAGATCCTCGTCTACTGAACTCGGGTGTGGCTTCGATTCCACCCGAAAGGACCAATACAAATGACATAAGTAATTAATGAAGATTGACTTATATTAAACTTGTTACTTCTTTTACTGGCAAAGTTGAATCGCTCTTTTATAGAAGTTGAATCCTGCTATATCAACATTTTTGTGATGATTGGATTTGTTTATAATATATATATATATATAAATAGAAAAAAAATGATCCATGTGAGGCTTTACAGTCTGCACAGCCAACAGGCCGACCCTGCATGTGAGGCATACCTCATTGCAACTTGCATTCCATGGTATTAAATCTTGGAGGACCTAAAAGCCTAGCAAATGATGAACCAAAAGCTAATAACATATGGGAAAATTATATTCAAATAGTTTAATATACTGCAATAATAAAGTTTATTTATGATTACAATAGTAGATATTTACATAAATAAAAAAATAGTAAAAGCTTGCAGGTAACCAACCTGATATGTACCAAATGACCAAAAATTAAACTTTTATTTAACCGCACGTTGCGGCAAGAGCGTGGAGAAACAATATCTAATAATATGCGGTTTTCACCTAAAGTAAATACACCTTTGACGAATGATGAAGCAGCAACTGTTTCGTTGCAACTTTAACCAACTAATTTTTGATCAAAATCAATGGCACATAAATGTCCATGCTATAACATACTAAGTTGACACATGTTTCAATTAAAGTGAGTAATTTTCATGCAAAGTGAAGAGCGTTACTTCAAAGTTAAAAGAAATACAAACATATATTCAAGAGACAGGGATCCTTCTTACCCCCTTTAAACCAGAGAATTGTTTAAATAAAAGCTCTGGCACAATACCTATAAATGTTTTTAAAGTTAATTAAATTAGAATGGTTCAACCCTACGCTACAGTTTGACAAAACAGATTACCTCTTAAAGTCAAACTGTTTGACCTCAAAAGTAAAAAAAAAAAGGGAAAATGACCAATATAGCCCGTTGACCGGGCATTTTGCACAAATAGCCCCCTCCACCGTCTTTGGAGAGACGGGACACGGCTCCCAACCCGCCTGAACCGTCTCCCGAGAGGCTTCCCATTTCAGCCAACAGAGGACCGCCACGTGGCGTCTCTGATCCCGAGATGTACCGTCTCTCTCCAGACGGGTCAGAACCCTCTCCCAGACGGTTCACGTTTCCCAAGACGGCTGACCCTTTGGTTCAACCGTCTCCCAGACGGTTCACGTCTATCAATGCCGGCTGACACTTCGGGTCAACCGTCTCAAAAAGACGGGTCACCTTTCCCAAGACGGCTGACCCTTCGGTTCAACCGTCTTGAGAGACGGTACACATTTACCGACGCGGTGGTTCCCGATGAGCGGCGACGCTTCGGTTGTCCGGCTCAGCCCTATAAATACCCGTCTCCCGTCCATTTCCCGTCATCCAACCCGTCTGAACATAATCAACCACCGTACAACTCCGTCCAAACACCATCTACTACCCGACGACCACCGTCCAACACCGTCCAACACCGTCCAAACCACCGTCCAACACCGTCCAACACCGTCCAAACCACCGTCCAACACCATCCAACACCGTCCAAACCACCGTCCAACACCGTCCAAACCACCATCCAACACCAATGGCACCCCAAAGATGGACGGAAGAACAAGAGATTGCGTTGATTGCGGCATGGCTGCATGTTGAGGAGAGTACACACCTCAACAACAAGTGGTTCCGGATCCTGAATGAGTACAACCGGCTCGTTGGGGGCTCACAACGTACCACCGAGTCGCTTAGCCGCAAGTTGAATGATTTGACGACAAAGTGTCAAATATTCAACGGCCACCACAACCGGACCCTTTACGACGTACCCGCAAACTTTCCTGAAGACGTGGCCATTAGACACAGTCTAAGGCAGTATAAAAACAGGGAGGGTAAAGAGTTTAAACATGTGTCCGTGTGGCAAATGATTAAACATCGTCTTATGTAATTTTTAATTATATTTTTATTTATTTGTAATGGTTTTATTTTTAATGCAATAGTTGGTTATATTTTTAATTTGTCGTTTTGTTTTTATATTTAAACGTACTATACTATTACAATCACAAATAAACAATAAATATTATTACAATAACAATTAAAAAAACTACACTATTACAACAAACTTCCCGAGAATAAAGAAGCAACAAGAGAAAATTAAGAAGCAACAAGTAAAAAACTACACTATTACAACAAACTTCCCAAATTTACTTCCAGAACTAGGAACTTTGTTTGAAGTAATAGTAATGTCTAACCAACTATTGAGGACTACATCTTAGTGTTAGATGTTTTGTCCTCCACAGCGGCGGTAGTAGCAGTGGTCTACATAGACGTTGTTTCGAATGGTGTATGTGCTCTACACAGACAAGTCCGAAACATTTCCTCGTTTTATGTAACAATAGTTCTCAGTGAGCACACGTCGAACATCGAGACATAAATTCGGAAAGCGAGCGAACTTGCCTAAAATGTAGACCACCACATCATCGATCCATTACACGGGTTGCAAACCACGCGCAGATGGAACAACAATCCAAGTAGCCGTACGCAGATGAAACAACAATCCAAGTCAAAAAGGCTTCGGCTGGGAAAGTAAAAAAACGTCATTGGATTGGAAGATGAAAGCTTAGAGGAGACGGGTGGGTGCATGGAAGATGAAAGCTTAGAGGAGACGGGTGGGTGCATGGAAGATGAAAGCTTAGAGGAGAGCGGTGGGTGCAAATTTCGTTAAGTTAATTGGGGTATTTATATACACTCGTGAGACGGTTCAAACGGTTCAGACGGTTCACAAATTTCGTTAAGACGTATTGGGAAAGGTGACCCGTCTGTTTGAGACGGTTGACCCGAAGGGACAGCCGGCATTGATAGACGTGAACCGTCTTTGGAGACGGTTGAACCGAAGGGTCAGCCGTCTTGGTAAACGTGAACCGTCTGGGAGAGATCTCTGACCCGTCCGGAGAGAGACGGTACAGCCTCGGGATCAGAGACGCCACGTGGCGGTTGGGGGGGGTCACAACGTGTCCCGTCTATCCAAAGACGGTTCAGGCGGGTTGGGAGCCGTGTCCCGTCTCTCCAAAGACGGTGGAGAGGGCTATTTGTGCAAAATGCCCGGTCAACGGGCTATATTGGTCATTTTCCCAAAAAAAAACATGTAATTTGAAGTTTAAAGAGATATGCACAATATAATCATATTTAAACAACCAACTGATATATAATGTTATCCATTCAATATATGTGCTAGAAAGAATGCTTAATAAATAAAACTTTAGAGCCAAAACAACAAAATATTGCTATCAAAATTAACAAAGAATTAATGGTTGTAATCTAAGTTACCATTCATAATGAACAACCAGATTGTAACTTAAAAGTTAGCATCTTTATATCAACTCTTACGGTTCAATATGCAAGTTAATAAAATTTATGAGAATGTATAAATGTTAGCATGTAAGTAAAAAGAATTTAAATTCTTTTTGGCAACCTAAAAACCAAATTTACATATTCAAGTTTTACAAACCACTTTGTTTACAGTAAGCAAATAGAAATTCAATTCACATGAACCATAATCAATTAACATAAGACATAATCTAGTCACATGAAATTGTTTTACAAAATCATAACAAATACATGCCTCAAGAAAGTAAAAAAATCAAGAGAAATCAAATAATATGTGAGAGAGACAAACCTGGGACAAGAACTCAAGAAACCGAGATCCAATTGACTCCTTCTCCCGCATCACTCTCGTAACAAACACATAGTTTTGAAACGTGTAGGCATACCTTTCTGGCTCGGCATAAAAAGCATCTAATATATTAAAGTTATCAGGCCCAATATATTGACGCTTGTCAATTGGTTTAGGAACAATCTCAACAAGATCCTGAAGGTCAAGACTTTCATTAGCAATTCTCTGCAAGAAAGTCGTCTTTCCCACACTTATATTCCCTTCCACACAGAAAGTAAGCCGCTTCTTTTGTGGCACGATGCTCACACAATTATCTTTATGCTCTTGATCAACACTCTAGATGAAAGTTGTTATACTTTCAGCATGATTTTTGTGTTTAATCCCAACAGAGCTTCTCAAATACTCCACCATCTTCTGGTTCAACTTCCCAAAAAACTACAAACCATATATATAAACATTAAGCCACATTTAAAACCTACACTAACAAGAGTAACAATATAAAAAAAATAACCAAATTAACAGACGACAAAGAAGAGGAACGGGGGAGTGAGGTTGCTTCATATATTAAGCTAATCAACATTCGTGTCATCACTCAGTTTACACTCATATTAACAGCAATCACTGAAACGCTCAGATTTTAAAATTAAAAGTTCATTAACATGATCAAAAGTCATCAATTGATTTTGTAATTATCAAGGGCATATCGAAATGTAGGCAAAAACATTAGTAATTAGATTTACAATGGCGAAATGCTTTACCAGAGGGTTCCCAAGCTAAATAAAATCACGAATATCATGCATTTAGAATAATCATCATAACCCTTCTTCAACAATGGAGGTTTGAAGTAGATGAAGGTTGCTTAATTTCTTGATTCTTGATGATAAAAACAATGGGAATGAATTCCACACATAAATTTATAGAATCGATTTGGATTCTCGTCTTCTGATCTTCAAATATGATTCTCCTCTGCAAATCAAATAAATCTCCCAGGAGAAGAAATCGATTAATAATATTGAACTTTGGTCACAAATGTTGGTACTTGGATGACCATAATTATAGAAGGGGGTGGGGAGTGGAAGCGGAGGGGTCGGCAAGTATAGTGATTGCAGTGATCAATAATCATTCAAACGTCTCTTAACAGAAGCAATTCGGTTAATGGAAGCATTCAACGAACATTGGTGAGGATTATATGAGTTGTATTAGTGACTTATACATGTGCCATCAAATATTGTACATAGGGGTATAATAGGAAGAAAATAGTAAAAGTTAGGGATTTATGCTTGTGCCTCTTGATATGCC
The DNA here is from genome assembly GCA_028751855.1 of Ambrosia trifida. Taxonomy (NCBI): domain Eukaryota; kingdom Viridiplantae; phylum Streptophyta; class Magnoliopsida; order Asterales; family Asteraceae; genus Ambrosia; species Ambrosia trifida. The sequence goes on along the minus strand of CM054123.1, from coordinate 103,299,535 downwards.
ATCTTAAAATGGTTGTGAAGTTACTATCCTAGCCATATCTCCTCCTTAATAAGGTAACATAGATTAGATCATCATCATCATCATCATCATCATACTCAGTTAATCCCACCAATAGCAAAAGCTAAGATAGGGTCTGAAGAGGGTAAGATGTAGACAGCCTTACCTCAACCCCGTGGGAATAGAGAGGCTGCTTCCAATGAGACCCCCGGCTCGATAGTGGTTTTGTATCAAACCTTGGACATAAGGCACATAACACTTAGCAACCGGGACAAACCCGATTGGTGCATGTACCCCCTTGTCTTTAGGCTATCAACGCCACCACCTGATGCATGATTAACCGTCCGTCATTTTTAACGTTATTTTCACGAAATTAGTAAAATAACATTAAAATTAGTGCAACTTTACTTTTGCCCCCCAAGGGCCACACATATATACATTATATGTGCATAGCCGTAAGCGGGGCTAAAAAGTGTTTACTATTATTATTTATTATTTTTATTTATTATTATTTATTTTAAAATTATTAGAAACCTACAAAATATTACCACAAGTTTACATATTATCATTATTATTTATTATTTTTATTAAGCAATAAAAAGTGTTTATTTTATACTCATTTGAAAATATACAAGTTACACAAATATATAAGATACAAAGTACAGCAAGACATCATAACACAAACTGTTAACAAAACATGCAAGATAGTGTATTCAGATAAAAAAAATACAATATCGCTACAAAAGTGAACTACTACAACAAACACATTTCTTCTATCAAACAACAAAATACATAAAAAAAATAAGACAATGCAAAGAAAACAAAACCACATTAAGACCGAACTGAAAACAAAACAAAAAACAGAGCATAATATGTCTCTAACGTCAAGAAGAGACAAAGACATATTATTTCTTTATACACCTATCTTTCTCAAGACAGGCTCTAGTTGTGGTAATGATACAAATAATTTTTTTCTTTGATTGTAAGAATCTTCCCAGAACACCAATTCCAACTTCATTGTCAAAGCTTTATTCCTAATAATTTTTTCATTCATTGGAATGATTTTGAAGAACAATGATGATAAGAAATTTGAAGGAAATAAGATTATGTTGCAAATATTGAAAGATGTTTTGTTTTACAACTGCTTGAAGGGATATAAAGTTGCAAATTAAAATCGGTCAAATTTGTTTTCAAACGTACATGCTTATGGTCTGGACATTCGGGGACTAGTTAACCAACGGGTTATTAGTCTGGGTACTTATATACGTCTCATGATAGGTCGCTGCTATTTAGGGCTATCATAGCTTGTTGATTTAACTTTTTTACAAGTAACGCAACCTAAGGCGAGTGTCACAACCCCACTTTTACTTTTTTGCTTTCGGGGGAGAAACATGCTTCATACATACATTTCTTTAAGGTCATGTTATACTATGGTTATTGTTGTTTACTATTCGGGCGTTTCATCAAGAAGTCCGAGGGGGAAACCATGAGTATGTGGGTATATATAACGGGGAAATGTGGATAGATCTATTGGGCTTGACTAACCCCACTCGACGGCTTGGAGCCGGGCGGGTGCATATTTTCTCTAACTTTCGGAGTCACCGATGATGACGTTGATTCATACATTCTGGGCATACTTATCGGGGTTACATGTCAGTAATGGTTTCCAACTCGTAGTAGTAAAAATACTTAACGTCTAGCTAATGTTCTTATAACATAGTATTAACGGGAATGATCTTTTCAAACTTATGGAAACTCTTGTGTAAAACCTGTGAACTCACCAGCATTATATGTTGACATTTTTGGCATGTTTTCTCAGGTCGCTAAGGTAGCAGTTAATGGATTAGGCGCATGGAGTCTTGCACGGCGTCTAGGGTTCTAGTGCATGTTTAAATAATGTTTCAGACTACGTCATGTCTTTTGGTTGTAAACAAGATTATGCTTCCGCTGTTGGTTTATGGTTCAAAACTTAATGTCATGGTTTTAATATATTACGTGACGTGTGCGGATATACACATAATTTTACAATGAATAAACACACGTTTTGCTTTAATATTTATAAAAATGGTTTAGACCTTAATATTAAAACACACACAATAGGGCAAGTGTACCCTGTCATATATGTAGTAATGTACAGATAAGTACCAGATATCGATCCATGGACGCGCGCGGAGCAACGATACTAAAACTCTATCCCCGATTTACCAGTAGGAAAAGATAGTTTGAAGTTTGTTTATAACTACATTAATTCTAACACATGTAAATAACTTAACTATGACTCCAAATAGAAAATATAACTATATAAACTATAATACGCCAATCCTAGCATGTCATCTACATATAATAAGAAATAAAGGCGTGATCAACATTCCCATTTTCCGACAGTTAGTTTCCCTCTCGGGCATCCTAACATGACAACTATACAGAAAGCTAACACGAATACACATGTTAACCACTTCAAGTTGTTCATTAGCGCGCAGCTGATATGATCTCATGAGAATCTTTAAAGATAGGTTAGTATCACCTTTCGGGAGTCCTCAACCGCACTAGTTAAGGAAAGCAATATCGAATACACAATACGACCACCTAGACTAGCATAAAGTAGAGCATTTCACAACCTATTCCATTTTACCAACTTTGAACACAAATCTACTAAGATCGCCATTTTCACCAAAATAACTAACAAAGATCATTAACCGTGTCAAAGATTAGTAACAACACCATTAAGCTTTTTAAACTCTTTTACGTGCCGGTAAACATTTATAATCATTATCCGAGTGACTTTAACCAAACCAATACCCGGTTACAGTTTCATGGTGTAAACTTTATTAACAAGTTAACTAGTTTACTACCGGACGATTAAACGGACGGTTTCTTCAACAAGTAATCCGCCTAACACATTCGATAATCATCAAAGTCATCCGAACACAACTACAAATCTATCAACAATGAAACAAGGTTGCGCTATGATCATCAAGATTCAAACATGAAAAACGCCAAATTTATACAAAACTTGATTTCACACAAACGATTGTTTTAACTACTAACTAATACTAATGTTCTTGCCCGTAGGCGTACGATTAACTAAAATAACATCAAAATAGCAAACAAAATCAGATTTGGATCTAAGAAAGCTTAAAGGATCAAACCATAAGAATGCTAAAGAGATGGATTGGATGATGTAGGGTGGATCGGATGGATTCCCGAGCTTGTTAAACGGCCTTCCAGCAGCTCCTTTGGTCCAGAAATCGCCTAAAATCGCCTCTCCAAAACCCAATGATCGATCAGTGGGCTGAATGGGAGTTTTATAGAAGAACAGGGCCTGTGAGCGGCCGCTCGAAGCCTGTGAGCGGCCGCTCACTTTTCAGACAAGTGGACCAGTTGCTCGATTGCTGACGTAGGCCTTCTAGAATGTTTCTGGAAATATCAGGAGGAGCGAGCGGCCGCTCGAAGCCTCCGAGCGGCCGCTCACAAGACCTGAGGTCCTGTTTGCGAGCCGAAAACTGCGTTTTTCCTTCAGTTATGCTTCCGGGACATCATTTAAGACCTGAAACTGCAAAGATACCAAAATAAGCACCAATTCCTGTGTATAAGGTCAAAAACGTCTGAAAATGGGAGTTAAACGGGGACTTTTATATGTTTAAATTAACGTATATCAAACCTCCCCACACTTGAACTTTGCTTGTCCTCAAGCAAACACTTAAACAGAAAATAAACAAAATACTCGCCAAGTGGCAACAAAGGCAAAATATAGCCTGTACAGATGATAATAGACAAGCCGACAAAGATATATAAACAGGTGATAAGACAACTAAAAGGCAACGACTCACTTCCGATCTACAAGCATGCAAACCCGTACACGACTCACAATGTTCACACACACTCGGTTTTATTTATGATACATACGTGTAATGTGTATGTGTAAATCGCTCCATTGCCAAGACAATGAATTGTGCAATATCATAAGCTTGTCAAAAGATCTAGTCTTCACCAACTAACGTGTGAAAAAGCACAAATCAAGAGGTCTTTTACGGGTTGTAATGTTAGGCAAAGGTAAGGGTGCGGAATGGATATTTAAAGTGACAAATCGGCTAAAACCCGGTGGTTATGTCTAACTAATAGTAACTACTACAACTGTACAACACAAAGGCTAATATAGGCGATTTTTCTTGAGAAACGAGCTAACTTATAATTTCTAACTTTAAAGTTCTAAAAACTGCTCGAATACTGCTAATTCACCCTATTTTAGGGTGTTCTATTTTTCTGAATTTTTTTTTTACAAAAATATATATCTATGATATATATACAAGACTGAAACTGATTATATAATCAACAAATGGGTTCTAAATATATAAACCCAAAAACGAACTATTTACAACACATAAATTAGTAGAACAATAACCTAAACCGAGTTTTAACACAAAAGGTTTAAAAGAAAAAGGTTATTTGGTTTAGTGGTGAAATGGTGTGGTAAATAAGAAAAAACACGGGATTAGGTTCAACATGGTTAACTAGTGGATAACATTTGGGTGATGGGAAACGGATAGAACGAAAAGAAAAGGCTAAATCAAAAGGGTATCCTAAATGCCTCAATCATGTTCGTACAATCTCACACGTATCTGATCTAAATAAGTATGCTAATGACAAGTTCTAAATTACACAAAACATCCGGCTCACTCGAAAGCATGTCAAAGAAATGAAAATCTATTCTAAGGCTCAAATGCTCACGTAACCGGAAGGAAATGGTTGCAAGTGTACGAATCTAACACGCTCGCATCTCATCTATTTGTCGTGCCTCAAGTTATCTTTATCAAAAATTAGTTAGGCTTGATGTTTATAAGTAAATATATACATATATGTACTTTTAAAGGTTTTTTTTTTTGAGTAAATATATACATATATATATACAAACAAGAGGACAAACAAGACCTAATCCCCTCCCCACACTTGAAACTCACATTGTCCCCAATGTGACAATAGAAAGCGTTTATGAAATAGCTAACTATTTGTGTGAAAAGGGAGAATAAAACTCCCCTGTTGTTGATAACCCGAAAAGCAGGTTGATCGCCTGGAGCATCCATATCGGTGCTCGCCTGTTCCTGTACTATCAACATTCTTGACAAAAGCAAAAATACATCAAATACATCCATTCATCATCACACTTATTCAAACCACGCAAATAATACTGAAATGGAAACTACTAAAAAGTAAATAGTACGGGTACAGAAAGAAATAAAACAAATGTCATGGGTGCTCGCACCCGAATACAGTACCAACAGGAATAAAATAAACAAAATAGTACCAACTTACCAGCTACTCCTCAATCCTCATCATCATGGTGAATCCCTGATGATCCCGCTGCATCACCACCTCGTCTCCGCTTGTCCCCTGGATGTCCCCTTTGTGGGGGATTCCCAAAATGGTTTGGGAAACAAGCGTGAAATTCAGAGACGAGGTAGTCGAGGGTCGCGCCCTGATGCTGTAGGGACGTTTCTTTTCTGAACGCGCCAAACTCATCATAGAAGTCTTGAGGGTGCTGGTAGTAATACTGCTGCTGGTGAGGCAGTAGAGGCTCCTGCTGGTGTGGCATCTGTACTGATGACTGCTGCTGCTGTGGTGACTGTTGCTGCTGTGGTGGTGGAAGTGGGTTTCAGATCACATTATGGTGCCCTTTTAACCGGCACGTCCCATCGTCATACTCATGCAGGATCCCCATGTGTCTGAGTGTATCTAGGTCGACATAAGATCCTCCTGGAACCCGAGTAAGGGTGTTCCTTGCTGCCTTGAGGACACCCATTGATCTAGCAAGAGCAATCACATATTCTCCACCATAAATCATACTGCCTGGTTTTCCGCCTGCTGCTGTGGTAAGAAAAGAAGCTATTAATGCAGCTAAGTTAACCCGTTGGTCACTTACCAGGGCGTATAAGAATAATAAATCTGGAGTGGGGCAGTTGGTGGAACTTTCTTTCTTTGCAGCCACCGTGCCACAGAGAACCTTTTGAAATACCCGGAGCAATGGGTCAATAATTTTGCTCGCTTTTGAGCCTTGGGGGTTGTATTGTGGAAGCCCCGTCAGTTGAGCCCAAAAAGCGTTTCGCAATAGGTTGTCGCCGGGGAAGTTATACATAGCTTCATTGAAGCTATCATCGTAGATCTCTTCCTCGGTATAAATTCCTAAGTGGTGACCCAGCTCTGCGACTGAGATGTCGCGCCAGATTCCACCAAGGCGAAACTGCAACCCATGTATCCCGTTTGCTTGAAAATTCGGTTCTAGATGCTTTCTTGGTCTTCTATAGGTCAAGGTGGAGAAGAATTCAATAGTTATCTTCATAAAGACCGGTTCGTTTATTGAAAGCAGGTTCTCTAGTGGTTGGTCCATCCATTCCCGGAGCCTCTCCTCTTGATTTACCTTTGCTAGAGTATCCCAACAAAGCCTACGCGGAGTGGCAATCATTTCCCTTCGCGCATATAGCTCGTCATACTTCTCTAGACACCCGCGTTCTCGCTGGTTTGTCGGGTCAAATCTCAAAAAGCGGTGCACCATCTGCATCAAAATGCTTAAATATGTCAGTTGTAATCAAAGGAATAGAACCCGGACCCAAAACACGTCAAACAAAAAATAAAAAAATTCATCTCAGAAGCATTGAGCGGCCGCTAGAAGCCATGGAGCGGCCGCTCACAGTGGCCTGCGCGCCAAATTTCGTTTTGCAGCCCTGTTTTTCGATCCCGTGCACTGGCTTTTGCCCGGTTTTCAGTGTTTCAGCCAAATGCACTCTAAAAGCGGCCATTCAAGCACTTGATTTTTGAAAAATTTTGTACTTAGGCGATTGAATGGCCGAGATCTCATAGTTACAATGTTTTCAAGCAAGTTTGGAATTTTTAACACCTACACGCTATGTTTGCAAAACTATCCTAAATTCAAGTCTTTAAGCGCAAGGTGTTTAGAAACCAAACACTAAACCAAACACTTGGGGCGCGTTTGTTTAGTTATGAACGCCCCAAAGTTTTATTAAGAAAACCATCTAACTACAATCAAAACACTAACAATCTTAAAGTTTTGGGGTTTTGTTAAACGTTTATGAAGGAAACCCCAACAAATCAAGATCATTAACAACAAAATATAACCTACAACAAGAGGAATTTGGGGATGTTTAAACATTTATGAAGAATCCCCAAAATTCCAAGAACAATCCTAAATTACACTAACATTACCACTAGCATACAAACCTATTATGAAATTAATCTACATTAACACTAAATTACACTAAACAAATTACTAAGAAAATTACACAAATCTTAAAAAAAATTTCGGATTTTATTTAAACTTTATGAAGAAAACCCAAAAACCTAAAGATTTGGACAATAATTACCCACTAATCTATACTAACAAAACAAACAATCCATCCAAGCAATTCTAGGGTTTGTTAAACATGATGAAATAACCCTAAAAATCATGAAGGATTACATAAATCTAGTCTACATTATACTAGAACAAGAGAAATTGCAAGAAAATTAGAGATTCGTACCTTTTTCTTGAAGATTTGAAGTGGGATTGAAGGGTTTGTATGTGGGTGTTTGTTGAGAGCAAAAAACTTGAAGAATTGGGTCAAAAATAGCTTTGAGCGGCCGCTTGTTAGTGATGTAGGGTTGGTTTGTGAGTTTTAAATGTGAAATACCCATTTTACCCTTGAAAAACTTGTGCAGAGCCCTTCGAGCGGTCGCTCGCTCCCATTGAGCGGCCGCTCGCCCAATTTTTTTTTTTACAGACCTGGGCGTTTTGAGCGGGCCGCTCGGACCCTCCGAGCGGCCACTCACTGTGTCTGCGAGTGCATTTTTGTTGCAGTTTTTCACCAAAAAGCGCTGCACTCGTCCGTTTTGACCCAAACAACCAACATACCTGTTTTAAGACGCTTCTTAGTAAACTACCTCTGTTATGAAGCGACTTTCCACATCTTCATAAGGCGCGAATCGAACCTGCAAAGACTAAAAACAAACTACCAAAAACAAGTTAAAATTAAAACAAGTTAACTAAAAACTATTCTAGGCTATGAACATATATACAGTTTGGCGCGCCCATACACGTCGTGCTATATTTATTTACGAGTCGCTAGCTAGACTCACTTCCCCACACATATTAAGTGTGTGGGGTGTAGAGGTCGATTTCCTCCACGGATTGGTCAACCGGTCCGTCGATATAGACTTTAAGGCGATGACCGTTGATTTTGAAAGTCAAACCCTCTGAATTTGCAATCATGACAGTTCCGTAAGGATATACTTCCTTAACGGTGTACGGTCCTGTCCATCGGGATTTCAACTTTCCTAAATCGCCTACCTGAAAATCTTTCTGGGTTTTCAGGCAACTGTCGTGCAGTCTCTTCGTGCGCTCTTTGTACAATATCGAGCTTTCATAGGCCTGTTGCCTAAGCTCTTCTAGCTCATGGATTTGCAAGAAACGGGTGTCACCGCCGGTCTTAAGATCCAAATTCGCTGTTTTAAGATCCCAGAATGCCCAATGCTCTAACTCGACTGGGAGATGACACGCTTTGCCATAGACAAGCCTAAAGGGAGTCGTCCCAATAGGGGTTTTGTAGGCAGCCTGAAGGCCCACAACGCATCATCCAGCTTGTCCGCCCAATCCTTGCGGTTTTGATTAACTGACCGCTCAAGGATTCGCTTCAATCCACGGTTAGTGACCTCCACCTGTCCACTTGTCTGTGGATGATACGGGGTGGATAACCTGTGGTGGACGCCATAACGTGCTAACGCGCGATCAAGCTGCGCATTGCAGAAATGTGTACCACAATCACTAATCAGTGCCTTTGGGGCACCAAACCGCGAGAACAAGCTCTTAACAAACCTCACTACAACTCGGGCATCATTTGTGGGCAAGGCTTGCGCCTCGACCCACTTTGATACGTAATCAACTGCCACGAGTATGTAACGATTGCCCCGTGAGGAGGGGAATGGTCCCATGAAGTCAATGCCCCAAATGTCAAAGACTTCACAGACTTGGATGGGGTTATGCGGCATTTGGTCGCGTGCCGATATGTTCGTCGCCCTCTGGCACGAATCACATGCACCGACCAATATCTGAGAGTCACGAAAGAGTGTGGGCCAGTAAAACCCGGAGTCTAACACTTTCTTAGCAGTGTAATTCGCTCCATGGTGACCTCCGGTAGGCCCCTTGTGACAATCGCGCAAGATCTGCGCCGCCTCTACCCCGAACACGCAACGGCGAATCAGCTGATCCGCCCCGACCCGGAACAAAAATGGGTCGTCCCAGAAGTAATGCTTAAGGTCTGCGAAGAACTTCCTCTTCTGCTGGTGTGACAATCCTTTGATAAGGATCCCGCAAGCGAGGTAGTTCGCAAAATCCGCAAACCATGGCGATACATCTTCCACCGACTCGACACTCATCAAGAACTCGTGGGGAAAATTTTCATTAATGGTATCCCACGCGGAGTTCTCGGCATCTTCATGCTCGAGTCTGGACAGATGGTCAGCCGCAACATTCAAGGCACCCTTCTTGTCCTGAATCTCTATATCGAACTCCTGCAGCAACAGGATCCACCTAATCAGGCGCGGTTTCGCATCCTGTTTGCTAAAAAGGTATCGGATCGCTACATGGTCCGTATAGACAATGGTCTTCGACAGCACCAAATAAGATCTAAACTTGTCGAATGCAAATACTACAGCTAGAAGCTCTTTCTCCGTGGTGGTGTAATGCTCCTGAGCATCATGAAAAGTCTTGCTAGCGTAGTAGATCGGGTGGAAGTGCTTGTCCTTCCGCTGTCCCAAGACCGCCCCTATCGCGAAGTCACTCGCGTCGCACATAATCTCGAATGGCAGCTCCCAGTCGGGTGCTACCAATATAGGGGCCTCCACAAGCAAACATTTCAAAAGCCCGAAGGCTTTCACACATTCTGCACCAAACACAAACGGTGCATCCTTTTCCAACAAACGGGTCATCGAACGGGCGATCTTTGAGAAATCTTTGATGAATCGCCTGTAAAAACCCGCATGACCCAAAAAACTGCGGATCGCTTTGACAGAGGAGGGTGGAGGGAGCCTAGAAATGATATCTACTTTGGCCGGGTCAACCTCCAACCCACTTTGGGAGACCTTGTGCCCCAGGACTATTCCTTCCTTCACCATGAAGTGGCATTTTTCCAAGTTGAGCACAAGACTGGTCTCCTCACACCTCTGAAGCATCCGCTCCAGATTCCCTAGACATTGATCGAAAGAACTCCCAAAAACGGAAAAATCATCCATGAACACCTCCATGGAGTCCTCGATCATGTCATGAAAAATGGCAACCATGCAACGCTGGAAGGTCGCCGGCGCATTGCACAGCCCGAATGGCATACGCCTGTAGGCGAAGGTGCCAAAAGGGCATGTGAAAGTCGTCTTATCCTGGTCCACAGGATCGATAGGGATCTGAAAGTATCCAGAGAAACCATCAAGGAAACAGTATTACAACTTCCCCGACAGTCGTTCCAACATCTGATCGATGAATGGAAGCGGGAAGTGATCCTTGCGGGTGGCGTCATTGAGCTTGCGGTAGTCAATGCAAACTCTCCACCCCGTGACGGTCCTCGTAGGAATCAACTCATTCCTATCATTCGTGACAACCGTCATGCCACCCTTCTTGGGCACGACATGCACAGGACTAACCCAAACAGAATCCGAGATCGGATATATCAATCCAGCATCAAGCAACTTAATGACCTCGGACTTAACAACTTCTTGCATGTTCGGGTTCAGACACCTCTGGTGCTGCGCAGAAGGCTTATAGACATCTTCCATCAAGATTTTATGAGTACAGAATGAGGGATTAATCCCCTTGATGTCCATGATCTTCCAGGCGATTGCCTTCTTATGAAGTTTAAGCACACGAAGCAACTCGCTCCTTTCAACTGCAGATAGAGAAGAAGAAATGATAACAGGCAGACGACTCTCCTCGTCAAGGAATACATACTCCAGATGTGGTGGAAGCTCCTTCAGCTCTAACGACGGCGGATCTTCAACAGACGGCTTCGACTTATCGCTGTCCTCTCGCTCAATCTCCACGAAACGCTCCGGGCTCTGGGAACTATCATCACCGATCTGATAGACCGGCTGCTCATCTCTATGGCCCTCCTTCCTAATGCTATCTAAGTCCCCACACAACAGATGTGTGCCCGAAACATTCCCCTCTATCGTGCCTCGAAAGTGAGAACTGACACACTGGTCTACTATATCAAGATAGTATAGTGTGTCGTCCTGACTCTCGGGATGACGCATCGACCTCTGAACATCAAAAGTCACATGCTCATCATTCACCCGGAGTGTAATTTGGCCTGCAGCCACGTCAACAATCGTCCTAGCCGTGTTAAGGAAAGGACGTCCGAGGATCAGAGGCACTTTAGAGTCCTCATCCATATCAAGGATGACAAAATCCACCGGGAATACAAATTTGTCAATTTTGACAAGCATATTCTCAACAAATCCCTGAGGATATTTGATCGAACGATCAGCAAGACGAATACTCATCCTGGTGGGTGAAGGCTCACCCAGATCCAGCTTCTCAAAAACCTTATAAGGCATAAGGTTAATGCTCGCACCCAAGTTTGCCAATGCATTACTGACAGACATGTTCCCTATCAGACAAGGGATGGTGAAACTACCTAGATCTCCCATCTTCATGGGCAGTCTATTCTGCAGAATTGCAGAGCAGTTCTCGTTTAAGAGAACACAGGACAGGTCCTCAAGTTTTTGCTTATTGGTGAGGATGTCCTTTAGGAATTTGGCATACTTAGGCATCTGTGCCAAGGCCTCCACAAACGGGATGTTTATATGTAGGTGTTTGAACAGTTCGAGAAATTTCCCGTATTGCGCCTCGTCTTTCTGTTTCCTAAGTCTGCCAGGGTATGGAACAGGAGGAGTGTAGTCAGTGAGTGGCTTCGGCAACTGTGTTGTACTTGCTAGGACTCGCCTAGCGTGCACCTCGTCCGAAGACTCAGTCTGGACCGTCTCAGTGATCGGTGGTGAGCCCGATGTGTCGGGTCCCGTGGTTTTACCACTCCTCGTCATGATGGCATTCACATGCCCCCTCGGATTAGGCTCAGTGTTGCCCGGGAGATTGCCCTGCTGTCTCTCGGACATCATCTTCGCCATCTGCCCCACCTGGTTTTCTATGGCCTGCATGGATGCCTTTTGTCCCCTCATCTCTCCTTCATAATTGGAGAAGCGCTCCTCGTGTTGCTGGTAGCGCTGCTCAGCAATTTTGTTGGAATTTGTTGTGTTGGTGAGGAGTTGAGACATCATCTCCTCCAACCTAGACGTACCGCCCTGGGCGTGCTGTTGGGAACTGCCCCCGACGCCCTGGTTCTGGTACTGGTTCGGTTTGGGTTGGTAGGATTGGCCATGAGATTGGTAAGGCTGTTGTTGTTGGGACTGCTGGGATTGGTGAGATTGGTGAGGTGCGGATGCTCTTTGCTGAAATCCGAGAGGGTTCTGGTTCGAAGTACCAGATCTCCACCTGAAGTTTGGGTGGTTCCTCCATCCCGGATTGTAAGTATTACTGTAGGGGTTATTTTGGGGTCTCGACTGATTCCCCATGTAAGCCACATCCTCGTGGCTAGTATACATAACCCCTTGAGCACACGAGTCAGGCTCGTGAGACACCCCGCACTGATCACACAGACTTTGGGCCTGGGCTATGCTTTGTTGAGATCTGTCAAATCTCGTGCCCAGCGCCTCTATCTGTGCAGAAATGGCCGTGTAGTTATCCACGGCATGTACACCCGATCGGGCAGAAGAAGACCTTGATCGGTCACTCTTTCGAGATTTTGACTTTTGGGACGCCTTTTCGATAATGGCCCATGCTTCATTGGGGGACTTTGTTCCGATGTCCCCGCCAGCATATACATCTAGGCATTCCTGTGAGTCAAACTCGAGTCCCTGATAGAACATTTGCACCAGATGTCTTTTTGAGATATCATGGGGCGGGACGCTCAAGAGTAGGTCTTTAAATCTCTCCCACGCGGTGTGTAATGATTCCTCGTCATCTTGACGAAAAGTCATGATGCGATTCCTCAATTTTTGTGTCTTTTTCAGGAGGAAAGTATTGCTGCATAAATTGTTGCAACAACTCTGCCCAGGTCGTGATCGACCCTGCGGGTTGTGACAGAAGCCAAGTCCGGGCTTTGTCCCGCAGTGAGAATGGGAAGAGTCTGAGACGAATAGCATCATCGGAGATGCCCGTCATCTTAAAGGTGGCTAAAACCTCTAAGAATGCAGCAATATGTCGGCCTGGATCCTCGTGCTCCAGTCCACCGAATTGCACCGAGTTTTGTATCATGTTCACGATACTTGATTTGATCTCGAAATGGTCAGCCAGAATAGCCGGCCGGACAATACTCGGTGCGAGTCCATCTCCTCCTGGACGACCACTATCATTCAGCGGAATGTCGTCGTCCGCCATGATAATGTCACTGTGGGCTTCCGACCCCTCGTCGTCAGTCAGATCGTGCCTCGCCTCGTCAATTGGGACCTCAACTATAGGAGCGGCAATTAGAATATCAGAAACAAGACGCTACTTATGAAGTCTAATCCTCTCGCTTCTCCTCAGGCGTGTTCGCTCCTCGTTAGATAGATCACCAGAAGACCCAGGGTTTGTGGACATCAACCTGCATGTAAGAATGATACAGTTGCAACAGGCGAATATATGACAAACCCAAAAAGGCGATAAAAGACAGAAAAATAAATAAATGAAATAAAGAATCAATAAATTCATGCGAAAAATAACGGAAAGAAAATATATTCAAGAAAATCAAATATAAACTAATAGAATCAATAAAATGAACAGAAATAAACAGACTAAGCCTAAAACTATACAAAGAATGAAATTAATAATTAGTCCGAATACGAACAAATAAATCTAATAAATCAAATAATGAACAAATCAAATTCATAGACAAACCAATTAATCCAATATTCAATAAATTAAATCTATCAACATCCTAATGAACGAAAAATCAAATCAAACAATCCTATAAGCAGATAAATGAACGAATCTATATGCAACCTATAAACCAATCTAAAATTAATCCAAATTATCTACAGACAGATAAATTTAATAAAAATTCAAATAATCATATATGCAAATAAATGAATGAAATAACGAATCAAAGAAGTATAAACAAGTATTCACAAGCATGTACACTGGTAAAAAGTTGACTCGGTTCGTTCCTAAAGCTCGTCGCGTCCCCGGCAACGGCGCCAAAAACTTGACGTGTGCGGATATACACATAATTTTACAATGAATAAACACACGTTTTGCTTTAATATTTATAAAAATGGTTTAGACCTTAATATTAAAACACACACAATAGGGCAAGTGTACCCTGTCATATATGTAGTAATGTACAGATAAGAACCAGATATCGATCCATGGACGCGCGCGGAGAAACGATACTAAAACTCTATCCCCGATTTACCAGTAGGAAAAGATAGTTTGAAGTTTGTTTATAACTACATTAATTCTAACACATGTAAATAACTTAACTATGACTCCAAATAGAAAATATAACTATATAAACTATAATACGCCAATCCTAGCATGTCATCTACATATAATAAGAAATAAAGGTGTGTCAACATTCCCATTTTCCGACAGTTAGTTTCCCTCTCGGGCATCCTAACATGACAACTATACAGAAAGCTAACACGAATACACATGTTAACCACTTCAAGTTGTTCATTAGCACGCAACTGATATGATCTCATGAGAATCTTTAAAGATAGGTTAGTATCACCTTTCGGGAGTCCTCAACCGCACTAGTTAAGGAAAGCAATATCGAATACACAATACGACCACCTAGACTAGCATAAAGTAGAGCATTTCACAACCTATTCCATTTTACCAACTTTGAACACAAATCTACTAAGATCGCCATTTTCACCAAAATAACTAACAAAGATCATTAACCGTGTCAAAGATTAGTAACAACACCATTAAGCTTTTTAAACTCTTTTACGTGCCGGTAAACATTTATAATCATTATCCGAGTGACTTTAACCAAACCAATACCCGGTTACAGTTTCATGGTGTAAACTTTATTAACAAGTTAACTAGTTTACTACCGGACGATTAAACGGACGGTTTCTTCAACAAGTAATCCGCCTAACACATTCGATAATCATCAAAGTCATCCGAACACAACTACAAATCTATCAACAATGAAACAAGGTTGCGCTATGATCATCAAGATTCAAACATGAAAAACGCCAAATTTATACAAAACTTGATTTCACACAAACGATTGTTTTAACTACTAACTAATACTAATGTTCTTGCCCGTAGGCGTATGATTAACTAAAATAACATCAAAATAGCAAACAAAATCAGATTTGGATCTAAGAAAGCTTAAAGGATCAAACCATAAGAATGCTAAAGAGATGGATTGGATGATGTAGGGTGGATCGGATGGATTCCCGAGCTTGTTAAACGGCCTTCCAGCAGCTCCTTTGGTCCAGAAATCGCCTAAAATCGCCTCTCCAAAACCCAATGATCGATCAGTGGGCTGAATGGGAGTTTTATAGAAGAACAGGGCCTGTG
Source organism: Ambrosia trifida (assembly GCA_028751855.1). Taxonomy (NCBI): domain Eukaryota; kingdom Viridiplantae; phylum Streptophyta; class Magnoliopsida; order Asterales; family Asteraceae; genus Ambrosia; species Ambrosia trifida. The sequence continues at coordinate 103,283,934 of CM054123.1, read as the reverse complement.
AGCGGCCGCTCGAAGCCTGTGAGCGGCCACTCACTTTTCAGACAAGTGGACCAATTGCTCGATTGCTGACGTAGGCCTTCTAGAATGTTTCTGGAAATATCAGGAGGAGCGAGCGGCCGCTCGAAGCCTCTGAGCGGCCGCTCACAGGACCTGAGGTCCTGTTTGCGTGCCGAAAACTGCGTTTTTCCTTCAGTTATGTTTCCGGGACATCGTTTAAGACCTGAAACTGCAAAGATACCAAAATAAGCACCAATTCCTGTGTATAAGGTCAAAAACGTCTGAAAATGGGAGTTAAACGGGGACTTTTATATGTGTAAATTAACGTATATCATTACATTAGTGTTTGTTTATTGTGACCGTTGACTTGGATCCTGGTGTGTCATGCGGCTCACTGTAAAACCCCGCAAGTGGAATTTGACGGTGTGACAGATTGGTATCAGATCCAATGGTTATAGTGATCTAGGACTGCATGTAGAGTCTGGTCTATAGCCGAGTCACACACACTAGACGATCATGTATGGTCGAGTCTTAACATGTTGGTAACATATTGAAATTTTTCGGGGTCTTGGTCTCATCATCTTTTGTGCTGCATCATCTGTTTACTTTTGATCGTTCTATTCCTTAACTTATCCTTTTCGTGATTCGAAGGCGAGAGACTTGTTATTGATTCTTCCTCGGCGATGGTGCACATTGGGGTAGCTTCGGCATATTCTTTAGATCTGTTCAGGATTTGGACATCTCCCTTCTATGCCCCAATAGACACCCTCGTCCTCACACGCATAATCTTACACTCGTACTCGTAGTAGTTCTCTTTTAGGTGCTAGTATTCGGTGACTTGAACTTTAGGCAAAAAGTGCACTTGGAGGACCATGTAGATTAGTTTATCATCTCGAGTGCACACGAAATCATAAACTGGAATGCATGAAAATCCTAGTGGGCTTTGTGTTCTGACGGATGTACCTGAATTTGGACCTAGATTTAATTTCTTGTGATTCCCAGTGGGTTACACTACTGGTGAGTCTAAATCATTTATTCTTGTTTTGACAGAAGATGTCTGGTGCACGTGGCGGTCGTTGGGGTGGCTGTGATGGCAGTCGTGGCTGCGGCGGGGGTCATGGCAATGTAAACATGAACCAGGAAGAACTGAATAACCTGCACCAGCAGCAGGTGAATGTCGCCCAGGCTCCTTTCCAGGCCGCACACCAGGCTTTGGGTGGTAATTTGTTTTCTACTTTCTTGTTGTGAGTCTTGGGTGTTCCGTGTTTGTTGTTTGACCGGGTGTTTTTGGTTCAGATGCTCATGTTAATCCACCACCACTTCAGTGCACCTACAAAATGTTCATGGATTGCAAGCCTCATAATTTTGGAGGGACTGAGGGAGTAGTGGGACTGCTCCGGTGGTTAGAGAAGGTTGAATCAGTATTTTCCATGTGCAATTGTCCAGCGGGGGACCCTGTGAAATATGCTTCAGCGACCCTGGAGGGTCCTGCACTAACCTGGTGGAACTCCACCACCCAGATTTTGGGTATAGGGGAAGCCCATGATATGCCTTGGGCGGAGTTTGTGCAATGTTTGAAGAGTGAGTACTGTCCGAGGGACAAGATTCAGAAGCTGGAGCATAAGGTCTAGAATCATAAGATGGTGGGGACTGAGATTGAGGAGTACACTGCTAGGCATAATGAGTTAGCGGTGTTGTGTCCGAATTTGCACACACCGGATTTCAGGAGGATCGAGCACTATATTTCTGGGTTGGTGCCGGAGATTGCAAGGTTGGTTGCTGCTGGAATTTTACTGTTTGCTCCCCTTTTTATAGACTGTATAGATAACTATATCTATAAGTTCTATAATTATAATATATAAAAATTATATTAAAGCAATATAAAATTGAATAAAGTAACTCTCCAAAAAAATGAATAAAGTAATTTTCAATTGTAATGATTAACTTGGGTATTTGATCCTTTATTGAATTGAAAGCTAAATAATATCTTTTGACTTGTCAACAGATGTTATAAAACAACTGTCATAGATTATAGTTCAAATTTATTGTTTAATAATATTATATCAAGATTAAAGTAATAACAATGTGGAACGCAAATAAACTAAGCTTCAAGATTTTATAATTATTATTTACCACTCAACACAAATAGTGTTCAACTGAGCTTTCGAGCATATTTTTGTTATAACCTTTTATCATATTTTTAACAACTTTTTAAGATAAACATAACCATCGTTTTCAGAAAAATATTGATTGATCAAACGTATCTTAAATTTATTGTATACTGTGGTTACAAAGTGTTGAGGTATCAAGACATGTTGATTGAAACGGCTATAGCAATGAATCTAATTACTGTAATTCCATAATTCTAATGAAAAAAATCTGAGTATCACAAACATACAAGATACAAAATATGCGTAAAACACCACAAAACAAAACTGATAGAAAATACTGGTAAACGAAACAAATAAAATACTGAAAGAGAAAAACAAAACAAATCATAGAAACATTATGCTTCTTAGTTATCGAAGAACAGGAAACATAATATTACCCTACAAATCAATTTGTATTTATTTAGACTCAAGAGGTGCATATGATGCAAAAACTATTTTTCTTTGACTGTCAGAATCTTCAAACAACAACAATTCCAACTTCATTAGCATCGATTTATTGGTAATACATTTTTCTTTTATTGTAAGCATTTTCAACAGGACTGGTGGTAGAAAATTTGAAGGAAGCAACATTATAAAGCAAACATGAAAGTAGGTTTGTTTTTAAACGGTTCAATGGATATAAAGTTGCAAACTGAAATGATTATTTCTTCACCTTTTTATAGACTGAAAAATAACTATACATACTATAATAAAGATTTTTATATAAAGAGAAAAACAATACCAGACACAAATAAGAAAAAACAATTAATATTAATAATAATTAAATATTATTATCACCATTAAAATTTATAATTTATATAATTATAATTCACAATCAAACAATATAAAGTTGAACGAATAAATTTTCAAAATAATAATGATTAACTTGCATATTCAAACTTCTTTTCAGTTAAAATGAATGCAATACTTATTCGATTCTTAACAGATGTTATCAAACAACTGTCATCAATTACAATATAGTTAACGAAAGAACATAAACAATTAAACTTCAAATATAACAACTGTTATTCGTTGTGCTAATAATATAATAAATTTAAATTATATCAGTCATTTCAAGTTAATAAATAATTACACAGTAAAGACCCAAAAAAGTCTATGATACAAACTGTACAGATGAAGAGTCTAAATCGAAACTTAGAAATATGACGGCAAAATAAATTATTTAATTTATTAATTTTGCACCTCAATCCTCTATTTACATTAAAGTAACTATATTTCTTTAAAAATAAAAATTTACAAGAAGATTACTCAATGCAACTAATATTTTGAAGAAATGAATCAATTATTTACATATAAATCACTTAAGTCCTCACAACAATAACATTTCGTCTATCAGACAACAAACTACATATAAATTACACGAAAAAGACACGAAACAAAATACAGAATGATGAAAAAAACAACATCTAAACGATAATATGCCTATTACTCCTCGAAGAGCTGGAGACATATTATTTCATTATATACAGCAACTTCTATTGATTTAGAAGGTATACAATATATGTTGACTTGATAACATATGTTATTAAACAACTATCATCTCAATAGCTGATATTGCCTGTCTAATAATATAAATAAATAAAATTTAAATTCTATCAGTCTTTCAAAATTCATAATTAAAAATAGAGTAGACCCCTTAAAGTCTAGGATGACGTTTGTACAATATCTATAAACTTATCAACAGATGTTATCAAATGAGGTTGTTTAGTCAGCTCACAGGCTGACAAATATGAAAGTGACAGAAGGAGTCTTGCCTCCCCAAGTCATTGTTGTGAAGGCTCTAGAAAGCAACAAGAGAAAGTGGGAAGGCGTGGGGAAAGGTTCGAGTTCGGCCCAATCTCATCCAGTGAAGAAGTCTGACGTAAGAGGGTCGTCGTCTTAGCAGAAACCAGGGGGTTATTTTGGGAAACTGCCAAAGTGTAATCGGTGTGGGTTTCATCATACTGGCCCTTGTGATAAGAATAGCTGTCATCGGTTCCAGAAGATTGGGCACCAAGCTATAGATTGTAGGGTCAATCTTCAGGGTGTTATGATATGATTTGGTGATTGTTTGATGTTAAGGTTTACACTAGGATGATGTAATAGCAGTGGAATGATGATTTGCAAGGCTGTAGGTGATGAGATCTGGTTATTTACCATTTTAGGAAAGATATGCATGTTTAATGTTTCATATTAGTTTGCCATTTTTGGAAATAATTGCAAATAGGGTGTTACACCAGTGATAAATTGAGGGTTTTTACTTGGAATGGGTTGTTTAATAATTTGGGTTTGATGTTGGAAATAATTCCCAACAAGTTATCCAACTACTTCTCAGTTTACAATTTATCATGTGTTAAACACACCTATGCATTGTAACTAAATAAATATATTTATCTATATATACAACTTATTGAAGACAAAAATAAAATGGGATTTCACAAAATCATATTTACGAATTAACAATAACAACTTACATGACCAGCAACTGTCCCATGGCCATCTCATCAGCCCAAGTATTAGCCACCATCAAAGTAGTCAAATGCACAAAACAAAGCTTCTGACTACCAAACTTATGCACCAAACTCTCCCCTAAACACACATCAACTCCCAATGCGTAACCAGCTTTTAGCGTCATTTTAACCTGTTATTTAAAGGGCAGAGTAAATTAGCAACTTAACTTACTAATTATAGGTTTAAGATGACACGATGCAATTAACACAATGAAGAGATGCAAACGTACAATGGAAAAGCAATCGGCTGCATGGCAGTAGAGGCATCATAGTCTACACCTTGGTTTAAAAAAGCGCGAGGCACTCCGAGGCGTTTTGGTTCCAAAATCCAAGCGCGGGGCTTATAGCGCGAGGCGAGAGCTTCACGTATAGCATTAAAAAATTATAAAAAAAATATTTATATATGTCAATATGACATTTTCTACGTGTTAATCAATCATAAGCACAAAAACATGATTATAAAACACCCTTGAACACTTAAAAAGCACATTCAAAACATAAAAACGACGAGGCACTACTGTAGCGGGCCAAATAAAGCAGTTTAAAAGAGTTTTTGGGGCTGAGGCACCACTGTAGCGCTACTGTAGCGTGCGCCTCAAGCGCTCGAGGCGGCGCCTCATGTAGTCCAGCGCTTTTTGGCAAACAAAAAAGCGTTTTTCTAAACGCCTCGCGCCTCAAACGCTTAAAGCGCGCCCCAGGCGCGCTTTTTTAAACCAAGGTCGACACCTACCTCGCATAGGTTAACATCATAGCCAATACAGGCCACAATTAACACAATCAAGCGGCTCAGGCTCACAACGGGGAGTCAATCGGTTGCGCTGCAGTAGTGCCGTCACAGTCGACAACCACATCGTATACGCTAACACCATTGCGACCTATCGTTTCAAAGCAAAACACGCCGAAGAAAGCTGACGCATTCGATAACCCATAGGGGTATTGCCACGAAACACATCATAAATAAAAGCCTTAGAGCATTCACAGTAGCTTCCCCATCCCCCATTCACTCACAATCAATCACAACCACATATTACATTAAAAATCATTACAGTTTCTCTCTCCTCCACTCATAACCACTTTCAACAAATATTAAAAAATAAATAAAGTTTTCCTGTTTTCCCTAAAAGATTCTCAAAGAACCCAAAATTTACCGATAAACAGTAGATTCCCCATTTTCTTCACTCACAACCACTTCCAACCCCATAAAAAATTATAGGGTTTTGTCTCACCAAAAAATGGGGGCACTATTGTGAATGCTCTTACAAAGAAAAATAGTAAAATTGTATCATAGCAATAGCAATGGCATACCACAATTACCACAGTCAAGAGTCCCTAATTTATTAGTTACATTTAATCAATATACATCATCACATAACCGCATAAAAGGTTGTACGTGAGCTTAAAAGGGATTGTACAAAGCATCTGCAGTTTCTTCTCAACAAAGCAGATGCCAATGCTTGAGAATTTTTCTTCACCTGTTGCATATATTCCTGGTATTCTGGAGTAGCCAACTGTTTCAGTGCAATCGCAAGGGCAACAATGTGGTTATTGTGTGGCCCACCTTGGAGTGTAGAACACACAGAAAATTTATCTTTTCCTCAAAGTCATATTTGTCATTTCCATCACCTTGACTCGGAAGCATTCCGTTTTCCCTGGACTTAGGACCCTTTCTGTAGAAGATTATACCTCCTCGAGGGCCATGAAGGCTTTTATGAGTAGTTGGGGCTACAATGTCACAGAATTCAAAGGGGCTTGCAGATTCCTATTAAACATAACCACAAAATAATTAGGACATAAAGATGGATGGAAAACAACTATAAAACTAAAGTCAATTTTCATGAATGGCAATTAATGTACAAAAAAAAGTTGACAATCACACAAAAAAAACATATTGGCAAATGTAAATCGACAAACATAGACATCATGTTAATAACATATGCGCATTCCCTAAAGACATTCGCTACTATATAACAACCATTATTAGGTATCAAAGCCCCCTATTTAGATGTAAACTTGGTTTTAAAAAGCGCTAGGCGCACAAAAGCGACGAGGTCTAAGCGCATCGCGCGAAGCAAAGTGCAAAAAGCGTGGGATTTTCGTACCCGAAGCGCACACTAATTATATAAATTTTTTATATATCCCATATATATTACATGAGTTTTTAGCTTCATTTACCCAAAATATAGCTATAAATAAGGTTTTTATGTGATTTTACCTATATGTACAGGCCAAAAACACCAAGCACTACTAGAAAAATACCCCTTTCTTGACGCGCATTGCGCGTCATAAAAGGGTGTTTATGACACACAGAAAAGTGTCAAGGAAGAACATGTCAAGAAAGGTTTATGACATGTAGGCGCGTGTCATCTTTTAATGACACGCGTTTATGACACTCCTTTACGACACGCTTTTTTGACACGCATTTATGACACACTCTTTAATGACACTCTTTCATGACATGCATTTACGACACACCTTTATGACACTAATTTTGCGTGTCATGTTTTTTTTTTACCTAAAAAAAAAATTTCTACAAAATGGCTAATATCCCTGGATTTATATTTAAATTTATAATTACAAAATCAATAAATTACATAATAAAACTGCATTTATTATATATATCACCAAAAAAATCCATTACAATATAAGCATTTATCGAATCCTACCACAAGTATTAACGGTTACAAAAATATTGTATCAATACATTACGTTAGTCTATACCTAAACATACGGATCACTTGAAAATGAAGTTTGCGGCATAACTTGACCATTCTTCACGACTGATATTGACTCCAATTTGCCAGCCTGTTGTGTCCCACTACCACTGTCGGCCTCAGGTGTTTGAGCATAAGGAGTTACTCTAGTTCCCCCACATTGTTGACCTCCAAAAGATGGCTGACCAAACCCAGGACTACCAAATTTATTAATGACAATTCTTTATAAATTGCAACATAAAAGCTAGAATCAATCACCTGCAGCAACAAATGACCCCTTTGCTAAAAGTTCCATGCCTTGTGTGCTAAACGCGACACCAATTTTTGGGGGAGCAGCGCCTACAACCATGTAAATGGTTGCCATTTGCAACATTGTTGTCTTCAAAGCTGCTCTCTCAGACTTACGCATTTGAAATACATCAAACGATTAAAAAGTTACAAAAATAAATAAATGGATCAAGTGATCAACTACCTCGAGAACTCTGACGCGAAGTTTAAGGTCTCCTGCTTCTAGTTGTGTAACAAACTCTTCGATCCGTTGAACTCTGTAAGGCATTGACATGGTGTTTAATCTTGCCTGCAAGTTATTTAGATAAGCTTCTTTTAGCATATAAACAATAACTCTGTGCTTTTATAAATTCCTGGAAGGAGACGTAACTGCACTCATACACGCATCCATGTATACGTGATACATACATTCTATACATATACATATGCCTTGCACAGACGAGCAGTGGCGAAGCTTGAATTTTTTCCGCGGGGGGGGGGGGGGGGGGTCACGTACATACACATTCTATGCGCCATTGCAGACGAGTGTGCATACTTACACACATACATGCGTACATAATTTCAAGCTCACCCTCAAGAGCGGAAAAGGCCCTAATAATTTTTTAACATACCAAATAGTAAACTTTTAACTTCTAACAGAAAAAAAAACATTAAATAATATTATATTTTACCTGAATGCACATCCCTAACAATGGAGATATTTCTTTTTTCAAATTATCTCTGATCATTCCATATATTTTTTCAACATATGCTTTAAGCTGCTGCTTAAAAAGCAAAGCAGGATACTTGGCTTCCACTTTGCTAAACCCGCCAATTGCAGATGCGGCCGCACTTGCTTTCAACGCGTGTTGAAGTAAAAGCAAAAGAGTAGAAGCATTGGACAACCAGTAAGCTAATACACCGTTGTTATCCTGCTTTTTCTTTATAAAAATAAATTATGAACAAGAATTAGAACAAAACTATGGATAAAAAAAGATATATTTTAGTGTATTAAGAAATAACTCAAACCTCTATTGCATTGCCTATGGTTTGGATGATACGGTCAAAAACACGGGTCTTTTCAGCTTCAAAAGATCTCCATTGCAGAAGGCATTTGTAAATAATACAAGCTGCTATAGGTCTGTTTCCTGCAAACCCAAGATGTTGTGTAATGCATCTGAGAAGCAATTCCTGATTTTCATTTTGTTTTCTGTCGAGTAATTTTTGTGGTTTGTCATCAATTTCTGCAAGATCCCCTTGGCCCACTGAAGGGCTATATGGGTCCTAAAACAACAAAACATGTTCTTAAATAATCAGAATATATAATCTAATAATAACCAAGTTCCTTAACTGTAACACCGGAGTCACTTAAAACTTTTTTTAATTACAAAACCACCCAAGTTTCAATATTGTTCCACATTAAGTGACCAAAGTGAACCAAACAGAAAACTTGGTTGTTATTATTTAGCAATTATACTTTTTAAGTTAACTGTAGGAGGTAACCGCGAAAAAAAAAAAAAACTTATTACAACTAAACAAGTTTGAAGTTTCATAATGTTCCATTTAGCTCATCCCATTTAAGAAAATATTAAAAAAAATCACAACAATGGACCAATATGGAAATTTGAGTGGTTTTTATAGTTAGAAAAATGAATGAGTGACTTTATTGAAAAATATTAAAACTTGGTTACTAGCAAAAGAAATAAAAGAAATAACTCGAAAACCACATTGATGAAAAATTACAATACCTGAGATGACTTTATATCTACACTTAAAGTACCACTGTCATTCCTCTGCAAAAGTTATAAATAAACCATTATAAGGCAACTTAGTGTTGTTATATGCTAATTTGATTAAATTAAATAAAATTGAGAATATACCTGCATATAAGATCTGGAACGGCCTGAGAAGAGCTTATTAGGTGCCATGGAGACCGCTTGATGGCGGAAGACTTTGTTCTCTGATTCTAAGTTATTCAACTTCTCTTCCAGCCTAGGAAAATATAAATATGTTAAACATGTAGTTTATAGAAAATGCCCCACTTACGGTATGCACATATAATGCATTCTAAGACCGCTTGATGGCGGAAGACTTAGCAGCAGCGCGCAGCAGCGCGACTTAGCAGCAGCGCGACTGCGCAGCAGCGCGACTTAGCAGCAGCGCGACTACGCAGCAGCACGCAGCAGGCCCATTTAAATTTTTTTCTTGAAAATGATTAATGTATGAATTATAAATATAAAATATTGCAATAATAATCTATTTTTGAACAAAGAGGTATAGCCGTAGAAGATGTTGCATGCAATTAGAAAATACATCTTGGACGGCTTTCACTCTGTTTTGACCCAACCCGTTTTTCACTAATCGTTTTATTTGACCCATCTGAGATTGAACATTTCAACCCCATTCACAATCAACGGATCGAAGTCACTAATCAACCTCTAAATAAAATGCCAAAACAATACCTTAATTTTCTTAAATAGATTGGGAATATTTTCATCATCAAAAGGAAGAGTGCCACATAGTAACCGGAAGTACATTAATTATATGACAAGCACATCAACGGCAACAATCTGCAGTCTAATTACACGATCAAGAAAAATAAACAGAGCTTACCGAACCAGGGCCTTCAGTGCAAGGACCACCAACCAATGCCACTATTCGAGCAGCAGTACCAGCCATACAAGCCCCTAACAAACCAGCTGCAACGCTCAATGCAACCCCAGTGCACCTCAATGCTCGATGACCCGGTGCAACTGGCCATTGATCTGTACCTAACTCCTCCAAAAGCTAAATCCAAACACTTGATTAATAACTCACATAAACTTGTGAAACTTGTTAAACTAATCATCAACAATTTAATCTTTAACAAATGCAGTTAAACAATTCAAACCCATAACTCCGTCTTCATAGCAGTTGTAAACAAAAGTTTACATCATCCTCATCGATTTTTTTCTCATAAAGAGTTGGGTATTTCACAATCTAAGCTATGGTCGTGGGCTAGAAACCGAACAGGGCAAGACCCTAGCCACCACCGCTAGGGCCGTAGGTCAAAAACGACACCAGCGCAGCTATGGAGGCTCAGATGAGGCTAACCTCATCATCATAACCATTATCAACCAGATCCAGAGTCAGATCAGCACTATAGTCAGATTCTGATTATCATCGAGCCAAAGAAAAAGGTTCAAAGCAAAAAACACATACAAATTAAAACAACGAGGAGCCCGAAAAAAAAAACACAATCGTTACATACCTCTAGGGTTCCAGGTGTATTGGCGATTTTAAGCCCCAAGACCGTGGACCAGGGGCGACTGTAACCACCGGCTATTACCTCCCGTTGTCCGTGCACTCCCTCTCTCTCGTTGTGGCAGAAGATGAAGGATTATAGTCTTCAATCTAGGGTTACAGGTTTGATCGATTATAGAAGATGGATAGTCTTAGGGGTTTTTTTAAAGGATTGATTTGGGGACGAGTAGAAGTGTTACAGGGAGGGTTTTTTGAAGTGTTTTTGTTAATTGGGAATAATAATAGATGAAGAGAGAGAGAGAGGGTGCGGGATGCGTGTAGTGGGAGGGAAATGAAAAGTGTTAAATTTTGACACTAAACATGACACACAATTCTTATACCGTCATGGTTTTTGAATTCTTGACATCAGATTGTTGACACGCAAAAAAGCGTGTCATTATTTAACCAATTTTTATAAACCATGACACTTTTTTTTATGACACACGCTTTGAGTGTCATAAATAGATGCGTGTCATTAAATGTGTGTCAAGATAGGTTATTTTTCTAGTAGTGAAGGTACAACATTTTTATGCATAAAAAATACCCAGAATACGTGAGGCGTGCGCCTCAGGCAGAAAAGCGCCTGAAATTTGACAAAAAAGCGCCTGAGGCGCGCACCTTTGGGAAAAAGGATAGGGGCAAAGCCATGAGGCGCCCCAGGCTGCGCTTTGATGCGCCTTGCGCCTAGGCGCGCTTTTTAAAATCCAGGATGTAAAACCATTATGTCTAATGGTAAACCAAATTATGACAGTCGAAAAAAAACAAAACAAAACAAAACGTGCAATTAGATGAGAATTTGAGAATAGCCAAGATGTTACTCAATAACAGATGTACATTCCCTAGAGAGAACTCGTTACAATTAACACATGCACTACTACACTAGGTATCAAAGACCACTATTCAGATGTAAAAACTAGTGTGAAACAAATTGATGTCAGAAACTCTTTATTGCACAAAATTGGTCCAAAATATAGCATAATATTAAACATATGATAAACTGACGAAGTGGCAAATCATTGCCAGCCAAAACATATAACAAGTTGTCAAAAAAACACAAAACAATGTCTATCCAGAGCCTTTAAACCATAAAAATTAGTATTACACCTCAAAAATTGACATACAGGAAGATATAACACATAGCATGAAAAAGAACACTCAATTTACATCAACGGTTGATCAAGTAAACGTATATGAGTAAGAAAAACATAAACCTACCATCCTTTTTAGCAATCATTAAATTAGGAACGCTTATCATTGAATAACATTAAAAAAGATGCATAACTCTTAAGCTATAAAGCCTGCAACCCAGTATAACTCACATAGTAATCAACAGTCTTAACACTAACAAGTCTTAACAATTTAACAACAAGCAACATAAAGCAGTCAATTAGCAACAATTTAGTAGTTACCAAAGAACTTTTACCTTTGCAGCGATAAGACCGCTAATTTGAGCCATGTCACACATCAAAACCGCACCACACTTACTGTAACATTTCGCATTAAATAAATTGTACGTTACGGATTACAACGACACGCCTTATTATTATTTTTCTTTTTGGTGATATTTCGAACCCTAATACAACGATATTTATTTATATATATATATATATATATATATGTATAAAGATTAATAATAATAATAATAGTAATATTGTTTAAATGATAGTTATGACTAAACCCAACCCAACATGCCCAAACCTTTAAAACCACTCTGAGCCCACGAACACAAGCCCAAGTAACATCAGAGCCCAACCCCAAGACCCTAAAGCCCTTTTTGTAAAAAAAAAATAGTTTTGCTCTGGCCGGGGTTCGAACCCGCGCCAAAGCCCAAACAACACAACACATAAACCAACTGGGCCAAGCCTTCAACCTGATTAAAACCCGGCACAAAATAAATATATACGCGTTTTAAAAACCTTCACAGCTGACTATGGAAAGTCAACTGTGACGCGTTTGCTCAATCAATCACAATTAAATTGTGATTGATCCAAAATTAGCAACGATACTCGATGACCGGCCCTGTATGACTTCGATTACACGTTAATTTCAATCAATCATTGACCAATTTGTATAATTACGCGTTTAGACTTTAAGGTTTAGTCAAACTTTCCAATTAACCTATCCATCGATCCTCAGTATAAATTGATGTGCCACGAACCTTCACAACTCGCTCACACTCTCTTCTCCACCTCCAATTACTTCTGAAACACTCTGATTGTGCTACACGATTACACAGTTGACTTTGTCTTTGACCAAACAATCGTACACGATTCCACACTGTAAGTCTAATCTTCTTTGTGGGTTTTGTTAGTCGGCAAACATACAACATAAACTCTAACAATAATCGGGTTCAAAGTGTGTGGTTTGCCTGATTGGAAAATCTAGGGTTCGTGCAATTGATTTGGGGAAGAAAACTGTTCGAATATAGTGTATTTATATTTTTAAAACTGAAATGAGTCACAACCACAGGCCTAGGCCAAGTGGTTGTGACCATGGTTTGCAACCCTGTGCACCCGGGTTCGAGTCCGGCTACGGCCACTTCTTTTTCTTTTTAAAACAATAAACTAATAATATATATATTAAACATTTTAATCTTATAAATTCATTTTTAAATATTATAACTATTTTATAAATTCTAAAAAAATTATATTTATTAAATCTGAGATAAAAGTTTTATTCACAATTTTTATTTTTCTAAAATTCATTTATTTAATATTTATAATAATTAAATCAATTTTATACTATTATATTTATAAAAATCTATTAAAATATCAAAACAATTTTATTAAATTCTCCAAAAATTATCCTGAGTTTGTTTAAAGTTAAACTTTACTGAAATAATTTTTAATTCAGAAAAATCATTTATTTTATATTTTTAATCAATTTTGTTAGATTTAATCATAACTAAATCATAATAAATTCAATTTTCATTATTTTTGCACCAAAATTTTATACAATTTATTTTTAAATATTTAGAACAGAAATATGATTTTTAAAATAGAAATTCTTTAATTTTAGTATTTTTGAATATTAAAGTTAAATATTGGCAATTTGTAATAAATAGATTTAAAAATCTATTTTAAATGAAATAATTTTATAAAAATTATTTTTATACTTCAAACACTTTATTGTGTACATTCTAAATTCAAATTTTATAAAAAGACTTTCTTTTATTTAATTATCAAATTTCCCTTTATTTAATTAACATTTTATTTTAAATTCAACAATTGGTTATCCCCAAATCGAAACCATAGGATACACTTACAAATCAATTAGACTTAGACTTATTATTTATTACCTTATTATAGGGTAATATTTGGCAGTACTTTGGGCAACACTATTATTTCATCTTTTCAAGAAGTTTAACATTTGCTAAGGTGAGTTTTACATAGCCCCTTTTATTTATCACCATTTTTGGGGTGAAACATGTTATAACATCATTATTGCAATTCAATCATCAATGTGTCTATGTGTTTTCTATGTTGCATTATGTCTTGAGCATGATTAGAGTAAGCACCATTCTAGCATAATCATTAACTCCGTACAAGCCGACGGTATACATTGATAGATCTATTGGACTGACAATCCCACCCGGATACGTGCCTCCTACAAAGGTAGCGTGGGTGTTTGTTATCGTATAACATATTCAAGTGGACCATGAGCGTATGGTATGTATCATATTATAACAGTCATCAGGGTTGATTATGCACTCGATTTATTTCTAGTATGTTCTCACATATGGACTAGATTGACATGACACATGAATTGCACAACATTTTTTATTCAATTATCAAAAACCTATGTAATTCTCACCAACTTTTGTTGACCCAAAACCTTTTCAACTTAACATGTTTCAGGTTCTATTTGCTTGAAGATTTGAATTGATGCTTGAAGATATGTGTATAGTATTATTCAATTTGATGTACAAATTCTAGAACAATTGTATGTAATTCAATTAAATCATCTAATGGAATTTATTATTTACCATGAGCTACTGAACAATCATCAATACGTGACATCCCGATGTTTCCGCCATCGGTTGGGGTGTTACACTTACCATCAATCTGTCTAATCTTAGAATAATCCCATTCCCTACGGTACGAACTCCCACCGCAAATAATTTGTAGCTTGCCTTTGATAAAAACCTAGGTTGATGATCGGTAAGGTATGGGCGATGAACGATGGGTGATGTAGGTAGACATCGAATACGGTAGAGTGGCTTTTGTTTCACCTATGTGATCAAAGGTTCAATTCCCACTTCCATCATTTATGGTTTGATATCCGGGTGAAAATCGAATACGGGTGGCGCCGGTTCGAATCTGACGGGCGGCGAGGTTTTACCGAGTTCTATAACACTGTCGTGCCTTCGGGCGGGTGGGGCTCGGGTTTCCGTGCATCAGGAGAAGGCGGGGGCTGCTGGAGGTCGAGTAGTCGATTCTTGGGCACGGCGCCCCGCAAGGGTGGTTGCCACACAGTTGTTCGCCGATCAAAATAAAAAAAAGGTAGACATCGTAAAGATAGGGTGGGGTTCAACACGCTCAACCCTTCTGGTCCCCTTTCTACCACGAGCAGCATAAACCTCCTTAAACTTTGGGTGAAATGCGAGGTTACAGATTATGAGAGGGTTTTGTTCTTGAAGTAGGATTTGTGTTGAATGATTATGCAGATCATCGAAGAAGGTTAAGGATTTGTGTTTATGGATTTGTTCTTGAAGAAGTATTTTTGTTTAGGGATTATACCGATCTTTGTGTTTTGTTACGTGAGACTGTAGGGGTGCTTAACGGGTCGGGTTTGCGGGTTGGCGGGTCCAACCCGACCCGAACCCAAAAAAGTTACATGAACTCGAACCCGACCCAAACCCGAAAATTGTGAGATGCATATGAACCCGAACCCGACCTGAGTATTCTCGGGTTGACCCGAACCCAACCCGTTCAACCTGATTTGTTTTTAATCTTTTCCGCAAACTAATGTATTAAAATTAAAATTTTATTACAAAAAACACAAACATATATATAAAACATTTATGTTTTATTTGTAAAATCTCATACTAATTTCTATTTTAAGTTATAAGTGCAGCATAAAATACTTAACCAATTTAATTTATAACATAAAACATATTGTAAAAAATCAATATATAGTATAAATAGGTTAAATGGGTCGACCCGCCAACCTGCCTGGGTTGACCCGAACCCGATCCGTTTAGCTAAACGGGTTCGCGGGTTCAACCCGAACCAGACCCGAACCCATTTAGACTAAACCTAAACCCGCTAATTTCG